>JBBGZY010001722.1:382500-728355 GCA_037952925.1 Lithobates clamitans | reverse complement strand
AACAATAAGGTTGTGAAGGTCTTGAGAGAGTGCTTTTACCCATCATGAGATGTTTCTTGTGTGACGCTTTGGTAATGAGACACCTTTTTATAGGCCATCAGTTGAGACTGATCAATTTCATCTGGTGTCTTGGCTTTCCATGTCTTTTTGCACCTCCCTTTCTTCATGTGTTTAATCCCAGTACAGGCGTGTCTAAATGTTGTGCAGCAAACTTTATATGAGCTTCAACATGCTTTTTCTTCAGCAATGGAGTCTTGCGTGGTGAGCGTGCATACAGGCCATGGCGGGTGAGTGCATTACTCATTATTTTCTTTGAAAGAGATGTACCTGCTAATTCCAGGTCTTTCTGGAGCTCTCCACAAGTGGTCCTTGGTTCTTGGACAACTCTTCTGATAATTCTTTTCACTCCTCTGTCAGACACCTTGCCAGGAACACCTGGTTGTGCCTGGTTTATGGAGAAACGATGTTCTTTCCACTTCCGGATTATGGCCCCAACAGTGCTCACTGGAACATTCAGAAGTTTAGACATCCTTCTGTGACCAATGCCATCAGTATGTTTTGTAACAAGAAGGTCTTAAGAGAGCGCTTTGCTTTTACCCATCATGAGATGTTTCGTGTGACACCTTGGTAATGAGACACCTTTTTACAGGACATCAGTTGAGACTGAACCAGCTTATATTATTTTGCATTGCTTTCTAAATACTGATAAATTTCAGCTAATGTCTTGGCTTTCCATGCCTTTTTACACCTCCCTTTCTTCATGTGTTCACTACTTTTTTCCCTGTGTCATTTTATTACACATAACTTAATTTCCGAATTGATTTATTTTGGTGTCTTTGTATAGATTGCACGGGTTGTTACCGACACATGGCGAAAATGTCATGTCAATAGCACCTTTAGAATTAGATTTACCTAGAAAAATGGTGATGTGTTTTCAATACTTATTTTACCCGCTGTATATATACAGTAAATACATTATACACACACAGCTCTATGTACATGGAGTTTGTATGTTGTCCCTGTACTTGCGTCAGTTTCCTCCTACACTCCAAAGATGTGGTTCGCTCTTGTCCTAATGGGCCCAATATGTGTGTATGGGAGATGGTGACCTTAAATTGTAAGCTCCTTGATGGCAGGGAATGTACAGTATGTAAAGGGCTGCATAAACCGACAGCACTATATAAAACCCTGTAATGAGAAATAATAGAAGAACTGAATTATATTGAACACCTATTGCTTGCTATAGTGTTCTATGTGGGATTCCCTGTAAACTTGAGCCTACAGTGCCACCGTGTGCTGGAATTGTGTAACTGCAGGACATGAAATTCTGGCAGGATGTTTTATATTATTATTAAAGAACAAATAAAGTGACACACTGTGCAGACAACTGTACTGCATCACAATCTACATGGGTTCACAGTGGAGAGTTATATAAAGGCAGGAGAAGAAGATTTGCAGCAGCGCAGAGAATTTCAGGAGAGGAGAGTCCCATTCATACCTGTGCAATGTGCACCAGCATGCATTTTTTGCGTGCGATGGAGTAGGGCAGCCCATTCACTTGAATAGGCAGCCCTACATGCGAAAAACGCACCAAAGTCGTTTCTGGACCTTTTTTCATGAGCAGACCTTGGCACGTTCGTTTGTTTACTGCACAACAAAATGCACGTTTCCTTGCTGTGTTTAAGAAAAATGGCAATGTGCAGTGCGTTCTTTGAGCAGATTTCAGGAATGTGTTTCTGTTTGCGTTTCCAGAAGGCAAAGGTGTGAATGAGACCCCAGATAGAGGAAAGAAGCAGAGTTTTCTGGCAGTGCAGAGTATTTCAGGAGAGGAGAGTTATAGAGGAAGGAGCAGAGTCCTCCAGCAGTGCAGAGTATTTCAGGAGAGGAGAGTTATAGAGGAAGGAGCAGAGTCCTCCAGCAGTGCAGAGTATTTCAGGAGAGGAGAGTTATAGAGGAAGGAGCAGAGTCCTCCAGCAGAGCAGAGTATTTCAGGAGAGGAGAGTTATAGAGGAAGGAGCAGAGTCCTCCAGCAGTGCAGAGTATTTCAGGAGAGGAGAGTTATAGAGGAAGGAGCAGAGTCCTCCAGCAGAGCAGAGTATTTCAGGAGAGGAGAGTTATAGAGGAAGGAGCAGAGTCCTCCAGCAGTGCAGAGTATTTCAGGAGAGGAGAGTTATAGAGGAAGGAGCAGAGTCCTCCAGCAGTGCAGAGTATTTTAGGAGAGGAGAGTTATAGAGGAAGGAGCAGAGTCCTCCAGCAGTGCAGAGTATTTCAGGAGAGGAGAGTTATAGAGGAAGGAGCAGAGTCCTCCAGCAGTGCAGAGTATTTCAGGAGAGGAGAGTTATAGAGGAAGGAGCAGAGTCCTCCAGCAGTGCAGAGTATTTCAGGAGAGGAGAATTATAGAGGAAGGAGCAGAGTCCTCCAGCAGTGCAGAGTATTTCAGGTGAGGAGAGTTATAGAGGAAGGAGCAGAGTCCTCCAGCAGTGCAGAGTATTTCAGGAGAGGAGAGTTATAGAGGAAGGAGCAGAGTCCTCCAGCAGTGCAGAGTATTTCAGGAGAGGAGAGTTATAGAGGAAGGAGCAGAGTCCTCCAGCAGTGCAGAGTATTTCAGGAGAGGAGAGTTATAGAGGAAGGAGCAGAGTCCTCCAGCAGTGCAGAGTATTTTGGGAGAGGAGAGTTATAGAGGAAGGAGCAGAGTCCTCCAGCAGTGCAGAGTATTTTGGGAGAGGAGGGTTATAAAGGAAGGAGCAGAGTCCTCCAGCAGTGCAGAGTATTTCAGGAGAGGAGAGTTATAGAGGAAGGAGCAGAGTTCTCCAGCAGTGCAGAGTATTTCAGGAGAGGAGAGTTATAGGGGAAGGAGCAGAGTCCTCCAGCAGTGCAGAGTATTTCAGGAGAGGAGAGTTATAGAGGAAGGAGCAGAGTCCTCCAGCAGTGCAGAGTATTTTGGGAGAGGAGGGTTATAAAGGAAGGAGCAGAGTTCTCCAGCAGTGCAGAGTATTTCAGGAAAGGAGAGTTAGGCCCCGTTTACACTTGTGGTGCCCTCTGAAGCGTGATCCATGCAATTGTGGGGTATCTGCGGCATGGCCCCATTCAGATGAATGGGTCATGTTCAACAGGCAGACTCAGGCTCTCCAGCACTGCAGAGTATTTCTTTTTTTTTATTACTTTAAAGCAGAATTCCAGAAATTCAGCCACTATAAAAAAAGTGCAGGCACGCTATGAGTTAAGTCCAAGTCCATCTCCTGAGCTTATCTGTATTCAAATTTGACAGGTTTTTTGCTCTGCCAGAAAGACATACTCAGAGCAGCAATGCCTACCCTCCGCCTCTGATGCCCATTCATAGACGCCTTTGTATTTTGTGAACGTGTTTACATAATACATAGGCTTCTGTGAATGGGCAGGAGGAGGGGAGGGCCAGGCATAGCAGCTGCAGCGACTCTCCTGCTTTAAAATGCAGAGCTTTAGAAGGCTCAGCATTGGACTCCCAGAACTACAGCGACAGCTGTATTCTTGGTGTACTATGAAGCTGTCAGATATAAATAATAGAGCTAAGCGCAGGAGATGGCATGCACCTCGCTGGACTTCACTCATAGTCTGACTTTATTTTTTACAAAGGAGCTGAATTCCTGGAATTCGTCTTTGAGACTGATGGAATCTTTTTTTTTTTTTTTTTTGATGTGCAGACACGGTTGCGGTTTTCCTCTCCCCTGTACGTTGCGTTTTATTGCGGAAGATAAAATGTGTTCTCTTCGGATTAAATATTTTTGTTGTTAAATATTTGCCGCAGTTTATATCCGGGGCCAGATTTGTGGCGCGCTCCGTACAAGATGTAACGTATTGCAGTTTCCATATTAATCGCCTATAATTCAGCTAAATGAGATTTCCATCCAAATACTAAATGAAATATATTATTAATGCGGCAGATTAAGGGCTCAGACTCCTCGTGAATATTCAGCGAAGCGATTTGTGCGCCGACTCGCGCGCTCGTAAAACAACTTTCCCGACACCATCCATCCTGAAGAGTAAATGTCCATGGCACAAAGGAATGTGTACAGATTCAGAAACGATTCTTCACAATACGAGAAAAAATGTTTTGTGGGTTTTTATTTCCCTTTTTTGACTTTGTTACATATTAGAGAACCGAATTAATTTTAAATGATTAAAGTGCTCGGCGCTTATAATTAAACTTCCCGACTTTTCATCACAAACACAATCCTATGTTTCCTTTTCTACGTGCGCAAAATAAACGCTAATCCTTCATAAAGTAATTATATATATATAAACAAAACAACAAAACCAATATAATAAATCCAATCAATAAAAGAACAAATGACACAATCCTGAATTCTGCGCTATTGTGCGTCTAATCCGTAATCAGAATAATTCTCTCCTTGTAATTGCAACTCCAAATCCTTCACCCGCCCCCCCGTGCGCAATATCCAACAGGGAGATAACCCCAAAAAATGGGGGGTGCGCGGATTTGACGGGGTTTACGTCATGAGTTGTTATTGGCACCGTCTGTTGGATTTGTTTATTTATTGATCAGATTTATTATATTTGTTGCATTTATTTTCCTTTATATTGGATTGTTTATTTTGCACATGTGGAAAGTATAAACAAGATTGTTCATGTGGTTATTAGTTTGCAACAGAAGGGGGGAATGTATATCTCCATATACTGGGACTTTAAATGAAGCGCATAAGGAAAGCGGGGTCGTGCGCCTCCATCCCTAATTATAAATTCAAAAAATAAAAATTTTTTGAATGTGGTTATTAGTTGGGCAGTTCAATTATAAGCACTGAAAACTATTTAATCAATTTATGTTTAACCAATTAAGGACTGAGCCTCTTTCTGAGATGTGTTGTTTACAAGTTAAAAAAAATTTTTTTTTTGCTTGAAAATTACTTAGAAAAACAAAAACATATAATGTTTGGAGGTTCTAACACCCTGGAGCAAAGATGTCAAACTGGCAGCCCTCCAGCTGTTGCGGAACTACAAGTCCCATCATGCCACCGCTTTCGGGAGTCATGCTTGCAACTGCCAGCCTTGCAATGCCGCATGGGACTTGTAGTTCTGCAACAGCTGGAGGGCCGTCAGTTTGACACCTGTGCCCTAGAGAATAAAATGACGGGCGTTGCAATACTTTCTGTCACACCGTATTTGCGCAGTGGTCTTACAAGCGCACTTTTTTTGGAAAAAATACATTTTTTTGAATTAAAAAATAATACAACAGTAAAGTTACCCCACTTTTTTTTATATTGTGAAAGTTTATGTTGTGCCAAGTAAATTGATACCCAATATGTCACGCTTCAAAATTGTGCCCGCTCGTGGAATGGCAACAAACTTTTACCCTTTAAAATCCCCATAGGCGATGTTTAAAAAATTCTACGGGTTGCATGTTTTGAGTTACAGAGGAGGTCTAGGGCTAGAATTATTGCTCTCGCCTCTACCGATCGCGGCAATACCTCACATGTGTGGTTTGAACACCGTTTTTATATGCAGGCGCTATTCACATATGCGTTCACTTCTGGATGCAAGCTCGTTGGGACGGGAAGCGTTTAACAATTTTTTTTTAAATTATTATATTTATTTTACCTTCTATTTAATTTTTTTACACTGTTCTTTAATAAATGGTGTCACTTTTATTTCTATTACAAGGAATGT
Organism: Lithobates clamitans; assembly: GCA_037952925.1. Classification (NCBI taxonomy): domain Eukaryota; kingdom Metazoa; phylum Chordata; class Amphibia; order Anura; family Ranidae; genus Lithobates; species Lithobates clamitans. The sequence continues at coordinate 722,694 of JBBGZY010001722.1, read as the reverse complement.
AAACATCCCTTGTAATAGAAAAAAAGCATGACAGGTCCTCTTAAATATGAGATCTGGGGTCAAAAAGACCCCAGATCTCATTTACACTAAAATGCAATACAAAAAAAATTTAAAAAATGGCCCTTTAAGAGCTATGAGCAGAAGTGACGTTTGGATGTCGCTTCTGCCTGCAATGATATGGAGACGGGTGGGAGCCATCTTCCCCTCACTCGTCTCCATGTCATGCTTGGTCAGTTTAGGTGGACGGCCATGTCTTGGTAGGTGTGCAGTTGTGCCATACTCTTTCCATTTTCGGATGATGGATTGTGCAGTGCTCCGTGAGATATTTTTTTATAACCTAACCCTGCTTTTAAAATTCTCCACAACTTTATCCCTGACCTGTCTGGTGTGTTCTTTGGTCTTCATGATGCTGTTTGTTCACTTAGTTTCTCTAACAAACCTCCGAGGGGTTCACAGAACAGCTGTATTTATACTGAGATTAAATTACACACAGGTGGACTCTATTTACTAATCAGGTGACTTCTGAAGGCAATTGGTTCCACTACATTTTAGTTAGGGGTATCAGAGTAACAGGGGGCTGAATACAAATGCCCCCCCTACACTTTTCACATATTTATTTGTAAAACATTTTGAAAACCATTTATCATTTTCCTTCCACTTCACAATTTATGTGCCACTTTGTGTTGGTCTATCACATAAAATCCCAATAAAATACATTTACGTTTTTGGTTGTAACATGACAAAATGTGGAAAATGTCAAGGGGTGTGAATACTTTTTCAAGGCATTGTAGATTATAGGTGTGATAAATGATAGTTGTAGGTGATAGAAGTTCTAGGTAATAATTGATAAAAATGATAGGTGATATGGGTGATAGGTATACTGATATAGTTGATGGGTGGTTTAGGATATATGTAATTGTTCTTGATGATGGATTATATGAATTATTGGTGTGATAGATGATATAGGTGATGGGAGTTCCAGGTAATAGTTGATAAATGTTAGGTGATATGGGTGATAGGTACTGTATTGGTATTATAGGTAATAGATTTAGGTGATATAGGTGTACATGATAGCTGATATGGATTATAGGTGTGATAGTTCACACTTCCACGACTTGAAAGTTCAAAGTCACATGACAAGTGCAATGAAGTCACAATGAAGTTGCGTGACTTGGATCATCCTCAGTTGGGAGAGCTTTCTTCTTGGGAAACCAAGGGATAACGCCCCCAATGGATTGTGTACAGCGCTCCACCTTATGTTGGTGCTGCTGATGATTTCATTTTATACAGTCATGGGTCTTTAAATGGACAAATGCCATATGACGTCTGTTTTTTTCGGCAGAACGTTGGGCGAGGCCTGGGCACAACTGAAGAAGAGTCTGGCGGATGAGGCTGAAGTCCATCTGAAATTCTCCTCCAAGGTAAATACCGGAACATCGTTTTCCCCATCCTCATCTCACTGATTTCACTGATTTGTTACAATGTTATAATAACAATGTATATAATAAATGCCGCAGGGGGCAGGGACAAAGTGTCATGGGACAGAAGAGAACACTTTCCCATTGATTAGTTTCCATAATCTCCAAATTCACTATTTTACCTAATCAAAGGGATTTCGGGGATCTCTGTTTCGATTAGGATCTTCATCCTGCGCCCGATTTACTGTAATCGATGGCTTGTAGAGGTCAGGTGGGGCACACTCAGCGCCAATGTGCACTGCACTCGGGGGGGAGAAGAAGCATAGGGGATCATGGATCTGACTTACACCAGATGAATGCCATGACCGTGGGTGGCGTGGTGGGATTTCAGCAAAGTTCACGAATTTTAGTTTTGCTAAAATTTTGGTAAAATTGTCTTCCGATTTCCAAATATATAAGCTCCATGAAGGTTAAAAATAGAAACCTCATCATAGTCCCTAGCTTTGCCCCTCTCTTCTTAGGGTGTTCTCTTTTATCCTGATATATTGTCCATACTATAAAGGAATAAGATTAAAGCCGGGGACTCAGCACCTCAGTGGAATTTTCGAGAGATACGAGATACCACCTGGTAAGTGTATCTCTTATGTAGCCACCAAACACTGAACACCACTAAAAGGGAGAGGGGCAGTCCTGAAGCCTTGGTTGAGTTCTGGCTGGAGCTCGGTTTTGGGGGATTTGGAAGGAAGGTTTTAAAGGGCACCTGGAACCATCAAGTGGTGGATGCCCCTATGGGCCCCGGTATATTTTAATAATTTTCCCTTTAAAAAAAAAAAAAGTTATATTTAAAGGAACCTGACAACACAGTGATCTCCTCCTCATTTATGGGGCACGTCAGAGTTCAGTAGGAATCTCTCCCATTGAGGGCTTTTGGCATTCCTGGTTGAAGCTTCTCCATGAACGTTGATATCCTCATCCTTGTCTTCTGGACACGCAGTAGATGAGATCTCTCTCCTCCCTACAGTTACAGAGTGAAGTGGAAAAACCATTACTGAACTTCCGAGAAAACTTCAAGAAGGACATGAAGAAGTTCGACCATCACATCGCCGACTTACGAAAACAGCTGAGCAGCCGATACGCAGCCGTAGAGAAGGTGGGTAAGGGGCTCTGTGATTGGTCATTGTTATTACCCAGATATAATGAATGCACTGTGATTTGTCATTGTTATTGCTCTGATATCATGAATGCTTTGTGATTGGTTGTTGCTGTTACCCAGGTATAATGAATGTGCTGTGATTGGTCTTTTTTATTGTCCAGATATCATAAATGCTTTGTGATTGGTTGTTGCTATTACCTGGGTATAATAAATGTTCTGTGATTGGTCATTGCTATTATCCAAGTGTAATGAAAGCTCTGAGATTGGTCGTTGCTGTTACCTGAGTATAATTAAAGTGCTGTGATTGGTTATTTTTTTTACCCTGGTATAATGAATGTGCTATGATTGGTTGCACCTATTACCCAGATATAATAAATGCTCTGTGAACGTTATTTTTACTGGTGTAATGATAATGCTGTATTTGGTCATTCTTCTTACCTGAGTTTAATAAAAACTCTGTGATTGGTCATTGCTGTTACCTGAGTAAAAGAAAAAATCATGGTGTTTGGACATTGTTATTACTTAAGTGTAATCAATGTGTTGTAATTGGTCATTGCTAATACCCTAGTACAGTGGTCTCCAAACTGCGGCCCAGGAGGGGCATGTGGCCCTTTGCTTGCCTTTATCTGGCCCTTGGGGCATAATTCCTGCCACTGACACCAATAATGGGGCACTATTTCTCCCAATAATGGGGCACTATTTCTCCCAATGATGGGGCACTATTACTCCCAAAGATGGGGCACTATTCCTCCCAATGATGGGGCACTATTCCTCCCAATGACACCAGTGATGGGGCACTATTCCTCCCAAAGATGGGGCACTATTTCTCCCAATGATGGGGCACTATTACTCCCAAAGATGGGGCACTATTCCTCCCAATGATGGGGCACTATTCCTCCCAATGACACCAGTGATGGGGCACTATTCCTCCCAGTGATAGGGCACTATTCCTCCCAATGACACCAGTGATGGGGCAAATGCCAAAGATGGGGCCCCTAATATCAAAGATGGGGCATTGTTTACTCCCACTGGGCACAGTCCGGCCCCCCTAAAGGCTGAAGGACAGTAAACTGGCCCTTTGTTTAGAAAGTTAGTATAATAAATGTTCTGTGGTTGGTCATTATTATTACCTAGGGTTATGAATGCACTGTGATTGTTAATTATTATTACCTGGGTATAATAAATGCACTGCGATTGGTAATTGTTATTACCCGGTTTAATAAATACACTGCGATTGGTCATTGTTTTTACCCGGGTATTCTAAATGCACTGGGATTGGTCATTTGTTATTACCCAGGTTTAATAAATGAACTGCGATTGGTCATTGTTATTACCCGGGTATAATAAAAGCACTGCAATTGGTCATTGTTATTACCCGGGTATAATAAATGCACTGCGATTGGTCATTGTTATTACCCGGGTATAATAAATGCACTGCGATTGGTCATTGTTGTTACCCGGGTATAATAAATGCACTGCGATTGGTCATTGTTGTTACCCGGGTATAATAAATGCACTGCGATTGGTCATTGCTATTACCCGGGTTTAATAAATGCACTGCGATTGGTCATTGCTATTACCCGGGTATAATAAATTCACTGCGATTGGTCATTGTTATTACCCGGGTATAATAAATTCACTGCGATTGGTCATTGCTATTACCCGGGTATAATAAATACACTATGATTGGTCATTGTTATTACCCGGGTATAATAAATACACTATGATTGGTCATTGTTGTTACCCGGGTATAATAAATGCACTGCGATTGGTCATTGTTATTACCCAGGTTTAATAGATGCACTGCGATTGGTCATTGTTATTACCCGGGTATAATAAATGCACTGAGATTGGTCATTGTTATTACCTGGGTATAATAAATGCACTGCGATTGGTCATTGTTATTACCCGGGTTTAATAGATGCACTGCGATTGGTCATTGTTATTACCCGGGTATAATAAATGCACTGCGATTGGTAAGAACGAATGCGCTGTGACTAGTAAACTGCTGACAATGTTATATTATTTCTCACCTGTTTATCAATGTGTGAAATGTCCTGTGAACCCCTCCCCCCCCCCCCCTTAGTTTCCTCCTACATCTATTTATCCTGTCCATATTTTTCCTCCAACAGGCCCGCAAGGCTCTCGCCGAAAGGCAAAAAGATCTGGAAGTGAAAACACAACAACTAGAAATTAAACTGAGCAACAAGACGGAGGAGGACATCAAGAAGGCGCGACGGAAGTCCACACAAGCAGGTAAGAAGCAGTCATGTCACCTCCTTATACCGGAGCGCGGGAATATTCTAGATCTCTCACTGGGGTGGGTTTTTTTTGGCCGGGAGGTTTTTATTTTTATTTTGTTTTTGGAGTCTTTTTCTTCTGTTTCGTGTTTTCATTTACTTTTGTTATTCTGAAAACATGTCCTATTTTTTCTGGATGGAAATCAGAGAAATGAGAGATTGTTCCCTTCTCCTGTACGGAATGTTCCCAGGAAATGGAAATGTACAAAGTATCTGCCAGAGAAACATTGCTGGTGCCTTTATGGGAGTGAACATATGTCTCTTTGCTCCACCCCAATGGAGTTGGTTGCTCCACCACAAAGTCCTTCTACATATGGTGGATTGCTCCACCTTCATATAAGCTTAAATATGGTTGGTTGTTCCACCCCCCATGACAGCCAACATATGATTGGTTGTTCTACCTCTATGGCAGTGTACATGCAGTTGGTTGCTCCATCCCATGGCAGCGAAAATATGATTGCCCCATCCCAGTGGCAGTGTATATTTGTTTGTTTGCTACACCCCCTTATGGCAGAGTAAGTATTGTTGGATGTTATTCTCCATGGCAGCACAGATATTGTTGGTTGCTCTGCCTAGGTCACTTGCTTGGCCCAATGGTAGAGTACATATGGTTGGTTGCTCCACCCCATGGCAACTTTCATTTGGTTGATTGCTCAGCCCCAAAGGCAGCATACATATAGTTCATTGCTCCATCCCAGTGGCAGTGCATATATAGTTGTATGCTATACCCCCCAATGGTAGCGTGCATATGATTGGTTGCTCCAGCACAATGGCACTGGCTGTGTACATATCTGGTTGCTCCACCCCCATGGCAGAATACATATCGTTGGTTGCTCCACCACTCATGTCAGTGTACATACAGTTGGTTACTCTACCCCCCCCCCCCCCCTGGCAGCCTACATTGTAGATATAGTTGGTTGGTCTATCTCTATGGCAGTGTACATATGGTTGGTTGCTCGACCCCCATGACAGTGTACATATGGTTGGTTGCTCCACCCCCATGGCAGTAAACAATGGTTGGTTACTCCACCCCCATGGCAGTATACATATGGTTGGTTACAACACACCCCCATGACAGTGTACATATGGTTGGTTGCTCCACCCCCATGGCAGTGTACATATGGTTGGTTGCTTTGCCCTCATGACAGCACATATATGGTTGGATACTTCTCCCCATAGCAGCATAGATATGGCTACCCAATAGTAAAATACATATGGTTGGTCTCTCCACTCCATGGTAATTTACATATGGTTGTTTTTTTTCCGCCCCATGGTAGTGTACAAATTGTTAGTTGCTCTGGCCCATTGCAGCTTTCATTTGGTGGGTTGCCCCGCCACAAAGGCAGCATAAATATGGTCGATTTCTCCATCCCCATGGCATTGTACAATTAGTTGGATTTTCCACCCAATAGCAGCATAGATATTGTTGCTTGCTTTTGTCTACTTGGTAGTAGGGATGGGCTGACTGTTCTAGTTGAACATGAGTTCTACTCGAACATCGGCTGTTCGATCGTTCACCAAAGATCGAACATTATGGGGCGTTCGCGCCAAATTTGAGCGGCGCATCATGGCCCATAATGCACTGCGTCATCGCAGTGCTTTGCTGGCTGATGATTGGCCAAGCATGCACTATGACCCGCATGCTTTGGCCAATCACAGCGCCGTAAGCAAACAGAGCCATAATTGGCTCCGGGAGTTAAGTACACGCCCCACACAATATAAGGCCGCCTGCACGTCGGCCCTGTGTAGAGTGTTGCTGGCGTTATAGAGAGATAGATACAGAGAGAGAGAGCGTGTCATTTCATTTACTTTGAACAGGCAGTTTATTCAGTTAGCTAGATCTCACTGCAGACCGTTCCTGCTGTACTATTTCTAATCTACTTCAGGCAGGCAGTTGATTCAGTTAGCTGCAGTGCATTTCATATTTCATATATATATATATATATATTTATATATCCACTGTATCCAGTTTAGCTAGATCTCACTGCAGACCGTTCCTGCTGTACTGTTTCTAATATACATGGACGAGGACCATGTGATATTTCAGTTTTTATTTTTTAATAAATCTGCAAAAATGTCATCAATTCTGTGTTTTTCTGTCAATATGGGGTGCTGTGTGTACATTAATGAGTAAAAAAATGAACTTATATTATTTTAGCAATTGGCTGCAATATAACAAAGAGTGAAAAATTTAAGGGGTTCTGAATACTTTCCGTCCCCACTGCATTGTAGTCCAGCCAAGCCTATACCTGACAGTAGGCCATTCCTGGAGTACGTGTTCAAAGACACTTTCAGGCAGGTGACTCAGTGAGGTGCAGTTCATAAAATATATATCCCCTGCATTGTAATCCAGCCAAGCCTATACCTGACTGTAGGCCATTCCTGGAGTACATGTTCAAAGACACTTTCAGACAGGTGACTCAGTGAGCTGCAGTTCATTTATTATATATATACAGGCTTGTGGGCTTGTGTATACATATATAATCTAGCCAAGCCTTTACCTGACTGTAGGCCATTCCTGGAATACGTGTTCAAAGACACTTTCAGGCAGGTGACTCAGTGAGGTGCAGTTCATAAAATATATATCCACTGCATTGTAGTCCAGCCAAGCCTATACCTGACAGTAGACCATTTCTGGAGTACGTGTTCAAAGACACTTTCAAGCAGGTCGCGCTCAACAAAAGTATCTGTGAGGCTTTACAGTGTTGTGCCACCACCACCACCACAGCCTAAGGCCCAATTTTTCTGCCCCTGTTTAACAAGGACATGTAATTACAATTCTTGATATAATATTTCACAGCAGGGCCCGTTCCTGCGCCCACCAAGAGTGACTGTGAGGGCTTACAGTGTTCTGGTACCACCAACACCTAAGGTCCAATTTTCCAAAGAGTGTATAGAGCAGGCCATATAGTATATACAGGCGGTCCCCTATTTTCAAAAATCTGACTTACAAACGACTCCTACTTACTAACGAAGGGAGACAACAGGAAGTGAGAGGAAATCTACCCCTAGGAAGGTAAATTGTCTCCTGTTAATATGGGAAAAAGGTGTCTCCTCCACTGATTTATCACCAATCCTTGTTTTCCTTAAAAACCCGAAATTTTCAAAATCCAATTGTCATCGGGACAGAAAGTGAGGTGAAATCTTCTGAAGAGGTGCACAGACAGCAAAACAAATGTTACAGGGGGGATAACCCTTCCCTATGTTTTCCAAAAAGCTTTAAAATAGATTTTTTTTGGCTGGAGCTACACTTACAAAATGTACCTGTTCCAAATTACAAACAGATTCTACATAAGAACAAACCTACAGTCCCTGTCTTGTTTTCACCGCCTATATACTGGTGTTCAGAGTATATAGGGCCTGGGGGCCCAACGCCTTTTCTTTTTTTAATTTGTGTGCGGGGTTCCCCTTAATATCCATACAAGACCCAAAGGGCCTGGTAATGAGCTGGGGGGGGGGGGGGGGGGTACCCATGCCATTTGTCTCACTGATTTTCATCCATATTGCCGGGACCCGACATTACATTACAGCCACAAGCAGTTTTGAATGACTTTTTTTTCCTTTAGAAATTACATTTTGTGCAGGGACTGTTCTAAACACGGGAAACACGCGCCACTTTACAGGCATACTATAGACACCCCCAGGTACGATATTTAAAGGAATATTTCACTTTTATTTTTTCACTTTAAGCATCTTTAAAATCACTGCTCCCGAAAAAACGTCCATTTTTAAAACTTTCTTTTGCATTGATACATGTCCCCTGGGGCAGGACCCAGGCCCCCAAACCCTTTTTAGGACAATAACTTGCATATTAGCCTTTAAAATTCGCACTTTTGATTTCTCACGTTCGAGTCCCATAGACTTTAACGGTGTTCGAATGTTCGCGCAAACTTTCAGTCGGTTCGCATGTTCTGGATGCAAACCGAACCGGGCGGGTGTTCGGCTCAACCCCACTTGGCAGCATACATATGGTTGGTAGTTTGGCCAATGGCACCATAGAAATGGTTGGTTGCTCAGCCCCCCACAAAAAAAAAATTGTAGCTGGAATATCAATATCTTAGTATTTTTAGGTAAAATCTCCAATGTTTTTTTCCATTGGCCCCTCCCACTTCCCCAGCCCCTCCCCTTAGAGAAGTGATTGGAGGAAGTTTTATCCACCACCGATACAGAATCCTCCCCAACTTTAGAAGAACTCCACCTGATGTCACCGGTGTCTCTAACTCCCTGGTACATGTGGAGAAGGATCTGGGGGTTTTGGTAGATCACAAGCTCAATAATGTCAAGCTGCGGTCTCCAAAGTGAGCAAAGTCCTTTCTAGTTTTAGGAGAGGTATGGACTCCAGAGAGAGAGAGAGATATCAATTTGCCCCTGTACAAATCATTAGTAGGACCTCATCTGGAATATGCAGTTCAGTTTTGGGCACCAGTTCTTAAAAAGGGATATCAGGGAACTGGAGAAAGTGCAGAGAAGGGCAACCAAACTGATAAGAGGCATGGAGATCAGCTATGAGGAAAGATTAGAGGAACTGAATTTATTCTCTCCTGAGAAGAGGAGATTAGGGTGGGATATGATCAACATGTACAAATATATAAGGGGTCCATATAGTGAACTTGGCGTTGAGTTGTTTACTTTAAGGTCATTAGAGAGGACAAGGAGGCACTCTTTACGTCTAAAGGAAAAGATAATTCATCTCCAAATACGGAAAGGTTTCTTCAGAGTAAGAGCTGTGAAAATGTGGAATAGACTCCCTCCAGAGGTGGTTCTGGCCAGCTCAGTAGATTGCTTTAAAAAAGGCCTGGATACTTTCCTAAATGTACAGAATATAACTGGATACTGACATTTATAGGTAAAGTTGATCCAGGGAAAATCCGATTTCCTCTCGGAGGATCAGGAAGGAATTTTTTCCCCTGCTGTAGCAAATTGGATCATGCTTAGCTGGGGTTTTTGGCCTTCCTCTGGATCCACTGTGGGTATAGGTTTGTGTATACGGGATTGTATTTTTTATTTTTTTTGGTAAAACCTAATGAACTTGTGTCTTTTTCCGACCTGACTAACTATGTAACTATGTGGAGAAATTTAACCACTAAGCTACCGCCCGCGGTCATATGACGGTGGGACGAGGCAGCTCTTCTTCTGGGTGGACGTCATATGACGTGATCGCCCTCATGAGCCACTAGGGGGCGCCCGCTGCGTCGCTCGGGACCCGGTGCGCGTGCCCGGCGGCCGCGATGTCCGCCAGGTAACAGAGCAGGACCGTGAATCTGTGTATGTAAACACACAGATCCACGTCCTGTCAGAGGAGACCGATAGTATGTCCCTTGTACATAGGGACACCGATCGGTCTCCTCCCCTAGTGAGTCCCCTCCCCCCACAGTTAGAATCACCTCCCTAGGACACACATTAACCCCTCGATCGCCCCCTAGTGTTAACCCCTTCCCTGCCAGTCACATTTACACAGTAATCAGTGCATTTTTATAGCACGGATCGCTTTATAAATGCCAATGGTCCCAAAAGTGTGTCAAAAGTGTCCGATATGTCCGTTGCAATATCGCAGTCACAATAAAAAATTCACAGATCGCCGCCATTACTAGTAAAAAATAAACAAATAAATAAAAATTCTATAAATCTATCTCCTATTTTGTAGACGCTATAACTTTTGCGCAAACCAATCAATATAAGCTTATTGGGATTTTTTTTTTTTTTACCAAAAATATGTAGAAGAATACATATCGGCCTAAACTGAGGAAAAAATTTGTTTAAAAAGAAAAAAAAAAAATTGGATATTTATTATAGCAAAACGTAAAAAATATTGTGTTTTTTCAAAATTGTCCCTCTTCTTTTGTTTATAGCGTAATAAATAACAACCACAGAGGTGATCAAATACCACCAAAAGAAAGCTCTATTTGTGGGGAAAAAATGATAAAAATGTCATTAGGGTGCAGTGTAACATGACCGCGCAATTGTCATTCAAAGTGCGACAGTGCTGAAAACTGAAAAATAGCTTGGGCAGGAAGGGGGTGGAAGTGCCCGGTATTGAGGTGGTTAAATAGCTGTGGGCAGAGTCCTTGCTGATCAGATTCTATCCAGGAAAGCGTAAAGAAGCTTACCATCATCCGAGTTGCGTGCAGACACATAGTTTGTCAGGGCATCAATTGGGGCATTACCCCAATTGCAGTAAAAATATAATTTCTTGTATGAAATGTCACCTGTGCAGCTTCTCTGAGGGATAATCAGACTTCTATTTAACGCTCCTCGCTCTTCTCTTCGCCACAAACGTGTGGTAATACCTGAGCTGTATAAAGACAAAGTTGTTAGAGAGGTTCCTAGACGGATTTCTGGCTGACCTTCGCGCGGTTCTCCCTTCCTTCCCCTCTCCACTCCAGCTTTGATGTACGCTCGGCAGTGATATAATGAGCTCCGAGCCGCCATCTTGTCCCGCCGCACTCCGTCTTACTGTAAGCGGTCTCCTGGCACAAATTCGATATCTAATTCTCTGTGAAGCGTCTCCGGCGATGATTGGGAATAATGGATTGTCTGCTTGGCGAGTCGGGTGCTCCTATCGCCGCCTGTCGGATGTAATGAAATATTCCGCTTTAACGGTTTATGAATCAGCGACGGGCGTCCATCAAACAGCACGTGAGCGTCGATCGGGGGCCTAAGCACGCTGCCGCCTCTCTGTGATCAGTGGAATAATTCCCCCTTATTGATGGTCAGTGTCTGGCTGCTCCTTTATTTTTCATAATAAACTTTTATTAACTTTGTGTCGGTGGAAGGAAGAGAAGGTATATCAGAGTCAATATATAAACCTAGCGATGTGTGTACAGCTCTTGCATACATCACATAGGAGAACAATGTATTCCAACAATATTCCCTCCACTGGCATCGTTGGTGCCAGTGGAGGGAATAGTGCCCCATTGTTCATATCTGTGGAAGGAATAGTCCTCCATTGATGGTCTCAGTGGCAGCAATAGTAACCCATCGATGGTGTCAGTGGAAAGAATAGTGCACCATTGATGGTGGCAGTGGAAGTAATAGTGCCCCATCGGTGGTGTCAGTGGAAGGAATAGTGACCCATTATTGGTGTCAGTGGAAAGAATAGTGCCCCATCATTGGTATCAGTAGGAAGAATAATAGCCCATTGTTGGTGTCAGAAGAAGGAATGTTGCCTTGCATCAGTAGGAATATGCACCAAGGACCAGATAAAGGCAAGCAAGGGACCATATCAGTCCCACAGGCCATAGTTTAAAGACCCCTGGACTAGAGCAATGGTTCTCAACCCCTTTTAAAACCAGACCCGGTAAATTCTTCCAAAACTTTGCATGCCCCAACAGTAAAGCTTAACGGATTTACTCACACAGGCTCTGGATGGGGCTGGTTGTCACTGTGGGGGATTGTGGAGGTGGTTTGGGGTCTCTGCAGTTGACTTGGTGGCCTTGTAGGGGGATGAGGTATCTGGAGTGGAATGGGGATCACTGTTGGAGGTTGAGGGCCCTATGAAGGGCTGGAGGCTCTGCAGCAGGCAGGGGAGCACTGTGGGAGGTTGGAGGAACTGTGGGACACTGTTGGAGGTTAGGGACACTATGGAGGCCTGGAGGTTCTGCAGCAGGTGGGGGGGGGGGGACTGTTGGGGGTTGAGGGGGAACTGTGGGACACTGTTGGAGGTTGGGGGCACTATGGAGGGCTAGAGACTCTGCAGCAGGCAGGGGGCACTGGGGGGGGGGGGCTGCAGGATATTGCTGGAGGATGGGGGCCCTATGGAGGGCTGTAGGTTCTGCAGCATGTAAGGGGCACTGTGGGACACTGTTGGGGGCACAGTTTTGCAGCACGTAGGGTGGCACTGTGGGAGGTTAAAGGGGCACTGTGAGACACTGTTGGAGGTTTGGGGCACTATAGAGGGCTGTAGGCTCTGCAGCTAGTAGGGGGGGGCTGTGGGGGGTTGAGGGGGCAGTATGAGACACAGTTGAAGGTTGGGGGCATTATGGAGGGTTGCAGGCTCCTCAGCAGGTAGGAAGGACTGTGGGAGGTTGGAGGCACTGTGCGACACTGTTGGGGGCACTATGGAGGGTTGGAGGTTCTGCAGCAGGCAGGGGGGCACTGTGGGAGGTTGGAGGCACTGTGCAACACTGTTGGGGGCACTATGGAGGGTTGGAGGTTCTGCAGCAGGCAGGGGAGCACTGTGGGAGGTTGGAGGCACTGTGGGACACTGTTGGGGGCACTATGGAGGGTTGGAGGTTTTGCAGCAGGCAGGGGGGCACTGTGGGACACTGTTGGAGGCACTGTGGGACACTGTTGGAGGCACTATGGAGGGTTGGAGGTTCTGCAGGAGGCAGAGGGGCACTGTAGGAGGTTGAAGGCACTGTGGGACACTATTGGAGGTTACATTTAACTTCATTGGTGATCCATCGGGGAGGGTGACACCATCATTTGGTTTTGAAATGGTTTTGGCAGTTGGGTCAAGCTGGGAGTTTCATTGGGGGGATATCCCTGCTCTCCAAGACCTTAAAGAAGCAAAGATTGGACCCAACTTGGAAGACTAAACTGAAATCTTAGTTTTCGGTGGAATTAATCTTTACTAACAGAATTGTAGAAATTGATTGCGCTATAAAATCAGAATCTTGTTTTTGTGGGATTCTGCTGTCACCTAGTGGACGAAATCCAGATTAATTGTATGACCGATCTGCACATAGAGATGTAATTTCCACATTTATTGTGTATATTCCGCTCTTTTCATTATTTATGTTTGTGAAGAATTATTGTCATCGACCTGCCAAGCATAATTGATTGAAATTCCAGCAATGACTGTATAAAATGAAGAACATTTGTCATCAAACCTCTAGTCCCCCTCCTCCATCCCCTCCAGGTTCTGCGGTTACATTGTGACTCATTACACAAACCACAATTTCCTCAGTAATCTTTAATAGAACATCGATACAAAATAACATGAATTGTGTATGTTTTCTTCTAGGGGACGACCTGATGCGCTGTGTGGACCTCTACAACCAAGCGCAGTCCAAATGGTTCGAAGAGATGGTGACCACCACTCTGGTAGGTCTTTCATTTTAATATTTAGGAGTATATAGGATTTTTTATTTTTTATTTTTTTTTATGTTTAGGACCAAAAAGCATTTAGTAAGCGTTTACACAGTACAGCCCCCCCCCAGTGGCCTGACCCCCACCACGCAGCCCCAAAGTCTGCATCTTCTTTCTGTTAATAATACAGAACCCCCTAGTGGCCTGACCTCCACCACAGAGCCCCATAGTCCACGCCTCATTTCTATTCATAATAAAGTCCCCCTAGTGGTCTGACCTCCACCACAGAGCCCCATAGTCCACACCTCATTTCTATTCATAATAGAGTCCCCCTAGTGGTCTGACCTTCACCACAGAGCCCCATAGTCTGCACCGCTTTTCTATTCGTAATACAGCCCCCCTAGTGGCCTGACCTCCACCACACAGCCCCATAGTCTGCATCTCCTTTCTATTCATAATACAGCCTTACCTAGTGGCCTGACCCCCCCACACAGCCCCATAGTCTGCGACTTCTTTCTATTCATAATACAGAACCCACCTAGTGGCCTGACCCCCCCACACAGCCCCATAGTCCGCTACTCTTTTCTGTTAATAATACAGAACCCCCTAGTGGCCTGACCTCCACCACAGAGCCCCATAGTCCACGCCTCATTTCTATTCATAATAAAGTCCTCCTAGTGGTCTGACCTCCACCACAGAGCCCCATAGTCTGCACCGCTTTTCTATTCGTAATACAGCCCCCCTAGTGGCCTGACCTCCACCACACAGCCCCATAGTCTGCATCTCCTTTCTATTCATAATACAGCCTTACCTAGTGGCCTGACCCCCCCACACAGCCCCATAGTCTGCGACTTCTTTCTATTCATAATACAGAACCCACCTAGTGGCCTGACCCCCCCACACAGCCCCATAGTCCGCTACTCCTTTCTATTCATAATACAGAACCCCCTATTGGCCTGACCCCCCCACACAGCCCCATAGTCTGCGACTTCTTTCTATTCATAATACAGAACCCACCTAGTGGCCTGACCCCCCCACACAGCCCCATAGTCCGCTACTCCTTTCTATTCATAATACAGAACCCCCTATTGGCCTGACCCCCACCACCAAGCCCCATAGTCAGCATCTTCTTTCTGTTCATAATACAGCCCCACCTAGTGGCCTGCTCTCCACCACCAATCCCCATAGTCAGCATCTTTTTTCTGTTCATAATACAGAACCCCCCAGTGGCCTGACCTCCACCACACAGCCCCATAGTCCTCACCTCCTTTCTATTCATAATACAGCCCCCCTAGTGGCCTGACCTCGACCACACAGTCCCATAGTCCTCACTTCCTTTTTTATTCATAATACAGCCCCCCTAGTGGCCTGACCCCCACCACACAGTCCCATAGTCCGTGCCTCCTTTCTTTTCATAATACAGCCCCCCTAGTGGCCTGACCCCCACCACACAGTCCCATAGTCCGTGCCTCCTTTCTTTTCATAATACAGCCCCCCTAGTGGCCTGACCTCCACCACACAGCCCCAAAGTCCTCACTTACTTTCTATTCATAATACAGCCCCCCTAGTGGCCTGACCCCCACCACACAGTCCCATAGTCTGTGCCTCCTTTCTTTTCATAATACAGCCCCCCTAGTGGCCTGACCTCCACCACACAGCCCCAGAGTCTGCACCTCCTTTCTATTCATAATACAGCCCCACCTAGTGGCCTGACCCCTCCACACAGCCCCATAGTCTGCGACTGCTTTCTATTCATAATACAGAACCCCCTTTTGGCCTGACCCCCAGCACAGAGCCCCATAGTCCTCACCTCCTTTCTATTCATAATACAGCCCCCCTAGTGGCCTGACCTCCACCACACAGCCCCAGAGTCTGCACCTCCTTTCTATTCATAATACAGCCCCACCTAGTGGCCTGACCCCTCCACACAGCCCCATAGTCTGCGACTGCTTTCTATTCATAATACAGAACCCCCTTTTGGCCTGACCCCCAGCACACAGCCCCATAGTCCTCACCTCCTTTCTTTTCATAATACAGCCCCCCTAGTGGCCTGACCTCCACCACACAGTCCCATAGTCCGTGCCTCCTTTCTTTTTATAATACAGCCCCCCTAGTGGCCTGACCTCCACCACACAGCCCCATAGTCCTCACTTCCTTTCTATTCATAATACAGCCCCCCTAGTGGCCTGACCCCCACCACACAGTCCCATAGTCTGTGCCTCCTTTCTTTTCATAATACAGCCCCCCTAGTGGCCTGACCTCCACCACACAGCCCCAGAGTCTGCACCTCCTTTCTATTCATAATACAGCCCCACCTAGTGGCCTGACCCCCCCACACAGCCCCATAGTCTGCGACTTCTTTCTATTCATAATACAGAACCCCCTTTTGGCCTGACCCCCAGCACAGAGCCCCATAGTCCTCACCTCCTTTCTATTCATAATACAGCCCCCCTAGTGGCCTGACCTCCACCACGAAGCCCCATAGTCAGCATCTTTTTTCTGTTCATAATACAGCCCCACCTAGTGGCCTGCTCTCCACCATCAAGCCCCATAGTCAGCATCTTCTTTCTGTTCATAATACAGAACCCCCCAGTGGCCTTACTCCACCACACAGCCCCATAGTCCTCACCTCCTTTCTATTCATAATACAGAACCCCCCAGTGGCCTGACCCCCAGCACAGAGCCCCATAGTCCTCACCTCCTTTCTATTCATAATACAGCCCCCCTTAGTGGCCTGACCTCCACCACACAGCCCCAGAGTCTGCACCTCCTTTCTATTCGTAATACAGCCCCACCTAGTGGCCTGACCTCCACCACACAGCCCCAGAGTCTGCACCTCCTTTATATTCATAATACAGAACCCCCGATTTGCCTGACCCCCAGCACACAGCCCCACAGTCTTCAGCTCCTTTCTATTCATAATACAGCTCCCCTAGTGGCCTGACCCCCACCACACAGCCCCATAGTCCTCACCTCTTTTCTATTCATAATACAGCCCCCCCTCCCCCCCCCCCAGTTTCCTGATCCCCACCACACAGCCTCAGGGT
This sequence comes from Lithobates clamitans, assembly GCA_037952925.1. Taxonomy (NCBI): domain Eukaryota; kingdom Metazoa; phylum Chordata; class Amphibia; order Anura; family Ranidae; genus Lithobates; species Lithobates clamitans. The sequence goes on along the minus strand of JBBGZY010001722.1, from coordinate 705,746 downwards.
AAGGCGGATTGAAAAATCCGGAGTGATGTTGCCATGGTTTCAAGAAGCAGAAGTTCGATTTCTCGGTGTTAATAAATGTCAAATGTCTTCGGGTTGGAATGGAAGAGCGATGATTCAAATGGGTTTTTAGAGCCTTTGGGTGTTCAATATAAATGGCACTAAGTGAAAGTATGAAACACCCGGAATGGGGCGATGTTCCTCTGTAATCCTGATTTCTGTTCCCGCAGGAACTGGAGCGATTGGAGGTGGAGCGGGTGGAGATGATCCGGCAGCACCTTTGTCAGTACACACAGCTACGCCATGAAACGGACATGTTCAACCAAAGCGTGAGTCCCCCCGAGATGTTCATGTTCTGTCCAGTGCAGGGCGTTTAATGCACTCATTGATGTCCGTTATGCCGCATGCTAATGTGCGATGCGTTATGGCAACCTATTCAATCGAATGGGATCCCTAATGCACCAAAAAGGTGTATCTACTTTTTTTTTTTTTTTTTTTTTTTTCATGCAAGTGTGTTTGTGGAATGCAACAACCACACATTCGTTGGTAAGGTGCATTGGGGTGCCATTAAGAATGAATGGCTCCATGGCAGACCACCAAGGAGATGACCCTAAAGGTTGGGTTCAGTATTGCACACTGGTGTGTTGTGGTGCCATTCACTCTTAATTGCACCCCAAAGCAACTTGCCAACTGCTGTGCCTTGCAGCACACCCCGATGTCTGGCATCACACTACTGTGCGTTGTGGAGTGCTATGCTACAAAAAATAAAATACATCCACAATTTTCAGTCCCATGAATTCTTTCTGTGCTGGTAACAGTGGAGTTGAGAATCGAGCCCCTCGGAAAAGGCTCATTGTCGGCATCCAGTGACATACCGCACCCCAAGATGTGAATTGTCACCTGCACTGGCCATTCCCAAGCTCAGTGACATTGTGTACCCCCACATTCCGACCATCACCTGCAGTGGTCATTTCCAGCCTCAATGACATTGTGTACCCCCAGATCCCGATCATCACCTGCAGTGGCCACTCCCAGGCTCAATGACATTGTGTACCCCCAGATTCCGACCATCACCAGCAGTGGTCATTTCCAGCCTCAATGACATTGTGTACCCCCAGATTCCGATCATAACCTGCAGTGGCCACTCCCAGGCTCAATGACATTGTGTACCCCCAGATCTCGATCATCACCTGCAGTGGCCATTCCCAGGCTCAATGACATTGTGTACCCCCAGATCCCGATCATCACCTGCAGTGGCCATTCCCAGGCTCAATGACATTGTGTACCCCCAGATCTCGATCATCACCTGCGGTGGCCATTCCCAGGCTCAATGACATTGTGTACCCCCAGATTCCGACCATCATCTGCAGTGGCCATTCCCAGGCTCAATGACATTGTGTACCCCCAGATTCCGACCATCACCTGCAGTGGCCATTCCCAGGCTCAATGACATTGAGTACCCCCAGATCCCGATCATCACCTGCAGTGGCCAATCCCAGGCTCAATGACATTGTGTACCCCCAGATTCCGACCATCACCTGCAGTGGCCATTCCCAGGCTCAATGGCATTGTGTACCCCCAGATCACGATCATCACCTGCAGTGGCCATTCCCAGGCTCAATGACATTGTGTACCCCCAAATACCGACCATCACCTGCAGTGGCCATTCCTAGGCTCAATGACATTGTGTACCACTACCCCCAGATTCCGACCATCACCTGCAGTGGCCATTCCTAGGCTCAATGACATTGTGTACCCCCAGATTCCGACCATCACCTGCAGTGGTCATTTCCAGCCTCAATGACATTGTGTACCCCCAGATCCCGACCATCACCTGCAGTGGCCATTCCCAGCCTCAATGACATACCATACCCCCAGATCCCGACCATCACCTGCAGTGGCCATTCCCAGGCTCAATGACATTGTGTACCCCCAGATCCCGATCATCACCTGCAGAGGCCATTCCTAGGCTCAATGACATTGTGTACCCCCAGATTCCGACCATCACCTGCAGTGGTCATTCCCAGGTTCTATGACATACCATACCACCAGATTCTGATTGTCACCATTCCCAGGCTTAGTGACATACATAAGCGTGCGCACAGGGTGCGCCGGGTGTGCCTGGGCACACCATAATCACCCTGTGCGGTGTCAACAGGGCCGCTGATAAGGCAGTACAGCCGGCTCTTCTGTACTGGGCCCAGGACCCATCAGTTCAAAAGGGGAGCCTGGGCAGGAGGGCCGGCTGTACTGATTTAGTGCAGACACCGATCCTCTTCTGCCTCCCCCTGCAGGGCTGCCTGCTTCTCCTCCTCTCCCTCAGCTGCACTGCAAGTGGATTGGTTCTAGCACATGCGCCCCTTCCATCTGCTGTCTGGGCTCCCCTGTATGCCCCCCCCCCCCCCCCCCCATCACTACCGGCTTCCTTCCTTTCCTGCCAGCACACAGGGGGATACCATTTACTGGCCCCTTCGTTTCCTAAATGAACACAGTGAGCGATCGGTACTAACCCCTTCTGTGTCCATTCATCACTGAAGCATAGTGAACTATGCTTACTATGTTTGTGAATGAGCAGGAAGTCTCAGAGCGCTTCCTATTCATTAATCCAGGGGTAGGCAACTCCGGCCCTCCAGCTGTTTTGAAATTACAAGTCCCACGAGACATTGCAAGACCCTTACAATCCCAGGCATGGCTCCTAGAGGCAGAAGCATGATGGGATTTGTAGTTTCACCACAGCTGGAGGGCCGAGGTTGCCTACCCCTGCATTAATCTGTGCAGCTGAGGCTGTAGAGAAAGGGACTGATAAATCTATGTCCTCCATCACTTTTGGCCAGGGGGGGCCTTGTCAGGTAGGCTGTATGGGACCCCCGTGATTTCAAACAGCAGCCCTGGGTGCCAATTCACCCTGCTTCCTGGCGCCCCCTGTCTTTCACCTGCAGTGCTTTCAGCTTCCCTCTTCTCCTCTCCTGCTGGCTGCTGCGGGGTTATATTTCAGGTTGGAGGAATGAATGAACACAGTAAGTGATCTGTACCGATCTGTCCTCTTGTATCTTGAGCCTCTCTCAGAGAGGCTTAAGATACAAGAGGACCGACTCACCTAGCATGTAAGAGTCAACACTAAGGACGGAGTTATCCCACATTGCCACACAGTGGCACATACTGTGGAGGTGTTTGACCCCAGGAGGGGGTGAAGGATCTGTTTTAAAAGCAGATTATCATTAAACAATTGGCCGAGGGGAGAAGCGATCCTATTGGGTGCCAAGGAGGAGGAGACGCAGGGGAAGCCAAGGAGGAGGGGCCGTCCAGAGGAAGCGCTGCCCGCGACCTAGATGGGCCTGTAGAGCATTGCACCCGGGATCAGCGGGAAAGGCACTGCTATCTGTCAAAATTCAAGTGATAAAAATGCCTTTGTTGAAGGTCACAATCAAGATAGAACCCATGATTACCAACAGAACAAAATAAGGGGTGATCAGCCCTCCTAGGTTAAAAAATAGTGCCACATCCAACAAACTAATACATACAAAGAGACGGGGTTCCCCTAAACGGACTTTAACGGCACTCTTTTTTTAAGAAAGAATTTTTTTAGATAGTGAAGAGTATAAACAAGGTATTAAAGGTAACAAAGTTTATTCAAAGACAAAATATATTAAAACATGTGTACATAAAAATTCAACGAAACATTTGCATCATACACAGATTCATTGTTGTCACCATACAGTGTTTTTTTTTTTTTTTTTTTTTTTTAATATATAAGGCTCTTTTCACACCCAACGCGTTTCGGAATATGCAGTGTTTTAATCCTTCTTCAGGGGTGTAGAAGAAAAGAGAAATTCAAAATTCTCTTTTCTTCTACACCCCTGAAGAAGGACTAAAACACTGCATATTCCGAAACGCGTTGGGTGTGAAAAGAGCCTTACAGTGTTTTTTTTTTTTAAATATATAGGGCTCTTTTCACACCCAACACGTTTCGGAATATGCAGTGTTTTAGTCCTTCAGGGGTGTAGAAGAAAAAGAGAAATTCAAAATTCTCTTTTCTTCTACACCCCTGAAGAAGGACTAAAACACTGCATATTCCGAAACGCGTTGGGTGTGAAAAGAGCCTTACAGTGTTTTTTTTTATAATATATAAGGCTCTTTTCACACCCAACGCGTTTCGGAATATGCAGTGTTTTAGATCTTCTTCAGGGGTGTAGAAGTAAAGAGAATTTTGAATTTCTTTTCTTCTACACCCCTGAAGAAGGACTAAAACACTGCATATTCCGAAACGCGTTGGGTGTGAAAAGAGCCTTACAGTGTTTTGTTTTTTTTAAATATATAAGGCTCTTTTCACACCCAACACGTTTCGGAATATGCAGTGTTTTAGTCCTTCAGGGGTGTAGAAGAAAAAGAGAAATTCAAAATTCTCTTTTCTTCTACACCCCTGAAGAAGGACTAAAACACTGCATATTCCAAAACGCGTTGGTTGTGAAAAGAGCATTATATAGTAAATTATTATATATTTTGTCTTCCAATAAACTTTGTTACCTTTAATACGTTGTTTATACTCTTCACTATCTAAAAAAATTATTTCTTAAAAAAAGAGTGCCGTTAAAGTCCGTTTAGGGGAACCCCGTCTCTTTGTATGATTACCAACAGAGGAATTTTCCTACTATAGCCCCATATCAGCCTTTAAATGGGAATAGACCTAACCATAAGCGCCTCTTACCTAATGGACAGATGAGATACGGAGGCCCACTGGAGATCCACGTCATCAGGGGATTGGAGTATACAGACAATCTATCTGGGTATATCAGTCCGGACGTTCCTTTCACTCAAGCAAAGGCCTTGGCTGGGCTATAGCCACCTGCTTTGCTTTTGCTTGCCACCTGGTAAGCGAGTTTTTAGGTGGTGGCACTTCATTGTGGATGAAGCTCACCTGGGTGTTTTGTTTTGAATTCGTTTGAACTGCATTTATTGTCTTGACATTTACAAGCCATTGCTGATTTGCACCTTTTATACAGCGCAGCTTCTCCTTTCCATTCCATTTTTGTGTATCTTGCAAATAAGCTGCTGCTCTTTGGACTTTGGTTTTTATAATACTTCTTTATCATTTCTAAATCAATTTTGTCACATAGATGTAGCGCGGTTTTTTTCCTTTTTATACAACTCAATATTGAACTCTACGGACTAAGACTGGGATGCCATTAAAGTGGAAGTAAATTCAGCTGTATTTTATTTATTTTTTTCTTCAAGGCCCCCCCGGGCGGGTTATACCATAATGTATGCACAGCATATTAGTACATTATTACCTGTCATACGGTGTCCTCCTAGCACAGTGCTGGGACCGATCCGGTGGGCCTCCGGAGCTTCCATCTTCACCCCGGTCTTTTTTCTGGGTCCCGTGCCTTCGGCCACTTGATAGGCCGGGCTGTGATGATGCCACTCCTGCGCATGCGCATGGGAGTCGCGTCCCTGCGGCACGGATCGGGGGCCAATCCGAGGCGTTACTGTTCGCTGAGCTGCGCATGCGCAGCTCAGTGAACATGGCGGCTGACAGGCAGAAGGATGCATTTATGGCAGAAGAAACCAATAGGGTCTCTTCTGTCATAAGTACCCTGCTTGTCAGAGGATTGTTTTTTTTTTTCCCATCATTTTTATTGTTTTCTGGATAATTTGTACAAACAAGAGGTTATCATACAGAATGTGTCAAATAACGCTTCTATTGGAAGAATGATAAATTCAGTATGTGAGGTTCATCTGATAATAATAATTTGTACTCTAAGCGTAATATTAATTGTTAATTGTCAGAGGATTTTTAAAACAAAGAGTTTACTTCCTCTTTTTAAAGTTCATGTGCGTGTAAAAGCAGGACCCAATAATTTTGACAAGATAGTGTATGTCAACCCAAGATCCAATCCCAAAAAATTATCAAAAAATTAAATAATAATAATAATAATAAAAAAATTATAAAAGAAAATGAAAAATGAGAAAATAATAATTAAAAAAAAATGAAAAATGAAAAAATAATAATAAAAAAATGAAAAAATAATAATAAAAAAAAATGAAAAATGAAAAAATAATAATAAAACAAATGAAAAATGAAAAAATAATAATAATAAAAAAATGAAAAATGAAAAAATAATAACAAAACAAATGAAAAATGAAAAAAAAATAATAAAAAAAATGAAAAATGAAAAAATAATAATGAAAAAATTATAATAAAATAAAAAATGAAAAAATAATAATTAAAAAAAAATGAAAAATGAAAAAATAATTCCCCCCCCCCCCCTCCTAATTTTTAAATATCCCAAAAGGTTAACATGTTCTCGTCAATTCAAAAGTCATTTTTGACCTTTCTAAATAGGATTTTTAATACAAAGGGTTTACTTCCTCTTTTTAAAGTTCATGTGCATGTAAAAGCAGGCGTCCCAATAATTTTGACAAGATAGTGTATGTCAACCCAAGATCCAAACCCAAAAAATAATCAAAAAATTAAATAATAATAAAAGATAATGAAAAAATAATAATATGAAAAATGAAGAAATAATAATAAAAAAATGAAAAAATAATAATAAAAAAATTAAAAATGAAAAAATAATAATAAAAGAAAATGAAAAATGAAAAAATAATAATAAAAAAAATGAAAAATGAAGAAATAATAATAAAAAAATGAAAAAATAATAATAAAAAATTAAAAAATGAAAAATAATAATAAAAGAAAATGAAAAAATAATAATGAAAAAAATGAAGAAATAATAATAAAAAAATGAAAAAATAATAATAAAAAAATGAAAAATGAAAAAATAATAATAGAAAAATGAAAAAATAATAATAAAAAAATGAAAAATGAAAAATAATAATAAAAGAAGATTAAAAATGAAAAAATAATAATGAAAAATGAAGAAATAATAATAAAAAAATGTAAAATTTAAAATTAATTAAAAAAATGAAAAAATAATAATAAAAAAATAAAAATAAAAAAATAATAATAAAAAAAATGACAAAATAATAATAAAAAAAATTAAAAATGAAAAAATAATAATAAAAAACAATTTAAAATTAAAAAATAATCCCCCCCCCCCCCCCCCAAATTTTTCAATATCCCAAAAAGTTAACATGTTCTCGTCAATTCAAAAGTCATTTTTGACCTTTCTAAATAGGATTTTTAATACAAAGAGTTTACTTTCTTTTTAAAGTTCATGTGCGTGTAAAAGCTGGTGACTGAATAATTTTGACAAGATAGTGTGTGTCAACCCAAGATCCAATCCCCCCAAAAAATCAAAAAATTAAATAACAATAATAATAAAAATAATAATAAAAGAAAATGAAAAATGAAAAAATAATAAAAAAAATGAAAAAATAATAATAAAAGAAAATGAAAAATGAAAAAATAATTTAAAAAAATGACAAATTAAGAAATAATAATAAAAAAATGAAAAAATAATAATAAAAAATAAAAAATGAAAAATAATAATAAAAGAAAATGAAAAATTAAAAAATAATAATAAAAAAAAATGAAAAATGAAGAAATAATAATAAAAAAATGTAAAATTTAAAAATAATAATAAAAAAAAATTAAAAATGAAAAAATAACTCCCCCCCCCCCCCCCACAAATTTTTAAATATCCCAAAAAAGTTAACATGTTCTCGTCAATTCAAAAGTCATTTTTGGCCTTTCTAAATCTGCACCTTTCATTAAACTAATCCCTGGTGATCCTGCCACGAAGGTCCTTGTTTAGGCACTTCGTGTTATAGAGTGACAACGCTTTGTCCCTGTCTCCCAATTGTGCTCCTGCCTTGTCACTCTGTCACACGGGCTTCCATTGGAGACTACAAGAGGCCATTTCAGCACACATTACACAGGTATGGTGGTCCACCCTTGTCACCATCAGGGAAAACCCAGTCTTAGAAATGCCATACAGCCATGGCTGGGAGTGCCTGTAGACAGGAAGTGTCTAAAAAAAGAGGCTACAGGAGACACACAGCACTGAAACAAAGGATTATAGCAAGGTTTCTCAACCAGGGTTCCTCCAGAGGTTGCTAGGGGTTCCTTGAGCAATAAACAATCTCTGCCTATCGGATTCCCACAGATAACATTGATCTTTTTAGTTGTCTGTAAGGGGGGTAATTCTTCCCAATGACCACAAGTGTAAGGACCATTCTTCCCACCGACCATCACACTAATGTTGTGAGTTGTACATATAGTAATTTTTAGCAGGGGTTCTCTGAGACCGGAAAGTTATTTCAAAGGTTCCTCTGTGTTAAAAAGTTTGAGAAGAAAGGCTGGATTATAGTAAAAGCATGAAAATGCCACCAATTTAAGGTTTATATCTCTTTAACCTGTGTGTGTGTCTTCTGTCCCTACAGACGGTGGAGCCGGTGGACCAGCTGCTGCAGAAAGTGGATCCGGCCAAAGACAGGGAGCTTTGGGTGAAGGAGCACAAGACGGGGGACATCCGACCCATGGACATGGACATATAGACATTTAGTGGCTCGCGGTTTCTGCGGAGTTCCTCTGGTTGGGACTCCTGTATATATTCCTGTAAGATACACAAAATGTCGCTTATTCCCGTGTCACCACATGGTTGAAAATGGGACGCCGGTGACGCGGCGAGGTGGCGAGGTCTGGGACTGTGAATGTGGATGACGCGGGGTGGACCCCCCCCCACCGGCCGCCTGAGGTCCAGCCTATAGAAAGTATACGGCGTCCGGTTGGCCATCCTTGTTGCGTTCGGCGCACACAGAATCCGATATTCCCGAAGACTTAAGGAAAGGACTCTGCTGAGCTCTGTATATAAAACGTCCTCATTGTCATCGTAGAAAATCTGCAATCCATTCAGCGGAAAACTTGCTCTGTTTTTTTCGATGCCACCATACCTGTGACTGCCCAGGACAAATGCAGAGATTCAAATATTCGTTCCTCTATGTGGCCGCTCCGCACCCGCAACATGTTATAACTGATCCAGGAAAAAAAAAAAATCACAGCCATGATGCAAAGGCAACTGTCCCTGCTCTGCTCCTGCGCGAGCTGCAAAGGAATGTCCGGGGGGGCAGGGTCACAGACCCCACTCTGCGATTTACTTATTCGCTGCTATATCATTGCCAAGAAGGGGAAGAGGAGAAAAAAGTGTGTACACACCACCCCAAATACACAGCTCAGCCAATAGCTGCTTCCATCACAGCCTTCTCACCAAGGCCCCCCCCCCCCCCCCCCCCCGTTCACATCGCCGCGTTTCCGATGCAAACCGCTCATAAAAAAAAAAAGCGCACGCTTCAGAAATGCAACGCCCATCACCCTTGCATTGCCATTAAATGTTAATGGCACCCCAAGCACGGGTAGCGGGCGCACGTTTGTCACGTGTTTTTGTCGCCACCGAAAAGCACGGTACAAAATAAGCGCCACGCTCAGCTCCACAAAAAAAAAGTACAGGAACTTCTTTGAGGGCGTTTTCTCAAGATGTATTAATGTGAAAAAAACGCCAAAAAACGCAAGCGGGAGCGCGAGTTCCCACTACGCTCTGATGTGAACGGGGCGGGGCCTAAGGTGTTTGCTTCAAAAAAGGCGATAAATGGGTTTAAATAGTATTTATAATCTGCATCGATGTCTTTAGAGGGGCGCCCACGTTTACATCTGGCGATACGGGATTCCGCCGCAATTCCAAATCGAAACTGCAATAGTAGCAAAACGCACCACGCGTGTTTTGGATGCCATTCGTTTTTAATGGCACCTCGCGTATCGCGAGAAGATTGCGGTCCAAAAAAAGGAGTTCTTTTTTGGGCGTCAAGCTTCGTGCGGTTGCGGCTTGCTACGGGGTTTTTATCACGGGCAAAAACGAACCGCATTGGGAATCGCGACAGATCTGCCCAACGGTCCGAAATCACCAGATGTGAACGGGGGGCGCTAAAATCTTCACATGGTGCTCAGTTAAGGCTCCCTCACACGAACGCCTAAAGAAACGCAACATTTTAGGCATTTAGGTGTTTTTTGGGGGTTTTTTAACGATCTAAGTGCAGCAGATTGTTTTTAGTGGGCCCGTGAAGGAACACTGAGGTCTCATTTACACTCGCTTCAACAATAACACACATCAATACGCCTACCGCTTCAACACGCTTTTTTGATGGGTTTTTGACGCTTCTGTGACGCTTAGGTGATGCTTTTTGTTTCTAATTGTTTAAAGGGGCCCAGTAGTACCGCCACTCAGCAGATCCCCAGTTTATCAGTACCTTCGTTCAGCACATCCCCTGCTCAGTAGTACCCCCATTTAGTAAGTCACCAGCTTATTAGTACCCTCGTTCAGTGGCCCCTAGGATCAGTAGTACCCCCAGCTCTGCTAATCCCCCACTCAGTAGTAACCCCCAAATCTGCTGATCCCCCTGCTCAGTAGTAACCCCCAGCTCTGCTGATGCCCCACTCAGTAGTAACCCCCAGCTCTGCTGATCCCCCGCTCAGTAGTAACACGCAGATCTGCTGATGCCCCGCTCAGTAGTAACCCCCAGTTCTGCTGATGCCCCGCTCAGTAGTAACCCCCAGCTCTGCTGATGCCCCGCTCAGTAGTAACCCCCAGCTCTGCTGATCCCCTGCTCAGTAGTAACCCCCAGCTCTGCCGATCCCCCGCTCAGTAGTAACACGCAGATCTGCTGATGCCCCGCTCAGTAGTAACCCCCAGTTCTGCTGATGCCCCGCTCAGTAGTAACCCCCAGTTCTGCTGATGCCCCGCTCAGTAGTAACCCCCAGCTCTGCTGATGCCCCGCTCAGTAGTAACCCCCAGCTCTGCTGATTCCCCGCACAGTAGTATCCCCCAGCTCTGCTGATCCCCCGCTCAGTAGTAACCCGCAGATCTGCTGATGCCCCGCTCAGTAGTAACCCCCAGCTCTGCTGATCCCCCGCTCAGTAGTAACCCCCAGCTCTGCTGATCCCCCGCTCAGTAGTAACCCCCAGCTCTGCTGATCCACACTCAGTAGTTACCCCCAGCTCTGCTGATCCCCCGCTCAGTAGTAACCTCTAGCTCTGCTGATCCCCCGCTCAGTAGTAACCCCCAGCTCTGCTGATGCCCGCTCAGTAGTAACCCCCAGTTCTGCTGATGCCCCGCTCAGTAGTAACCCCCAGTTCTGCTGATGCCCCGCTCAGTAGTAACCCCCAGCTCTGCTGATGCCCCGCTCAGTAGTAACCCCCAGCTCTGCTGATTCCCCGCACAGTAGTATCCCCCAGCTCTGCTGATCCCCCGCTCAGTAGTAACCCGCAGATCTGCTGATGCCCCGCTCAGTAGTAACCCCCAGCTCTGCTGATCCTCCGCTCAGTAGTAACCCCCAGCTCTGCTGATCCCCCGCTCAGTAGTAACCCCCAGCTCTGCTGATCCACACTCAGTAGTTACCCCCAGCTCTGCTGATCCCCCGCTCAGTAGTAACCTCTAGCTCTGCTGATCCCCCGCTCAGTAGTAACCCCCAGCTCTGCTGATGCCCGCTCAGTAGTAACCCCCAGCTCTGCTGGTGCCCCGCTCAGTAGTAACCCCCAGCTCTGCTGATGCCCCGCTTAGTAGTAACCCCCAGCTCTGCTGATGCCCCGCTTAGTAGTAACCCCCAGCTCTGCTGATCCCCCGCTCAGTAGTAACCCCCAGCTCTGCTGATGCCCGCTCAGTAGTAACCCCCAGCTCTGCTGGTGCCCCGCTTAGTAGTAACCCCCAGCTCTGCTGATGCCCCGCTTAGTAGTAACCCCCAGCTCTGCTGATCCCCCGCTCAGTAGTAACCCCCAGCTCTGCTGGTGCCCCGCTCAGTAGTAACCCCCAGCTCTGCTGGTGCCCCGCTCAGTAGTAACCCCCAGCTCTGCTGATGCCCCGCTTAGTAGTAACCCCCAGCTCTGCTGATGCCCCGCTTAGTAGTAACCCCCAGCTCTGCTGATGCCCCGCTCAGTAGTATCAACCAGCTCTACTGATCCCCCGCTCAGTAGTATCAACCAGCTCTACTGATCCCCCACTCAATAGCAACTCCCAGCTCTGCTGATCCCCTGCTCAGTAGTAACCCCCAGCTCTACTGATCTACTGATCCCCTGGTTTGCTGATCCTTCTCTCTCTCAGGTCCCCGCTCACTTCCCGCTATATTGCTCCCATGCTGCTCACCATGTGTGACGTCTAGTTCCTCCTGCTCTGGTCCCCAAGCTCTGCTGATCCTCTGCCGCTCAGTCCTCTCTGCCCGGTCCCCGCTCACCTTCTGCTATAGCGTACCCATGTTGCCCACCTTGTGTTCTGTCTGCTAGTTGCTCCACTCCAGACTCCGCTCACCTTCCTGCTGCTTCACGCTGCACACCAGATGTGACTTCTGCACCGGACACTCCCAGAATATATACACATGAACCGTCTTTCTGGGTTGCTTGTTGGTTTCCCAGTGCATCCTGGGATATCTCATACCTCCAATACCTCCAAGGCAAAGCTAAATCTGAATAAAAGCCTCTCAAATGCTTCAGGTGCTGTAAGGGAGTGTTGTCATAGACTTCTATGGAGGCTTTGGAGATACTTTGAAGCACCAAGGAAGTGACACGGGTTATAATTTTTGAAGCAAACACAACGTGTGAACAGGACTATAAGGGAACCATTTTATTTAGTGACAGGAGCTTTGATTGGCATTCAGAGTGCTTTAAAAAAAAAGTGTGTCCAATGCCACAATTTTGAAGCAAGTGTAAACGAGCCCTCCTAAGTTTGTTGCGGTGGGTACGTGTCTACAGAATGCGCTCAGCCCTCTGGATCGTTTAATAAAACAAAGGATGTTGATGAGCCAACCCACAAACCTATTAGACTGCATTCTGCTTTCCTCCAATGAATGGCCTATGAGATCCTATTGGCTGCTCTTTGCCTTTGTTATACAAGCCTGCAGGTGTCTATAGTTCCCCCATGGCAACACATAAACCTTGAAAACTCGCTGAGCCTTTTCCGGCCTAAGGAACTAACCAGGTTAGAAATTTGGTGCAGGCAGGTGAAGATTTTACGGCATCTGAAGTATTTAAAATGGATCTGTCACCCATTGGACGAAGTGTCGTAGAACAGACTGAAACAACGTTTCCTTTTACACTTATCCAGCATGGCGCCCCTCCCCCACTCCACAGGACACGTAGTCGTTTAGTGAACTGCTGCATACCCACTGACTATATCCTGGTGAAAGGATTCCCTTTAAGGACTGGGAGCACCTATGCAAACTCCTCAGCCAGGCCGGTGCAAGTACTGGCTGTATTATAGTGTGTTGTGTTGTTACAATGTTTAAATGATGTTGATACAATGTTGATGCATGTAACGCACACGGGGAGGGCTATGTAACAAGCTGAGGTCACTGCAAAATGTCCACATGATGATTTAGATTTCACCATTCTGTGCAGAATCAGGATTGATACAACTCGTTTTCATGTGTTAAGGTTTGCTGCATCAAGGCCATCTATTCAGTTGTAAAGGCAACCCTCCATGGCAAATTGGAGATCCGTTTTTTTTCCAGCCCTCTGCCCCCCCCCCCCCCCCCCAACACAAATAACCTATTAAACCAAAAAAAAAAACTCAACCCTGGCCCCCGAGTCTTCTAGGAGGCATGGATGGTGTCACCATGCCTCCTGGTAGAGCTTGAGGCTCAAAATCCCACGAGAATGCATGCCAGCCTCTTGCAAGCATGCATACGCATGGGATTTTGAGCCTCCGGTTCCAATGATGTCACCCATGCCTTCTGGAAGCACTGGAGTCCAGGACTTAGTTTTTGGGTAAACTTTGGGGGAAAACTTAATGGCTTTTTGGGAGGCAAATAAGTGAGCCCTCCATGGACCACTGTCTGCTACAACATACAAGCTCATAGAAGGTTCTGTTCGGACCGGGACTAGCTAGGGGGCTCTCAAATAAGAGAACCCTCCGTTTGCCATGGATGGTCCAATTGGGCGTATTGGGATGCAATTCAAAATGAACGGCACTGATCCCTGGATCACTTCTTACTACAACCTACAGGGCTCATAGGAGGTTTTGTTCAGACCAGCAATGGAATGCTCTGAGATTTGGTGCTTATTTTATATCCAGACCAAGAGGACCTGTCTAAGGGCAAACTCCGTACAGGTTTCTGAGCTTCCCTTTCTGAGCTTTTTTTTTTTTTTTCTGCTAAATCTAATTTTTTGCTGGTCACAATTTATTATTTTCTACTCTTTCTGTTGAGTGTTTGAAGTTTGGAGTGCCAGTAGTGTTCAACTTCCTAACAAGCGTGTGCAGCCAGTAATAACACGCATGAACCTGCAACTTCAAATAGCCAATCAAAACACTGGAATGATGACGTTACAGGGTGTGCCCCTCTGATAATGAGCTGTCATGTAAATTAGGATGAGGCCCGTAGGTGACATAATCGATGCATGGAAAAGCATTGGGGAAGATGGGAGAGATTAAAGAAGGAGCAGTGTCCTCCAGCAGAACAGAGTATTCCAGGAGAGGAGAGTTTGCACTGCTGGAGGTCTCTGCTCCTTCCTCTATCCAACTCTCCTCTCCTGGAATATTCTGCTCAGCTGGAGGACTCTGCTTTTGACTCTCCTTTCCTGAAATACTCTGCTCTGCTGGGTGACTATGCCCTTTACATAGTTACATAGTAGGCGAGGCTGAAAAAAGACACCAAGTCCAACCTATATGTGTGATTATATGTCAGTATTACATTGTATATCCCTGTATGTTGCGGTCATTCAGGTGCTTATCTAATAGTTTTTTTAAACTATCGATGCTCCCCGCTGAGACCACCGCCTGTGGAAGGGAATTCCACATCCTTGCTGCTCTAATAGTAAAGAGCCCTCTACGTACTTTAGGGTTAAACCTCTTTTCTTCTAATTTTAATGAGTGGCTACGAGTCTTGTTAAACTCCCCCCTACGAAAACGTTTTATCCCTATTGTGGGGTCACCAGTACGGTATTTATAAATTGAAATCATATCCCCTCTCAAGCGTCTCTTCTTTAGAGAGAATAAGTTCAGTGCTCGCAACCTTTCCTCATAACTAATGTCCTCCAGACCCTTTATTAGCTTTGTTGCCCTTCTTTGTACTCGCCCCATTTCCAGTATATCCTTCCTGAGGACTGGTGCCCAGAACTGGACAGCATACTCCAGGTGCGGCCGGACCAGAGTCTTGTACAGAGGGAGAATTACGGTTTTATCTCTGGAGTTGATCCCTTTTTTTAATGCCAATATTCTGTTTGCTTTGTTAGCGTCAGCTTGGCATTGCATGTCATTGCTGAGCCTATCATTTACACTAGGACCCCCAGGTCCTTTTCCATCCTAGATTCCCCCAGAGGTTCTCCCCCCAGTGTATAAATTGCATTCATGTTTTTGCCACCCAAATGCATTATTTTACATTTTTCTACATTAAACCTCATTTGCCATGTAGTCACCCACCCCATTAATTTGTTCAGATCCTTTTGCAAGGTTTACACATCCTGCGGAGAAGTTATTGCCCTGCTTAGCTTAGTATCGTCTGCAAATACAGGGATTGAACTGTTTATCCCATCCTCCAGGTCGTTTATGAACAAATTAAATAGGATTGGTCCCAGCACAGAACCCTGGGGAACCCCACTACCCACCCCTGAACATTCTGAGTACTCCCCATTTATCACCACCCTCTGAACTCGCCCTTGTAGCCAGTTTTCAATCCATGTACTCACCCTTACTTTGTACAGTAAACATTTGTGGGGAACTGTGTCAAATGCTTTCCTTTCCTTTGCTCTCCTGAAATACTCTCCACTGCTGGAGGACTCTGTTCCTTCTTCTATCTAAGTATTTCAGGAGAGGAGAGTCGGAGTCAAAGGAAAGGGCAGAGTCACCCAGCAGAGCAGAATATTTCAGGTAAGGAGAGTCAAAGGAAGGAGCAGAGTCCTCCAGCAGAGCGGAATATTCTAGGAGAGGAGAGTCAGAAGAAGGAGCAGAGACCTCCAGCAGTGCAGAATATTCCAGGAGAGGAGAGTCAGAAGAAGGAGCAGAGACCTCCAGCACTGCAGAATATTCCAGGAGAGGAGAGTCAGAAGAAGGAGCAGAGACCTCCAGCAGAGCAGAGTATCCCAGGAGAGGAGAGTCAGAGGAAGGAGCAGAGTATTTCAGGAGAAGAGAGTCCTCCAGCAATGCACATTTAAGGACAGTGGACAAACCTGTTAAAATAATATTTAGTACAGATATATTAGATTTTTTTTATCATTTGTAAAGACTTGTACCTCTCTGATGAAAATGTTTAAATGAATGCACACTGATGTAATATAGCACTATAATAAAGCTTGATACATAGTCCTCAGCAGGTTTATGGGATGTATGAATTGCATGCTATAGGAAATATTTCTTGATGTAGCAACCAAAATCCTTTTATCAAGTCTATTTTTAAGAAACGTTGGAAGTTTATGATCTGCTAAATATTTCCTATAGCTCTTTTTGTACACCAGCGTCCCCACCCCCGCCCCCTTCCTCCCACCCCCTACATTAGAATTTCATCTTTTTGTACAGATATATTATAAAAGAAAAGTCATTTTCAGAGTATATAAATACTAATTTAAGATTATAAACTTGATTATACTGGGACCGAAATGACCCCCACATGGTGTGTAAACGTACTTTGTACATTGTTCCGATTTTGTGTTCAAGTCGTGATGTTATTACAGATGTTTTGTCTTCATTTTCTATAAGAATTGTTACAGAGAAATGAACGCCTTTTATTTTTTGGCTGAAACAGAGAAAAAAAAAAACGGTTGTTATACAATACAAAATCCTGTCATTTGGTCCTCAGACGTCTGAACGAAGTGACAGAAATCTGTTTTATCTTCCAGTATTCAATAAAATCCAGATTATATATATTGATCTCAGACTGGAGAGTCTTATTGACATGAATGGAGAATGTCCTGAATGGCACAGGTGACAATGATGGGGTCCAGGTTCGTTCTTTAAAGGGGGAAACCAGAACTTTGGGGTTTTTGGAGGGGTAGCCCATCTGTCAGGTTTGTAAAATCAATAGAAAAGCGCCAGACGCTCGTCTTAACAGCCCTCAATCATATATTGATGAAATCAAGACAACAGGAAGGTAAAAGTTAGGGGTCAAACTAACGCCCATCAGGGTTTTTGGTAGGAAATGACATTGCTTCCTATAGGACTAAATTAGGGATGAGCTCAGATGTGTTTTGATTTCTAGTCTGAACCCACCTGAGCAAGTCCACCAGGAAGCTGTCAACTCTACTGGGCCAATTATAAGTTGCTGGTGAAAGCCTCGGCTGCTTATGATTGGCCTAGTACAGTGACCGCAAACTGGAGGCATCACTCGAGTGGGTGGGTTCATACTTGGATCTGAACGTACCTGAGCTCATCCCTAATCTCAATCTAAAGATACTAATTGAAAGTGTTCTCATAAAAAGGAGCATTGATAGTCACAACTATTACTAGGGCATATGTAAGATTGGCACGTCCATTACAACTATCAATGCTCCTTTTGATGAGAACACTTTCAATTAGTATCCTTAGATTGAGTCTAAGGATGAGCTCAGATATGTTCAGATCCTAGTCTGAACTCACCTGAGTGAGCCCACCAGGAAGTGATCAATTGGGACAATCGTAAGTGGCTGAGAAATGCCTTGGCTGCTTATGATTTGCCCAGTGGAGTGATGGCTTCTTGGTGGTGGGATCACTCAAGTGTGTTCAGACTAGGACCTGAACATACCTGAGCTCTTCCCTAGACTCAATGTAAAGATACTAATTGAAAGTGTTCTTAAAGAAGGAACATTGATATTCACAATGGACGTATGCTCAGGGCCGGTGCTAGACGAATTTGCGCCCTAGGCAAGACCAGCTACTTGCCCCCTCCCCAAAAAATAAAATAAAACTTCACCTGTAGTTCTTCTTTGCCCCTCCTAGCACACATCTTTTTTCCCTTCAAATTTTCCACTTTAACGCAAATCCTCTCCCCCAAATCCCCCCACCTAGCAAAAATCCCCCCAATCCCATCTCTTTGCATAAATCCCCCTAAATCCCTCCTGGCACAACCCCCTCCAAATTACCCTTCCCAGCACAAATCCTTCCTGGCTTCCTCCTCACCCAAATAAACCCTCCTAGCACAATCCCCCCAATCCCCCTTCCTAACTTAATCCTCCCCCAAACCCCCCCCCCCCCCCCAGTCCCCTCCCCTAGTCCCCTCCCCTAGCACAAATTTCCCCACCCCTCTCCTAACACAAATCCCCCTAATCACCTCTCCTAGCACAACAACCCCCAATCCACCCTCCCAGCACCAATCCTCTTCCTTAGATTTCCCGCCTTCCTAGGACCAATTCCCCCAAATCCCTCCTCTAGCTAAAACCTCACAAAATTATGATTTCCAACCCTAAAATCCTCCCACCTTACCCAAATCTCCCCAAAACCTCCCACCTACTTTTAGCACATATCCCCTTATTCCTTCTCCTAGCACAAATATGTTCATATCCTAGTCTGAACCCATTTGAGTGAGTCCACCAGGAAGCAATCAACTGGGCCAATTAAAAGTGGCTGGGAAATGCTTCAGCTGCTTATGATTGGCCTAGTACAGTGACGGCATCCTGGAGGGATCACGCAAGTGGGTGGGTTCATACTTGAATCTGAACGCACCTGAGCTCATCCCTAAACTCAATCTAAAGATACTAGATGAAAGTGTTCTCATAAAGGAGTCACAATGATAGTCATTGGACATGTGCTACTATTACTAGGGCGCATGTAAGATTAGCACATGTCCATTGCAGACATTAATCTGCCAGTTATCTCAATCCCGTACATAGGGGGGATTATGGTGGAGCTGCCACGGTTCAGCCAACAAACTAAATGAATGGTCCTGGACTGATGAATGAAAGATCTGAGTCCAGCGCCTTACATCTATCCTTTCTTGAGGTTTGTTTTGCTGGCGATGAGTCCATTGGGGGCTTCCACTCACTTTATGGTCACCAAGACAGAAAATCTTTGTAATCGGGACACATTAATCAAAAGTGGCCCCTTACGTTTTTCCAGTTTGAAGTTCTAGATTGGAATCTAATCATAAAGCTCCACAAAATATTACATTTTCTCCAAAGTCCTTGGATCTTCCACAGGTTTGAATACTAATTGATCTGTATGTCTCCTCCTGACCCCTGCATGTCAATACCGACCACTGATACTCTCCTCTATCAGGGCAGCCAGTTGGCTTAGGGGGTAGCTGCTCTGCCTCTCATGCTGGAGACCCTGGATCAAATCCCCACAGGTCACTTTATCACTAGGCTCCTGGCTGTAGAAAAGCCCCTACAGCTGGGAGTTTCTCAGCCCACAAAAAAGTAAGACCCTCATTTATAGTGGCTGCCAGGTCACAGACAGCCACATTATATTGTATAGTCCTAGTCATCCCCATTAACAGGGACTGGCAACTATTTCAAGGAGTCAGCACTGAGACCAGAACCAGGAACTCCAACACCACTGCTGGATCAGCTCCTGGCAGCTAACCCTCTAAGCCAACTCTCAGCCTGAACTTCAGAACAAAGTATCTCAATGTCCTCATTAGGCCTACACAACATTCAGGGAATAAACTGCAACCAAAACCAGGATTCGATCCCTGATCCAACACAATCAAACTGGTCATGCTGGATTAGTATATGGCTGATAACCCTCTGAGCCAACTCTCAGCTTGAAGTATCTCAATGCTGCTTTGAGCCCTGGTCTCCAACTATCATCAACCAACACTGAAAGAGCATAGATAAAATTCTGACCAGCACTGGGATTCATTTACCTTTTGTGCTTCTAAGTGTCCTCATTAGGTCTACTCAATATACATGGAATAAACTAGAACCAAAACCAGGATTTGATCCCTGGTCGCCAGCAATACCAGAAGGTATCTAAGTTAACATGGTGGATGCTGGCTGGTAAGCCCTCTGAGCCAACTCTCATTCTGTGCAGTAAGGTGACATATCTCAGTGTCATCAGGTCTACACAACATATTGGGAACATATTGTAAACAAAACCAGGATCCGAACCCTGGTCTCCATTAATCCACCAGGATCAAACTGATCATGCAGCATTAGCACATGGCTGCTAAGCCTCTGAGCCAACTCTCATCTTGAAGCAACTTAATGCAGATTTGAGCCCTGGTCTCCAACTATCATCAACCAACCCTGAAACAGCATAGATAAAATTCTGGCTAGCACTGGGATTCGAACCCAGGTCTCCAAAAACGCATACTCTGGTCCTCAGATTACTGAGCTACACATCAGTGCCTCATTTACCATTTGTGCTTCTAAATGTTCTTATTAGGTCTACTCAATATACAGGGAATAACCTGTACCAAAACCAGGATTCGATCTCTGGTCGCCAGCAATCCCAGATGGTATCTAACTCAACATGGTGGATGCTGGCTGGTAAGCCCTCTGAGCCAACTCTCAGCCTGTGCAGTAAGGTAACATACCTCAGTGTCATCAGGTCTACACAACATATCGGGAATGCATTGGAACCAAAAGCAGGATTCGAGCCCTGGTCTCCAACAATACTGGTTTGGCTGCAAACGCAGAGCCAGCTCCCAGCCTTAACATGCAATTGATGTATCTCACTGTCATCGGGTCTACACAACATACAGGAAATTAATGGAATCAAAACCAGGATTTGAGCCCTGGTCTCCAACTATCATCAACCAACCCTGAAACAGCACAGTTTAAATTCTGGCCAGCACTACGATTCAAACCCAGGTCCCCAAAAATGAATACTCTGGTGCTCAGAATACTGAGTTACACGTCAATGCCGCATTTACAATTTGTGCTTCTAAATGTCCTTGTTAGATCTACACAATATACAGGGAATAAACTAGAACCAAAAACAGGATTTGATCCCTGGGTTCCAGCAATCCTGATTAGCACTCAAATAATCATAGTGGGTGCTGACTGCAAACCCTCTGCGCCAACTCCCGGCCTGAGCCCGGGGACATATCTCAGTGTCATCAGGTCTACACAACATACAGGGAATACATTTGAGGAAAAACCAGGATTTAAGCTCTGGTCAACAACCAATAGATTATGTTGGATCAGCACCTGGCTGCTAACCCTCTGAGCCAAATATCAGCCTGAAGTATTGCAATGTCCTCATCAGGTCTGTAAAACACACAGGGAATTAACTGGACTCAAAACCAGGTTTCGAGCCCCAGTCTCCAACAATACTGGTTTGGCTGCTAGCTCTGAGCCAGCTCCCAGGCTGAACATGCCCTTGATGTATCAGTGTCATCAGGTCTACACAACATACGGGAAATTAATGGAACCAAAACCAGGATTTGAGCCCTGGTCTCCAACTATCATCAACCAAACCTGAAACAGCACAGATTTAATTCTGGCCAGCACTGGGATTGGAACCTAGGTCGCCAAAATCAAACAAACTGGTCCTCAGAATACTGAGCTATACATCAGTGCCACCATTGCCATTTGTGCTTCTAAATGTCATCATTAAGTCTACACAATATACAGGGAATAAACTGGAATGAAAACCAGGATTCAATCTCTGCTCTCCAACAATCCGGGATGGCATCTAAGTGATCATGGTGGATGCTGGCTGGTAAGCCCTCTCAGCCCAAGCAGCAAGATGACATATCTCAGTGTCATCAGGTCTACCCAACATACCGGGAATACATTGGAACCAAAACCAGGCTTTGAGCCCTGGTCAACATCCAACAGATCATGTTTGATCAGCACCTGGCTGCTAACCCTCTGAAGCAGCAACTCCATGTCCTCATCAGGTCTATACAACACACAGGGAATTAACTGGACTCAAAACCAGGATTCAAGCCCTTGTCTCCAACAATAGCTGGTTTTGCTGCTAACCCCGAACCAGCACCCAGCCTTAACATGCAATTGATGTATCTCAGTGTCATCAGGTTTACACAACCTACAGGAATTTAATGGAACCAAAACCAGGATTTGAACCCTGGTTTCCCACTATCATCAACCAACCCTGAAACAGCATAGATAAATTTCTGGCCAGGCACTGGGATTCGAACACAGGTCACCAAGAATACATTCTCTGGTACTCAGAATACTGAGCTACTCATCTGCACGACATTTATCACGTACGCTTCTAAATGTCCTCATTAGGTCTACACAATATACCGGAAATAAACTGCAACCAAAATGAGGATTTGATCCATGGTCTCCAGCAATCTTGATTAGCATCTAAAGGGGCATGATGGATACTGGCTGCTAAACCTCAGAAGCAACTCCCAGCCTGTGCAGTCATGTGACATATCTCAGTGTCATCAGGTCTAAACAAAATACCGGGAACAAATTGGAACCAAAACCAAAATTAAAGCTCTGGTCAACATCCAACAGCTCATGTTGGATCAGCACCTGACTGCTAACCCTCTGAGGCAACTCTCAGCCTGAAGTATCTCAATGTCCTCATCAGGTCTATACAACACACAGGGAATTAACTGGAATCAAAAATAGGATTCGAGCCCTGGTCTCCAACAATACTGGTTTGGCTGCTAACCTTGAGCAAGCTTTCAGCCTGTACATGCAATTGAGTATCAGTGTCATCAGGTCTACACAACATACAGGAAATGAATAGAACCAAAACCAGGATTTGAGCCTCCAACTATCATCAACCAACCCTAAAACAGCACAGATTAAATACTGACCAGCACTGGGATTCAAACCCAGGTCTCTAAAACAAATACTCAGGTCCTCAGACTACTGAACCACACATCAGAGACACATTTGCCATTTTTGCTTCTAAATGTTAGACAGTCGTACTTTTCTGCTTACTTTTATTTGCAGTACTCTGTATTTGTACATCACACGTTTCTTCTAATAAAAAAAAAATAAATAATGATAAAAAATAAAATAAAAAGAAAGAAATGTTGGCAAATCTAGCAATTAAATGTAAGATAAAAAGGAAAAAAAGAGAAGTTGGCCAGTCTACCAGACACAGAAAAAAAATCCTAATAAAAGTTTGAGCATATGCAAACTGTGCTCATCTTTGAAGTCCTATTGAGAGGTGGCGTTATCTGTAATATTATATATATTATATTATATAATAATAAGGGATTAGGTAATCAGGTATCAAAATTATTTCAAAGAGAACTTTTGCCCCAATGAAGGGTCACCAAAAGTTGCTTTGAGCTCATTCCCACCATAACCTACATCCTAAGTTCTAGGAGTCGTGTTAGTTCTGGGTCTGGTGAGTCATTGTGTGTGCACTACTGGTGAACTTGGCCCTTGGACTTGCCCATTTTGTGTCTTCTAGTCGACCTGAATTTTTTTTTCCCCTCTGATAATGTTTCATAGACAATCATAAAGTATATAATTGCAGTTGGAATAACCAGACACACCCTGGGCGTTTCTTTTTTTTTTTTTTTTTCTCAGGAACGAAGATAGCAAAACTGGTTTGTCTAGATTTGAAGTAAACTTTTTTCTCTTCACTTTCTTGCCTGGCTTTAAGAATGGCGACGGCTGATTTGAGCTCCGAGCTCCGTTGCTCCATCTGCATAGACATTTACGTTGATCCAGTGACCCTGCCATGTGGACACAGCTTTTGCCGGAACTGTATCACCCAGGCTTGGGACCACCAGGGAAGGGGAGACTCTAAATGCCCAGAATGTAAGCAAATATATGGGAAGAGGCCCGAACTAAAGATAAACGTGAGGCTTCTTAATATAGCAAAGGTTTTTCGATACAGTCAACCAGATGAAGATATGACCGGAGTCTACTGCACTTATTGCGAATCACATGTTCCAGCTGTTAAGTCCTGCTTGCAGTGTGAGACCTCCATGTGTGATAACCATCTGAGGAAACATAACAGGACAGTACAACATGCTTTAATTCCACCTACCATGTCTGTAAGAGATAGAAAATGCTCCATCCACAAAAAGATACTAGAACATTACTGTGCCAATGATTCTGAATGTATCTGTGAGTCCTGCATGTTGCATGAAGAACACAGAGGACACCTGATGGAGTCACTGGATGAAGCTTCAGAGAAGAAGAAGAAGAAACTCGGAAATGTTCTGGAGATGATGACAACAAGGAAGGAAGTGACTGAGGATAAGGTCCATAGACTGCAGGAATGCAGGACAGCCACACAAGAAAAAGCAGCCAGAGTAACCGAGAGAGTCTCTGCCCTGTTCAGAGACATCAGGGGGCAGCTGGAAGACCTGGAGAAGAAAGTTTTGAGAGAAACCTCCAAGCAGGAAGAGAAGATTTTGTCCATAGTCTCCAATCTGATCCGGAAACTGGAAACAAGGAAGGGCAAGCTGTCGAGGAAGATGCAGCGCATTGAGGAGATGATTAACATGGCAGACTCGCTGACCGTCCTACAAGACAAGGGCTCAGACAAAGAAGACTTTTCTGATGCTGAGGACCAAGATGATACAAAGATCACAGATGTTGGAGATCTGACTTTCTCAGACACATTATACGCAGGTTTTTCTGATATTATGAAATGCGCAAACATTTTATTTTACACGCAGGACCCCGCTGACCTAACGCTGGATCCAAACACAGCTGCCAACAACCTCAAAATTTTACATACATTAAGGATGGTGCGTTGGTCACAGGTGGACCAAAAGAATCCACAGGTCCCAGAAAGATTTGAGAAATATCAGGTCATGAGTAGCAAGAGCTTCTCCTCGGGGCGCCATTACTGGGATGTGGAGACCGGTAGGTCAGGAGGTTGGGGGATCGGGGTGTGTTACCCCAGTATAGAGCGAAGGGGGGACCAGTCCATCATTGGAGAGAACAGCCGCTCCTGGTGCTTGCGCAGACTATGCTTGTGGAGGTGGTATAACCAATATTCCGGGAGACATGACGGTCACATTATACAGATACCCCAGAATATTACCAGTGAAAAGATCAGAATCTATCTGGATTACGAGGCCGGGCAGATCTCTTTTTATGAACTGTCTGACCCCATCCAACACCTACACACCTTCACCGCCACCTTCACCGAGCCCCTCCATGCTGCCTTCTATGTATGGGGGGACTGGTGGTACAAGGACAGCTGGGTAAGAATCAAGAGCACTTCTGAATCCCTCAGCCATGAACCTGATTGGGTGAATAGCCATTCAATAGGGTCCAGCACTGAGTGATGCTACTTGAAACTGGTGACTGTAATAACCTGACATGTCTAGGATGATGAACATGGGTGCAAATACTGTACATACTCTACCGGGCCAAAATGTAGGCTTGGTTTACTCCTACGTGTGTGACCAAGCGCAGGCCCATTTCCGCACGTTGCATGTAGGGCAGCCCATTTATTTCAATGGGCCACCCTACATGCGAGAAACGCAGAAAAGGAGTCCCTGATTCTTTTCCAAAATGCACTGAACTGCATGGTGTTGCGGCATTTGTAGATGCATGGGGGTGCCGTTAACAATTAATAGAATCGCTGTGCGTCTGCTGAAGTGCAGCGCGTTTCCGGAAAGTCAGGAAAGTGCGCAATTTTGCGGGTGTTCCCGACATGCAAAGGTCTAAACTTAGCCTTATGGTATATCTAAATCTAAAAAAAACTAAAATATAATAGATTGCAGCTCAGCATTCCTTAGATATGGTTGCTGCATTTGTTTTCTTTTTTGATAAGTGATTTCATGATTTCATTTTTTATCCAGTTGTTTATTTCTTTAAGGTATAGCTAAAGACAAAACTTGTTTTTTTAAAGTTTTGGATAGAGTACAGAGGGATTAGACCCCCTGTCAGGTTTTTATTCCTGTCTGTACCCCTGTTAGGCTCCATTCACACTAGCGCGTTTTTTGATGCATTTTGCATTTTGCAGAAATGCATGGGAATTTTTTAACATGGGTTCCTATGGAACATGTTCACATCAATGCCTTTTTGTACCTCTGCGTTTTTGGAAAGGGTCAGGGACTTTTTTTCATGCTAAATGCAGCGTTTTGCATGTAATAGAATTCAATGGACCAGCATCAAAAACGCAAGTGCAGCGTTTTTGCAGCGTTTTTACAGCGTTTTTGATGCGTTTTTGATGGCGTTTTGTTTTTGTTTTTTTTTTTGGTTTTTTTTGGACTGTATACAGTCTAAAAAAACTGTAAAAAACAAAAAACAAAAAAAAAAAAAAAGCAAAACGCAGCAAAAACGCTGTAAAAACGCTACAAAAACGCTGCTCAAAGACGTGGCAAGCATCACAAAAAAAACTCCAAAAATGCTCAAAAGCAACATGCATAGGTGTGAATCGAGCCTTAGACCCCTTTCACACTGGGGCGGTTTGCAGGCGGTATTGCGCTAAAAATACCGCCTGCAAACCGCCCCTAAACAGCCTCCGCTGTTTGTTCAGTGTGAAAGCCCGAGAATAGAGGGAAATCCTCCAATGGGGACACTAGTTCTGGCAATTACCAGGAATTCTCTCACTTTGGAGGGATTTCCCCTCACTTCCTGTCTTGGCTACGGGACAGGAAGTGGAGGGAAATCTCTCCCCAATGGGACACAGATGGAGATAAAACACTGACAGCTGTTAATAACCATCCCTTACTCCATCCATGAAGATGACGCTTTGTCTTTAGTTCTGCTTTAATTCAACTGCGTGCCCCATAGGGCCAGCCCATTCACCGTAATCATCCTTAAGGCTCCATTCACACTAGCGCGTTTTTTGATGCATTTTGCATTTTTCAGAAATGCATGGGAATTTTTTAACATGGGTTCCTATTGAACATGTTCACATCAATGCCTTTTTGTACCTCTGCGTTTTTGGAAAGGGTCGGGGACTTTTTTTCATGCAAAATGCAGCGTTTTGCATGTAATAGAATTCAATGGACCAGCATCAAAAACGCAAGTGCAGCGTTTTTGCATCGTTTTAACAGCTTTTTTGATGCGTTTTTTGCATTTTTGGCGTTTTTTTTTTTTTTTAGACTATACAGTCTAAAAAAAACTGTAAAAAAAAAAAAACCCGCAAAACGCTGCAAAAACACCGCAAAAACGCTGTAAAAACGCTGCTCAAAAACGTGGCAAGCATCACGAAAAAACTCCAAAAACGCTCAAAAGCAACATGCATATATGTGAATCGAGCCTTAATGGCACTCCAAACTCGCCTTGTGCAGTGACCGCCACGTGATTTGGAATCGCAAGCTGAATTGCAGCGATTCTGCCTATGATTCCAAATTGCGAAGTGTGAACGGAGCCTGACTTGCGATGCGGAGTGCTGCCAAAAAAAATGAAAAATGCTGCATGTGTCTTTTCAGTGCCTCAGTTGAACGGACTGTCTGCAGGCAACGCACGTTAACTCGCAGCATATCATGCATTAAGGCCTCGTTCACACTTTCGCATATTGGAATTGCGGGCAGAATGACGCAATCCTGCCTGCGATTCCAAAGTCCCAGAAAAACGTGCAATGCGTTTGCGGTGCCATTATCTTATTTTTTTTTCCCTTAATGGCATCCCCAATGCGGCGACGTGTTTTTTGCAACAAAACGCATGAAAATTTCGGCAAAACACAGAATGTCAGACACGCCTTGCTCAGAGCCAAAATGTTCTTGTGGTGTGTTTTTGAAGTGGAGGGAGGCCCATCCAAAAACATGACGCAGCAGCGTCACTCAGGTGCGATTGGGGGGCCTAACGGACCTGGGCTAACCTAACACAACGGTACGAATGGGTCCATACAATTCATGTCAAAGAGGGAACAAAGAGAACGAGGGAAGACTATGAAATTCTAAAGAAATGAAAGATTTACAGTATTAAGCCCTGGTTCACACCAGTGCGATTTGTTATGCGATTTGACAGTTCAAAATCGCATGACAAGTCGCACGCCATTGCCGGCAATGGAAACCGGTCAAAATGTTGCGACTCAAGTCGCAGCGACTTTTAAAAAAAAGGTTCCTGCACTGTTTTTTTTTGCAATTTCATTGTGACTCACATTGACTTCTGTTAAATTAAGTCCCAAGCCGCAGTGAAATCGGAGGTCCAAATCGCACTGATCTGCGGCTGAAGTAACGCAATTTTAAAGCCACACTGGCGTGAACCAGGGCTAAAAGGTTGAATGATATGTCTCCGGGGATTATATACATTTAACTTCATAAGGATAGAAATAAAATGGCGTTCAGGAGTCGTTTTTTTCTGAGCACAAAAAACGCCAAGCGCTCATAGACGCTGATAAACGTTGATTAAAAATTAGGCTCACCAGCGTTCTTTTAACGTTTTTGATCCATTGAAAAAATTAAAAGCCCTCGGGCTTTCACACTGAACAAACAGCGGAGGCTGTTTAGCCTCGGTTCACACCAGAGGCGGCACGACTTGCAGGTCGCCTCACCGAGGCGACCTGCACACGACTGCCCGGGCGACTTGCAAAACGACTTCTGTATAGAAGTCTATGCAAGTCGCCCCAAGTCGCCCCCAAAGTAGTACAGGAACCTTTTCTAAGTCGGAGCGACTTGCGTTGCTCCCCTTAGAACGGTTCCATAGTACAGAACGGGAGGCGACTTGTCAGGCGACTAGGTCGCCTGACAAGTCGTCCCTGTGTGAACCGAGCCTTAGGGGGCGGTTTGCAGGCGCTATTTTGAGCGCAATAACGCCTGCAAACCGCCCCAGTGTGAAAGGGGCCTTAGGCTCCATTTACACTAGCGCGTTTTTTGATGCATTTTGCAGAAATGCATGGTAATTTTTTAACATGGGTTCCCATGGAACATGGTCACAAATAAAAAAAAAAAAACGCCAAAAACGCATCAAAAACGCTGAAAAAACACTGCAAAAACGCTGCACTTGCGTTTTTGATGCTGGTCCATTAAATTCTATCACATGCAAAACGCTGCATTTTGCATAAAAAAAGTCCCTGACCCTTTCCAAAAATGCAGAGGTACAAAAATGCATTGATGTGAACATGTTCCATAGGAACCCATGTTAAAAAATTCCCATGCATTTCTGCAAAATGCAAAATGCATCAAAAAACGCGCTAGTGTGAATGGAGCCTTATAAAATTTAATGGACCAGCATCAAAAACGCAAGTGCAGCGTTTTTGCAGCGTTTTTTGATGCGTTTTGCGTTTTTTTTTTCTTTTAGACTGTTTACAGTCTAAAAAAAACTGTAAAAAAAAACAAAAACGCAAAACGCTCCAAAAACGTCGCAAAAACGCTGCTCAAAAACGTGGCAAGCATCACAAAAAAAACTCCAAAAACGCTCAAAAGCAACATGCATATATGTGAATCAAGCCTTAATGGCACTCCAAACCGCCACGTGATTTGGAATCGCAAGCTGAATTGCTGAATCATAAGCTGAATCGCGAAGTGTGAATGGAGCCTGACTTGCGATGCGGAGTGCTGCTAAAAAAAATGAAAAATGCTGCATGTGTCTTTATTAAAATAAAAAATAAAAAAATTTAAAAAGACTAAAAAACGCTAACGCGGGAAAAATCACTAAAAAGAAGCTAATAAACGCTATTGCAAAAACGTTAAAAAACGTTGAAAGACTCACTGCAAAGCTACTGGCGTTTTTATAACGTTATTTTAACGTTCCAGTGTACATGGAGCCTAATTATCATAATTATCATAACAATAGAATTATATACATTTATTATAGGAATGGAATTAACGGAAGTGTATGTGTTATTTTAAGTGTATAAAACAATCATTATGGATATATAAAAATAGTGGATGAAATCAAACACTGAATATCGACCACGTCTGTGTTACTTTGCACCCCCACACGCAAAAAAAAAATACTTTTTCATCCTCTTCTAGCCACCATTGTTGCAATCTACATGTATAGATGCTCCTTTAACCCTTTCATGACTAAGCCTCTTTTTGAAATTTGGTGTTTACAAGTTAAAGTCCGTATTTTTTGCTAGAAAATTACTTAGAACCCCCAAACATTTTATATATATATATATTTTAGCAGAGAATCTAGAGAATAAAATGGAGATTGTTGCAATATTTTATATCACACGGTATTTGTGCAGCGGTGTTTTAAACGCAAATTTTTGGGAAAAGGGACACATTTTAAAGAATTAAAAGAAAAAACAAACAGTAAAGTTACCCCGATTTTTTTCTATAATGTGAAAGTTGATGTTACGCCGAGTAAATAGATACCAAACATGTCACGCTTTATAATTGCACGCACTGGTGGAATGGCGACAAACTACGGTACCTAAGAATTTCCATAGGCGACGCTTTAAATTTTTTTTATGGCTACCAGGTTAGAGTTACAGAGGAGGTCTAGTGCTAGAATTATTGCTCTCGCTCTGACGATCGCGGCGATACCTCACATGTGTGATTTGAACACCGTTTACATATGCGGGCGCGACTTCCGTATGCGTTTTCTTTGCTGCGCGAGCTCGCGGGGACGGGGGGCGCTTTAAAAAAAATTTTTTTTCTTATTTATTTTTTTATTTATAAATTGTGTTTAAAAAAAAAAAAAAAAAAAATTTTGATGACTTATATTGCTGTCACAAGGAATGTAAACATCCCTTGTGACAGTAATAGGTGGTGACAGGTACTCTTTATGGAGGGATCGGGGGTCTAAAAGACAAAGAAATTTGGGAAATTGGCGCTGTCCTGTTTGAATGGTGTTTACTGGATAAGCGGAGTCTGCCACATCCACAAGATTTAGTTAAATACCATCAATTATAATAATTAGATTGAAAATCCTCTGTTTTGTGTAAAAATATGTTCCGTGTGAACAATACGTGAATTTTAAGTGAACATTTCCCTACATGTAAGAAAAATTGAGTGCCAGTATAACATCCCCTAAGTGGGGCTAATGTCAACAATAGTGAAGGATGATAAAAAATAAATATGTGAATAAATGCCAATTAAATAAAACTTATAAATCCTCTGTGGTGTGTGAAGGGTAGATCCCGTGTGGGTGGCAAGTGAAATATTAAGTGATCAGTTACCCATATGCAGGAAATTCTATAGTGAAAAAAATTATTGGTACAGTGAAACACCCCCTATGTGGGGCTAATAAGTCAGTAATAAGATATAAAAATAATTAGAGACTTATTAAACCTTTGCCAGCAAATAAAGTATTAACGTGCACACGTGCTAATTACAGTGATCCAGAAAAACCTGGGATCCTATGTATCAGACCCCAAAGGGATATAGATGATAAACAGATTTCATACTAAGAAATACATAAATGGTTCATATGATAAGCAAAGAATTACAAGCAAGTGTATGTATAATTTAGATGGTAATTAGAAAAGCTCCTATGTCTGCATAGGATAATGCAATATAGTCTCTGTGAGGGAACACGCAATTTCAGTTTTTCAGTGGGAAAAACAGTTCCATAGGAGCCACAAACAGATAACAGATGGTGACTTTTGTGCTCATTAACGGTGGTGGTTCCAGGTGCTCCCCCCCATGCTCCCCCACTCACCAGACTCAGACACCCCTGCAGGGGTACTAGGCAGAGGAGTGGGTATCTTGGGGTGGCTGTCACTGTGGTTTTCCTTCGTGGGGTGCGTCCAGTGATTCAGCTCAGGGTTTCACCTGTTAATCCAGGACTGCGCTCCCCCACAGCTCTCCGCCTCCGGTCTGCTTAATCCTCCGTGTGAAGAAATAATAAACAGGGGGCTTTCGTGGTGAAGTGCATCCAGTTTATTGGAATTGCATAATTACATATGGTTTTTTAAAATTGAATACCCCATACAGACGCGGCTGTAAGCAAGGATGAGACCAGGAAATGAAAGTCCGAGCGTGCGTCTCACCTTGCGTTCCAGCCTTAACTTCCGGGTATGACGTGTGAGCGTGACGACGCCTTACGCGTTTCGTCATAGGACGTTTTCAAAGACGGTGTCGACGCCTCACGCTTCACACACAGATATACTCCTCCAGGCTCCAAACATCCTCCCCTAATTATGTAAATATCAGTCGGGGCAGGGGCGTTGCTAGGTCTACAAAAGATCTGGGGCTAGAGCCCATAGCAATGTAGTAAAGAAAGTCATACGCTTGGGCGGGCTTACACATGTATATAATATAAGTATGTGTGTGTGTATATCCCCAGAGAGCCTCCCCCTTGCATCAGGGTTCCCAGAGAGCCTCCTCCCTTAAATCAGGGTCCTCAAAGAGCCTCCCCCATGCATCAGGGTCCCCAGAGTGCCTCCCCTCGGGGACCCCTGCAGAGACTCGGGGCTATGGGCCTGAGATTCGGGGCTATAGCCCCAAAAGCCACCCCCTAGCAACGCCCCTGAGTCGGGGGATGTGTGATCAACAGAGCCGCTGGTCTCCATGTCAACCAGAGGAAGCAGATATATACACAGATATATTTTATACATTCTACTTGATCAGATTGCATTTACCTTCATCATATCCATTAAAAATAGGAAACCTTGTTACCAGTGTGCATTGTTTGTTTATCTTAGTAACAGTTATCAGGCTGCATGTTATCGGGCATAAATTTTACAAAGACAATTTTTAAAAATATATTAGAGCTCTTGCACACTGGGGCGGGGGGTGGCGTCGGCGGTAAAACGCCGCTATTATTAGCGGCGTTTTACCGTCGGTATGCGGCTGCTAGCAGGGCGGTTTTACCCCCCGCTAGCGGTCGAGAAAGGGTTAAATACCACCGCAAAGCGCCTCTGCAGAGGCGCTTTGCCGGCGGTATAGCCGCGCCGTCCCATTGATTTCAATGGGCAGGAGCGGTGAAGGATCGGTATACACACCGCTCCTTCACCGCTCCGAAGATGCTGCTGGCAGGACTTTTTTTACCGTCCTGCCAGCGCATCGCTCCAGTGTGCAAGCCCTCTGGGCTTGCACACTGGAATGAAAGCAGCGGCACTTTTGGGGCGGTTTGCAGGCGCTATTATTAGCGCAATAGCGCCTGCAAAACGCCCCAGTGTGCAAGGGCTCTAAAAAAATTATATAAAAATTTTTTTTATTATATAAAAAATGTAAAAAAGGTAAAAAAAAAGGTAAAAAAAGGAAGAAGTAAAAAAGAAGAAAATATAAAAATTTAAAAATTTTTTAAAACATTTAAAAAAAATTTTTCCCATAGATATAAGTGTGATAAAAATTTTTTTATTATTATTGGGAAGATAATAATTAATTGATGATGATAATTAATATTAATTTTTTATTTAGAAATATATTATTGCTTTAAAAAACCTGTCAAAAAACCCCTTAAAAAACTGCCAAAAATCTTTTTTCTTAAAAAGCTCTCCAAAAGGTTTTAAATGGCCATAACAGTCAGTATGGGACCTATATGTGACATGTTAGAATTAGGGGAATAGGGAATTTAGTTAATGGAGGAAGGGCAGGTCAAAGTTACCATGCGGGTAAGTATTGTTCTATTGTAATACGTGGGGGTACCTAGCCAATACGGTACCGTGGGCCTGGGTGACGATCTACTAAGATGTCCCTTGAGGACCTCCATCATTCGCCACCTTTCCAGTCTTAATCAGGGGCATGAAAACCTGATGTATATTAAAACAGAATGCAAAAATAAGGGATAACACCTTGGAGCTTTATATATAACGTTACAATAAGACCTTCCATATATAATGGCCCCAAAAGCTCCAGCCCTGTACCTATAAGAGGGGTAATTTGGCCATAAGTATGTGCATACTGCTGTAACCACTAAGAGTGATCAAGACGGATATAATGATCACATAGGTTACTTCAGCCCTGCTGACCTCATAAAAGAGTGGTTACGCCTTAGAGCTGAATGTATGATGCCATAAATTACCGTGGATGAACCAGGCAAGTATCACATAGTCAGATCTCATACATACCCCATACATCCTTATGTGTCGTCTATTCATCCCCTATGCCAATTACTAATCATTTTGGCCTAATATTGGTCAGCCCTATATCTATATATATAGTAATATGCCCGGGATTAGAAATTGGTAGTTGGTATGACACTATTGAAGATTATTATATAAGGGCAGATCTAATGCAATAAGAAACATACCAGAAAGCATGACCATAACCCAAGACCAAAGAGTTTTTGATTATATTAATTGTGGATACGTAAGTCTATTGTGTAATCCAAAAGACTTGTTCTTTCTCACTCCCCTACATTTATATATATGTCAATATTTCTGGGGACTTATGGGTTTGCTATATAGCAATTTAAATCTATATCCAGGTTCAACCCTTTGGGGGCAAGGGATCTAAAAGACCCCCGATCCCTCCTTTGCACTTCAAAGTATGCATATCGCCGAAAACGGCGATTCTGAATACTGTGTATTTTTTTCAAATCGGCGCCATTGGCAGCCGAGTAAACGGGAAGTGACGTCATGACGTCGCTTCCGCGTTTACAATTAGAAGGCTGGAACGGAGCCGCCCACAGCTTCGTTCCAGCCCGCCCCCAGCCGCCGGAGGCAGCCGATTGGTCACCGGGCCTCCCGATCGAACAGGATGCCCAGTAAGAGCGGCGGCGGGAGGCCGCCGCTCTTATACCCGGAAAGCCGATCGCCCGCTGTAAAAAACGGTACCGGGATGATGCCTGCAGCTGCGGGCATCATACCGGTATAACCCCGGAAAGCCGAGTACCCACATCTGCATACGCTCGGCGGGAAGGGGATATACTTGCGTATGTGTGTACATTCCTGCACTCAAACATAACATTTTCTATTATTTTTTATTTCTTTTATGGCTCTGAACACAACGCAGTATTACGGATCTTTTTGCAGCCGCGTACATCGTCCCATTGACAACAATGCATTGATGTTCAGATCCGTAATAAGAAAAAAATAAATAAAAAAAAAAGCTACATGGATACAAACACTGTGTTTACACATGTTTATATGCATTTTGCTTTTTTTTTCCTTCTAAAAAGCTCCTCTCCTGAATGCGCTGGTGACGTTTTTAATTTAATTTTTATTTATTTATTTTTTCTTAGCCTGTAAACGCTCATCTTCTAAAACTCCTGCTATTGGCTAATATGGAGGTGCATTTGCAAGCAAAAAAAAAAAAAAAATCCAAACGCCTGTAAAAGCAGCATTTTTTTTTTTTTAATCCAGTGTGCATGAGTCTGTAATCCGTGGATGTTGACCAGCAGGTAATACCCTACATCAGCCAATCATGACCAACTTTTATTATTCTTTATGGCTCTTATATTGCCAAACCCACAAATATTCAATAACTCCAATAAAAGTTGGACTTTAGGTTCCCCCCCCGACTTGTTCATTGCCCGACTTAATTGGGGTAGGCGGTACACTTTGGTGGGCGTGGGTCAGCCACGCCTCTTGACCATTGACCTCTGGGGGGACCCGCCTCCTGACCTTTGACCTTTGAGTCCTAGCCTTGTTCTTCAAGGGGAAACCTTAACCCTAACAAATGTGCGCGATTGCGTGCAAAAAAAAAAAAATGTGTGCAAATGTCCATTTACATATTGTGCCTAAGGTAAACGGGAGAATCATTTTTTTCTGCGCGTGTGCGTGAATTTACGCGAAAATTGCGTGAACGCAAATATGCACAAAGAAAAAAACGTCTGAAAAAATAGATGCTCAAACAGGAGTATCGTGTGCAAGAGGCCTTAAAAGAATAAAAATAAAATGGCAAGCTTGGCTATCTCACACTACAACCTCTAAATACTTAAAGGGGTTGTAAACCCTCGTGTTTGTTCACCTTAATTTATCGTATGCATTAAGGTGAAAAAACACCTGGCAGACACCGGCCCCCCCGTTTTACTTACCTGAGCCCCTTCATCCGTTCGGCGGGGACGTGCTGCCCCTCTCTCCACGGGGGAGCACAGCCATTGGCTCCCACTGCTGTCTGTCAAATCCAATGACGCGGGCGCTGGGGGGGGGGGGCCTAATCTGGCATTCGTGTCTGTGGACGCAAATGCTGGACTCGGGAGCGAGCCCCCGCAAGGTAACCCCCTCGGGAGAGTGCTTCTCCTAGGGGGTCATCTGATGTGGGGAGGAGCCGCCGGGGGACCCCAGAAGGGGATGTTCGGGGCCACTCTGTGCAAAACGAGCTGCGCAGTGGAGGTAAGTATGACATGTTTGTTATTTAAAAAAAAAACAAAAAAAAAACGATCCTTTACAATCACTTTGAAAGAATTTAACCCTTTTTGGGTGAGGTTCATCACCTATCACTACATTCTTTGTTCTTTGTAAAATTAGTCATTTGATGATCAAACCCTCCTTACAGCTTGAACCCAACTGGGTTTGGATTTGGTTATCAAGAACTATATCAACATCTGTTAACCCTTCCTTGTGTTGCAAACGGGTTTTTACTATATGTGTTAATCTTACCACTACGACCAATCTTTTACAGTCATAATTTATGTTACCGAATATTTGTAAATGATGTACATTAGAAACAAATAAAAATGTATTAAAAATAAAAAAAATGGCTAATTAATTTAAGCAAGCAAATCAACAGAAGATATACTATAATTACCCCTTTAAAATGGCTATTGGCCAGGGGCGGACTGATAACTCATGGGGCCCCCGGGCAATAGGAGATTATGGGGCCCCCAGGCAATCAGAGATTATGGGGCCACACAGTATACACACACACACACAGTATACAATCACACAGTATACACATACATGTACACACAGTATACACAGACAGATGTAAAAAAAACACAGATTTTTACATACTGTCCCTGGTTTTACTGAGGCCGGTGTTCTGCCGAATAAGTTCCGCTCGGCGGATAAGTTCCTCACTGTACTGCGCATGCGCAGTACGATCCGGCGGAAATAGCCGAAGCGGAACAGCTCAAAATCAGCTGTACACGTCGCCTGTAAGAGGGCCCCTCGCGGGCTCGCTTCGCTCGCCACGCTTCGGGCACGGCCTCGCTGCGCTCGGCACTTTTAGATTCCCCCTCCAGGTCCACTTGGATGGTGGGGAAGGAATCTGGACCCAGAGCGCAGGCGCCGTGTACAGCCGATTGTGGATTTTGAGCTTCGGCTATCTCCGCCGGCTGACAGCAGTTGGTACTGCGCAGGCGCTGCGCCTGCGCAGTACAGGGGAGGAACTTATCCGCCGAGGGAACTTTCTCGGCAAGACACCGGCAACACTGATGGGGCCCCCTAGTGGCCCAGGGCCCTCGGGCAGTGCCCGAATGGCTCAATGGTCAGTCCGCCCCTGCTATTGGCATAGAATTTTTGCTGCCAGACTCCAAGATGGCTGCCATATACTGGTTGTAGTTTGCCTTTCCAAAATGGCGTCTAGCTATGGCGGAGCTGGCGTCACTGAGGTGTCAGATGATGGGATGTCTCAGATGATGTGTGTGTAGTCTGATAAGGTCCCCCATGTGTTCAGCTGATGTTCTCTTCTGATCTTCAGATGATGTGTCCCCCAATCTTTCTACCTCCCCTGTCATACACTATATTCAGTTGCGAACAGTTCATTCAAAAATCTCACCCAGAGGGTGTAATCTTCCTTTTCATTGGTGGACGGGATAATTATCAACGATATATATTTTTTTTTTAATCAAAAAGTTGCTTATTAAACAAGTTCAAACAATTTCCAATGCACAGTGTATTTTAATATATTAACATGCACAATGTACAGTCCTCCCAGCTTCCATCATAATTATCTTAACTTCAAACCTGATAAGTTTACAACAAACTGATATATACCGTACATCTGGTTTTATCCATCATTAGCCCATTATGATCCTCCCGCGGGGCATTGCAACAATCTGGACATCACCAATTCCCTGGGATTCAGTCCAGGGGTATCTAGCCATGGTGCCCAAATTCTTTCGAAATCTGCCAGGGCTGCCCCTATGTTGGTAGATATATTTTTCCATAACCAAGGTATTTCACATATGTGTCATCTAGTAGGCTACTGAGGGTGGGGAGACCGATTCCCATCCCATCAAGATGAGCTTGCGCGCCTGGTACAATGCCCTAGAGAATGCTATTCTTGTCATCTCCTCCGGGACAGCGTCCTCCAGCACCCCTAATATGCAATGAATTGGATCTAAGGGGACACTTGATTAAGCGTCCCAAGCACCTCGCTCCAGTACCTTTGGAGTTTTGGGCATCTCCAGAGTAGGTGGATGAGGTCACCCTGATGTCGCCCGCATCTGCTACACAGGGAGCCCGCCCATCTTATGCAATCTAAGTGGGGTGTAATGTACCCTGAGTACTATGTATAGTTGGGGAAACCTTTTGGGCCACGTTTAGAGGGCAAGCAGTAATTGACTGCAGGACTTCCTCCCACTGGTCTCCCGTGAGTGGACCTACATCTTTCTCCCATAGGGACGGTGCCTTAGTGGGGTGGGCTTTTAAGTGGTGTGTCAATAGCCTTTGGTAGCAATGTGAGATAATCCCTTTAGTTTCAGTGCTGGTCTGTAGCAAGTGGAAAATGGGGGTGCTTGACATAGCCCAGTGGGTAGCGTCTCCTTGCGCGTCCACCGCATATCGGAGCTGGAGATAAGAATAATACATGGTAGAGGGAAGATTATACCTGGCTCGCAACTCAGGGAAGGACAACAATTTGCCGTCCTGAAATATGTGTGATAACAAGGTGACGCCGAAGGAGCGCCACTTGGGGCTCTGTTGTAATTTTACGAGTTCGACATAGGAGAGATTCCCCCATATCGGACTATATTCAGTAAAGCCTGTCACCTCTTGTATCTGTCTACCCTTATTCCAGATTCTCTGTATTAAAGTAAAGGTGGGTGTCTATTTATTAGATCTGTGGAACATTTGAGCCTCCAAGCCCATCGGAACGGTCTCCGCTCCAGATCCAGTCAGCATCAATCGTGCCGAGGAGCCGGCCGGATCCTGGGCCATGGATCCAAACAGATGTTGCATTTGGGCAGATCAACTATATGTTTGCTTAAGCATTACCACTCTTGACCACCAAGTGGCACCCTATGACAAGAATTGTTTATCCGGAGTTTATTTGGGAATTCTTCTGTAATATATCTTCTGTGTCGCAGCCAAGTTTTATATGGTGAATGAATCGCTTTTTATAACGATTGAGCTATGTTAGTTGGCCTGAAAACTTAAAATGCCTATGAGAGTCTGGCATCTTTCTCATTTGTGGCAGCAGCTTTTAGAAGAAAACATTTTCCTACACAGAGGTGTAATTTCAGATATAGCAATTGAAATACATAAAATATTTAGAACACTTTAAACTATTTTTTTGAATATAGTTACACCACCAATTATTTTACATTATTGATTACCATTAGATAAACACATGATGTTATTAAAAACCATTTTCCCCGGCACTGGGCTATTTTGTAAGGATTTATTTATTTATATTTATTTCAGGTACTTCTATAGTGCCATCAATTTTACGCCGTGCTTTACATATACATTGTATATTCACATCAGTCCCTGCCCTCAAGGAGCTTTCAATCTAAGGTCTCTAACTATAGGTGTGCGCAGCCTATTGCATTAGGGTGTGCACCCTAAAACGCAAACACACGTGTGCATATATATATATATATATATATATATATATATATATATATATATATATATATATATATATATATATATATATATATATATATATATATATATATATATATATATATATATATATCTCTTACACACACACACACTCTAAATATATGTAAACATTTTAAAATTTAGTAGGGTAGTGGATGGTGTCAGTAGGGCAGATGTTGGTGTCAGTAGTTTTTTTTTTTTTAATTATTTTATTTTATTTTTTTTTACAATTTTATTTATGTTTTTTACAATTTTTTAGAAGCTTTGGTGAAATATCAGCAGGGGGAATCTGTGGTGCACAGGGTGATTAGGGCGTGCCTAGGCACACCCGGCACACCCCCTGCGCACGCCTATGTCCCTAACTAAGGATAAAGTCTCCATGTATCCAATTAACACAGATACATTGCAACGTTGTGTTACCCTCTAAAGTCCTATATTTATATACGGTATATGTTCTCAATACGTATAGTATTTTGTCTGGTAAAATAATTCGTAATCCATTGGCTTGTAAGCAGGCACAGATAGATATATATGTATGAACGCAGTGTCATGAAAGTCTTGACTTTTATGACTTGCAATATAAAGCTTATGAACTGACATGCACTATATTACCATAAGTATTGGGACACCTGCCTTTACACGCACATGAACTTTAATGGCATTCCACCCTTTGCAGCTATAACAGCTTCAACTCTTCTGGGAAGGCCGTCCACAAGGATTAGGAGGTGTCTATGGGAATGTTTGACCATTCTTCCAGAAGCACATTTGTGAGGTCAGGCACTGATGTTGGACGAGAAGGCCTGGCTCACAGTCTCCGCTTTAATTCATACCAAAGGTGTTCTATCGGGTTGAGGCCAGGACTCTGTGGAGGCCAGTCAAGTTCCTCCACCCCAAACTCGCTCATCCATGTCTTTGTGGACCTTGCTTTGTGCACTGGTGTGCAGTCATGTTGGAACAGGAAGGGGCCGTCCCCAAAGTGTTCCCACAAAGTTGGGAGCATGAAATTGTCCGAAATGTCTTGGTGTGCTGTTCCCTTCACTGGAACTAAAGGGCCAAGCCCAACCCCTGAAAAGCAACCCCACACCAGAATCCCCCCTCCACCAAATGGTTTGGGCCAGTGCACAAAGCAGGGTCCATAAAGACATGGATGAGCAGGTTTGGGGTGGAGGAACTTGACTGGCCTGCACAGAGTCCTGACCTCAACCCAATAGAACACCATTGGGATGAATTGGAGCGGAGACTGCGAGTCAGTGCTTGACCTCACAAATGTGCTTCTGGAAGAATGGTCAAACATTCCCATAGACATACTCCTAAAATCTGTGGACAGCCTTCCCAGAAGAGTTGAAGCTGTTATAGCTGCAAAGGGTGGGCCAACTCAATATTGAACCCTACGGACTAAGACTGGGAGGCCATTAAAGTTCATGTGCGTGTAAAGGCAGGCGTCCCAATACTTTTGACAATATAGTGTTTAACTATTTGAGTTAGTGCGATAGTAATAACCAGTTCATTTTGTCACTGGCCTAGTAAGACAGTTCTTGGAAAGAAGAAAAAAATGATGAAAATATGTATATTATTATTATTATTCACAGTTCTGACATCTCATTGCGGTCTATGGCACTCAAGTTGCACCAAAGTCACAGAAAAGAAGTGCAGGAACCTGTTTTGTTTTTTTGCTGCTGTAACTTGAGTTGCATTGGTTAATACGGCGCCCATTGAAATTAATGTGTTTTGACTTGTCATGAGACTTTATGGGTTGCATGATAAGTTGCAGCAGTGTGAATCGGGGCTCAAGCTGCAATAGATTACATTTTTTTGATCTCCCTCCAACCTTAAAAAAACATGTTTTATTACTGGCTGTGCCCCCATTGGTGAGGTTTTGCTCACTTCCTGCCTTGGTGACCACACAGGAAGTGAGGTGAAATCTCTTCAATAAAGGAGACTGTTAAACCCATCCACACTCTAAGGGTTTTTGCACATGTGCATATATAGGAGGCGTATGGCTGTCCATAGAAAAATACACCTACATTTGCAGCGTCCAGGATCCACAGCTATTGCGTAATTCTGCCTAAGGGCATGTACTAGGTAATGTTGGTAAGTATGGACGGCCGTAAGCATATAAATTCAAATAACAACGCTTTGGCATGTATTTCTGTACTGTATGTCTATGGGCAGAATTATTCAACAGCTGTGACACACAAGCATATTTTAT
Source organism: Lithobates clamitans (assembly GCA_037952925.1). Lineage (NCBI taxonomy): Eukaryota > Metazoa > Chordata > Amphibia > Anura > Ranidae > Lithobates > Lithobates clamitans. The sequence continues at coordinate 664,280 of JBBGZY010001722.1, read as the reverse complement.
TTGGTACGGCCTTAAACTGGGTGTAAACTCTTCCATATACCCAGCGAAGTGACTGGCCTCAGGTGATACACAGAGATGAAACACATCCTCCTACATAAGTTGTACCTGTTTATCTGCAGTCTTCTCTACATCCATTCAAAGTCTAGAATTCATACAGCTTGCCTGAGCATTCAGAAAAAAAAGGGGGGCAGAGAGCTTAAGTTAAACACTGCATGGCTAGAGGGGGAGCGCTCTGAGAGTTGATTGGAGGGAAGAGAAACCTTTACACAGTACACAGGAACAGGCCTGAGGCTGTCAATCACAGGCTGTGCACTGGAGCTCCTTCCCGTCACCTCTTTTTCTCTTGGTGTCAGGAAAACTTAAGTGACTCATGCAGATAATGGAGGGACGAATCAGCAGACAGAAATGACACTTGGTGCTCTGGATTGAGACAAGTACACATTATAGAGGATTATGCTTTGTTCTTATTTCAGGTCTGAGGTTTACAGCCACTTTAAGACCCTAGATACGCCCATGTGCAAGAGCCCTACAACTACCCTGTTTCCCCGAAAATAAGACCTAGCATGATTGTCAGTGATGGCTGCAATATAAGCCCTACCCCCCCCCAAATAAGCCCTACCCTGTTTTCCCGAAAATAAGCCCTACCCTGAAAATAAGACCTACAAGGACTTTACCTAGGACTTATTTGGGGGGTAGGGCTTATATTGCAGCCATCACCGACAATCACGCTAGGTCTTATTTTCGGGGAAACAGGGTAAAGAAAAAAAAAAAAGTTGTGCCGATTCAAGCCATTCACCAAGTGAGATATCTGTAGCCTCTCATTTTCACAGAAGACATCCATACCCAGATGGCGATATGAAGCGGCTCGGTGAAGGTGGCGGTGAAGGTATGTAGGTGGCTTATTGGTTGACTCAACTCGTAGAAGGACAGCTCCCCAGACTTGTAATCCAAATAGATTCTGAGCTTCTGAGTGGAAAGGGTCGTCTGCAACGGGATTCTTTCCGAGTCGTGCATGACGAAATATTCATTCTGGGACTTGAGCAAACACCAGGACTTCTCGTCGTCCCCAATCCAGGACTCACGGTGCGTCCGCCGGATGCTGGCGTAAGCCATTCCTACCCTCCAGTTGCCGGAGGGGCTCACCTCCAACTCCCAGTAATGCTTCCTGGAGCTGAAACTCTGGGTGCTCAGAACCTGATACCTTTCAAACCTCTTGTCTGACGGAGGCCGATTCTGAACGGCGTCCGACCAAACGGCCGTTTTCAAACCCTCCAATGCAACATCATTGGCAGCCGTATCGATATCAAGAAAGGTTTCTGAAGCCTCCTGCACGTTATATTCTCTCTTGGCGCGGATCACGATATCGGCCAAGCCCTTGTGTAACATCTGTGAGATGGCACCTTCCTCCAGATCTCCTGCAATGTAAACTTCTTCTTCTTCTTGGCTTTCTTTATTCTCCTGAGAACCATCTTCTGCCACACAGATGTCCTTCATCTCGAGGTCTTCTGCTTGTAGGACAACCAGAGGATCCGTCAGGTTGCAGATCATCTCAATGTGGTGAATCTGACCAGACAGCTCATGCATCTGCCTTTCTATGTGCTTAATTAGATCAGAGACCTCCAGGGAGACCCGATCTTCCTGCCTGGAAATCTCACCAAGGACTTTCTTCTCCAGATCTTCCATACGTCTTCTGATGTCTCTAAAGAGGACCGTTACCTGTGCTGCAGTTTCTTGCACTCTTTTCCTACGCTTCCTCAGTCTTTTGACTTTCTTGTCCATTTTCTCCATTTTTGGAGTCAGCATCTTTAGAATAGTTCTCAGAGCGTTCTTTTTTTCCTCGGATGCCTCATCCAGTGACTGGACGTTGTGGCCCACGTGCGTTTCTTCCAGCTTGCAGTAGGCACACATATAGGAGTCATCTTCAGCGCAGTAAAATTCCACGGTCCTGCTGTGGATGGAGTATTTTCTACTGCGCAAGGTGGAGTTGGGTTTCACGTAGATATGTCCTAGTGAGTTGTTGTGAACTTTTAAGTGATGAGCACACAGGGAGACTTTGCATGGCACACATTGTTTAACAGCCCGCTCTGGACGGTCTATGCAGTAAGAGCAGGTTGCTCCAATTAGCACTCGCGTCTCTCGCCATGACCATTTGAAGGCTTCAGATAATTTTGCCAGTTCTATGTTTCTTGTAAGTTCAGGTCTTCTCTTGTAGCGCCTCACGCAAAGAGGACACGTGGACTCTCCTTCTTCCTGGTTGTCCCACGTGCGTACGATGCAGACCTCGCAGAAGTTGTGTCCACAGGGCAGGGTCACGGGGTCGTTAAATATGTCTTTGCAGATGGAGCACACCAGATTCTCTCTTAGTCCAGCACAAGCCATCTCTGATCACTAAATGAAGGGAAAAGCTGAAAGAAGGAAATAACAGAACATTTTCTAACTTGGTAAACCAGTGTGTCTTGTTTTGTAATTTCCCAAACAAAAAAAAAAGTCAAGGACACAAGTTCGCATCGGCTAGTTAACGGGTGTGAGGCCCTTGACTGGGGTAGGATGAAATGGGGGGGGGGGGGGTTTACTTTGAGCAAACAGGATTGGCTGTGATACACTGTCCACAGCCCGCATTACCGCTGGCTACCATTAGAGGGAGACTCCACTCAAAGCCAGCTGACCCCACCACACACAAGCAGATACAAATCTTACCTGCAATCTGATGCACTCTAAGGGTTGGGGAGCAGTCTAGCAAATAGCACACACTTCTGCTATTTTTCAAGCTATCCTGCAAGCTAGAATCCCTGTGTTATTCAATCTTCCCACTGTCCACGCACACCCACACGACTCACGTTAGCTTGCCACCTCCTAGCAGTTTGTCCACTTGACTGGTCTGCTAGGCAACCATACACAATCAGATCTCAGTTTAGCACAGGGGTCTCCAAACTTTCTAAACAAAGGGCCAGTTTACTGTGCTCCATACTTTAGAGGGGCTGGACTGTGGCCAGTGGGGGTATAAAATGTCCTGGCATCAGTGGGCATAAACAATGTTCCATCTTTGGTATTAAGGGAATGATTAGTGCCCTATCATTGGTGTCACTAGGAGGAATAGTGCCCTATCGTTGGTGTCACTAGGAGGAATAGTGCCCTATCGGTGGTGCCATGGGAGGAGTTAGTTAGGCCAGATGCATGCGTTCACTTTTGCGCGTGAGCACAAGGGGGCAGGGTCGCTCACATTTTTTAAAATATATATCTCTCTCTATATATCTCTATATCTCTATATATATCTCTATATATATATATATATATAGAGAGAGAGAGAGAGAGAGAGAGAGAGAGAGAGAGAGAGAGAGAGAGAGAGAGAGAGAGAGAGAGAGAGAGAGAGAGAGAGAGAGAGAGAGAGAGAGAGAGAAGAGAGAGAGAGAGAGAGAGAGAGAGAGAGAGAGAGAGAGAGAGAGAGAGAGAGAGAGAGAGAGAGAGAGAGAGAGAGAGAGAGAGAGATTTTTTAACTGCCGCTTTAAAAAAAAAACCATTTTTTATCACTTTTATTGTTATCAAAGGTAATTTAAAATGTCCCCGGTGACAGGAACTCTTTATGGAGAGATCTGGGGTCTATTAGACCCCAGATGTCTCATCTGCCCACAAAACATTTGATCACATCAACATTGGTGTGATCAAATGCTTTCCCTATTTAAGAAATGGCGGTTTACATCCGAGGAAACCAGAAGTAATGTATGCTCATCGCTTCTGTTTCATATACCATAGAGGCAATCAGAGCCCTTCCAGTCTCCGGCTACCTCTGTGGTCAGCCAGCGGAATCGCTGGCTGGTCGCTGAGGTCTGCTGGTGAGACGGTGGAGCCAGAGAAAGCCACGGAATGCGGCGGGAGGGAAGGGGGACCATAGCGTAACGCTGCTAGTAAAAGCAATCCAGCAACTAATTAGCAGCTGGATTGCTTTTACAAGAAAGCCAACTGTCGGCTCTAAAAAAAACAATACCGGGATGATGATTGCAGGTGTAGGCAGGGAGCCTGTCCGTTCCAGTGACGAGAACGAGCCCAGCAGCTCCAGCCGCTGTCTCGGGTCCTAATTGGCGCCTGCTGCTGTCAATTAAATCCAGTGACACGGGAGCCGGGGCCGAGTCCTGCTGTCTGTATCATAAGACACAGCAGCGGGACTCGGGAGTGCGCCCACATGAGTGCCCCCTCATGGAAAGTGGCTCTCTGTGGGGGCACTCGATGAGGAGGAGGAGCCAGGAGCACTGCCAGGGAACCCCAGAAAAGGAGGAAAACCCTTGCACAGAGCAGGTAAGTATGACATGTTTGTTATTTTAACCACTTCCTGCCCAGCCTATAGCAGAATGATGGCCGGGAAGTGGTTCTGTTATCCTGACTGGGCGTCATATGATGTCCAGCAGGATAACACGCCGGCACTCGCCCGCGAGGGCATACAGCGCGGCGATCGTGAGTGTGCGTGTCAACCTGACACGCCGCATCTCCGATTGTGATAAGAAGTCTCTGTCAGAGGGTTCTTGCCAGGTGATCAGCTGTGACCAATCACAGCTGATCATGGCGTGAACCAGGAAGTGCCGGTAGATGGCATTCCATGGTTTGCGCTGAGAGGGAGAGCCGATCGGAGCCCATTGGCGGCTCTCCCTGTCAGAGGGGGGTCTGTGCTGACAATCAGCACACTGATTATCAGCACAGCCCCATCAGATGTGCCAAAAAGGTACCCAGTCAGTGCCCCCTCAGGATCGCCTATCAATGCCCAATAAAGTGCCCAATAAAAGTGTCAATAAGTGCCATAGAGTGCCCACCACAGTGCCAGTCAGTGCCCATCACATTGCCAATCAGTGCCCTACAGTAACACCTGTCAAAACCTCATCAGTACCTCATCATCAGTGCTGCCCATCAGTGCCACCTGTCAGTCCCAATCAGTACTGCCTATTAGTGGCAATCAGTATCACCTATCAGTGCCAATCAGTGCCGCCTGTCAGTGCCCATCACAGCCGCTTGTCAGTGCCCATCAGTGCCACTTATAAATGCCCATCAGTGCTGCATATCAGTGCCGCCTATTGGTGCCCACCAGTGCTGCATATCAGTGCCCATCAATTCCACATATCAGTGCCTCCTCATCAGTGCCCATCAGTGCCAACTCATCAGTGCCCATCAGTGCCGCCTCATCTGTGCCCGTCAGTGAAGGAGAATACTAAATTTTATAACCGAAACAAAAACTTTTTTTGAAGTATTGAAGTGGTTAAAAAAGCAAAACAACAAAAAAAAACCTTTACAATCACTTTAATAATTAAAAAAATGTAAAAAAATAATAAATTGTAATAAACTACCGTATTTATCGGCGTATAACACGCACAGGCGTATAACATGCACATTAATTTTAAGGGGGAAGTTTAGGGAAAAAAACTTAAATTTTAAATAGGGAACTTTGAAGCACAATAAGGGTCAGTGCCCATCTGTAGCCTCACCATTGCCATCAATGCAGCCTCACAAGTGCCATCAATCCAGCAGTCTCACCATTGCCATCAATGCAGCCTGATCGATGCCCATCTGCAGCCTAGAGGGGACAGGGAGGGGGGTGGAACGAGCGCCTACAGATTACATACAGTGAGAATCTCCTATGATAGACAGAACAGTGGTCCAATGGCAGCCTAGGAGACGGAACTTCCTATTACAGAAACCGCCAAGTAAACAGGAGGTTCTCACTGTATGTAATCTGACGGCACTCATCCCGCCCCCCTCCCTGTCCCCTCTGAGGCAGCTAAAATTGAAGTATTGGCGTATAACACGCACACGGTATTTGCACCCAATTTTCATGGTGAAAAAATGAGTGTTATACGCCAATAAATACAGTAATTAATTAAAATGAATTAATAACTTAAAAAAATAAAAAAGTATAAAAAAATAATAAATTGTAAAATAAACTAATGAATTAAAATGAATTAATAACTTAAAAAAATAAAAAAAAGTGTAAAAAATAATAAATTGTAATAAACTAATTAATTAAAATGAATTAATAACGTAATAATGTAAGAATAAAAAAAGTGTAAAAAATAATAAATTGTAAAAAATAATTTTTAAAAATGATTTAAAAAAGCTATTTAAAAAAATTGTAAAAAACATAAATTTAAAAAAAATGTTAAATATAAGTTTGAGAATTAAGGGCTTGTTCACAATGGATCTCTGACCCATGTTGTGGGGCCCTGTTCAGCCTAACAGCAGCCCTGTTTGTAGGCATCATCCCGGTATAACCTCTTAAAGTCTAGTAATGTATCAGTACTTCCCTGGGGCTGAAGTGATTGCTGTAGGCAACAAAGTACTGACAACAAAGTGTTACACTGGCTGGCAGCGGAGCAGGCTCTCTGGGGACCCTGATATAAGTGGGGGGCTCTCTGGGGACCCTGATATAAGTGGGGGGCTCTCTGGGGACCCTGATATAAGTGGGGGGCTCTCTGGGGACCCTGATATAAGTGGGGGGCTCTCTGGGGACCCTGATGTAAGGGGGAGGCTCTCTGGGAACCCTGATGTAAGTGGGGGGCTCTCTGGGGATATATACACACACACACGTATATTACTGTATATACATGTGTATGCCCACCCAAACGTATGACTTTCTTTACTACGCTGCTATGGGCTCTAGCCCCAGATTTTTTTTAGACCTAGCAACGCCCCTGGCTGCAGATAATTTTGCCAGTTCTATGTTTCTTGTAAGTTCAGGTCTTCTCTTGTAGCGCCTCACGCAAAGAGGACACGTGGACTCTCCTTCTTCCTGGTTGTCCCACGTGCGTACGATGCAGACCTCGCAGAAGTTGTGGCCACAGGGCAGGGTCAAGGGGTCATTAAATATGTCTTTGCAGATGGAGCACACCAGATTCTCTCTTGGGCCTGGTTCACACACTACATGGTTTCCTATGGATGTAGTTCACATCTGTGCATTTTATGGAAGGGGCCAGGGACTTTTTTCTGGTTTTTGGTTCCATAGACTTCAATGGATCAAAAGCGTGTATTGAAAAATGCAAAATGCAACCTGGAACATGCAAACTGCAACCTGCATAGGTGTGAACCAGGCCTAAGCCCGGCACAAGCCATCTCTGATCACTGAATGAAGGGAAAAGCTGAAAGAAGGAAATAACAAAACATTTTTTGACTTGGTAAACCAGTGTGTCTGTAATTTTCCCAAACATAAAAAAAAAAAAAAAAAAAAGAATACAATTTTTTTTTCTTCCTGTTAACTCTCTCTGGAATTTTCTGAAACTTCAATGTACTGTACATGTACAGTATGTTCTATATACTAAAAAGAGTGCAGCGCATAAATATTAAAAAGCATCCTTAAAAAAATAAAATTAAAAAAAGCCATATATATATACATATATATATATATATATATATATACAGTGGAACCTTGGATTATGAGCATAATCCGTTCCAGGAGAAAGCTTGTAATCCAAAGCACTCGCATATCAAAGCGAGTTTCCCCACAGAAGTCAATGGAAACGAAGATAATTTGTTCCGCATTGACTTCTTTTGCATGCAATACCACATGTGGCCAAAGGTGGGGGGGGGGAGCCTCGGAAATACCTGGGGACAGCTCGGCTGAACTCGGAAAGGCTTGGAAGCACTAGGGAACAGAGTATTTCCGAGTGTTTCTGAGTATTTCTGAGCGGCTCCGAACCGTTCCGAGTGTCCCCAGCGCCCCCCCCCGCACCTCTGGCCAAATGCGGTACTGCACACCCCATTAGCTTGAATTCTGCTCGTATTGCGAGACAACACTCGCAAACCAAGTCAGAATTTTTTTTAAAAATTGCTTGTCTTTCAAAACGCTTGTTAACCGCCTTACTCATTAACCTAGGTTCCACTGTATAAGTAAATTGTCAAATATCAATATGATGATATCTATATACACACACTCCAGGGGCGTAGGGAGGGGGTGGCTAGGGGGGGCTAAAGCCCCGAATGTGACCCTGAAAAGCCCAGAGTCTATCGAATGCTGCATTTCATTGTTAGCCCCGAGCGCCGGGTGCCGGGACCGATCTGATTGCGAGTGCGGCTGAAAGTAGCCGAGTGCCAGAGGTCCCGCCTCCTGGAGCCTGCAGCGCCAATGCCAGGACCGCGGGACGTGTGACGTGACGTCCATCTTAGCCTGCAGGCTCCAGAAGGCGGGAACGCTACATCCCCGCTCGGGCGGGCCGGCTCTCCTCTCCTCCTCGGCTCGGCTCCTCTCTGACGGTGACGAGTGACTGACTGACTGCTGTGACCACACACCATGGCTGAGCTGAGGTAGGTCAGACACACGGTGTGTGAATGTATGTCATTGTCAGTGTATGTAGGTCAGGCAGGTCAGTGTATATAGGTCAGGCAGGTCAGGCAGGTCAGTGTATGTAGGTCAGACAGGTCAGTGGTCAGTGTATGTAGGTCAGGTAGGTCAGTGTATGTAGGTCGGTGTGGGTCAGGTAGGTCAGTGTATGTAGGTCAGGCAGGTCAGTGTCAGGCAGGTGTGTTTACTGGTCAGCATTGATGGGCACTGGCAAGTCACACAACCCCACCATCCAGCCCCCAAAAAAAGCCCCTGGTCTTTTTGCCACCTAGCAACACCCCTGACACACTCACCGGCCACTTTATTAGCTACACCTGTTCAATTGCTTTGTAACACAAATTGCTCTTCAGCCTATCACATGGCAGCAACTCAAAGTATTTAGGCATCTAGACGTGGTGAAGACGACTTGCTCAAGTTCAAACCGAGCATCAGAATGGAGAAGAAAGGGGATTTAAGTGACTTTGAACGTGGCATGGTTGTTGGTGCCAGACGGGCTGGTCTGAGTATTTCAAAAACTGCTGATCTACTGGGATTTTCCCACGCAACCATCTCTCAGGTTTACAGAGAATAGTGGTAAAAAGAGAAAATATCCAGTGAGCGGCAGTTGTGTGGAGGAAAATGCCTTGTTGATATCAGAGGTCAGAAGAGAATGGGCAGACTGGTTCCAGATGATAGAAAGGCAACAGCAACTCAAAAAACCACTCGTTACACTCAAAGTATGCAGAATACCATCTCTGATCGCACAACACATCCAACCTTGTAGGAGATGGACTACAGCAGCAGAAGACCACACCGGGTGCCACTCCTGTCAGCTAAGAACAGGAAACTGAGGCTACAAATCGCACAGGATCACCAAAATTGGACAATAGAAGATTGGAAAAAACGTTGCCTGGTCTGATGAGTCTCGATTTCAGCTGCGACATTCATAATTACGCTTTATTCCACCCCGATTGAGCTAATTGGAGAGGAGGCTGTATCCATTCCAAGGATCCATTGCTGTATCCACCACAGAGGGGCCCTCTGCAAACCCCTATCTGAAGCATCAGATTCAGCTTATGCTGTAACCTTAGTAAGGTGAGGGGCTGGCGCACATGAAGGTATCACCTCAGTGGATCGGCCGTGTTTTCTCGCGGTTCGCGGTGAAGGGAAACATCACAAAATCATCAATTCTAGATTATTTTTTCATAATTTTCACTTGTGCCGATATATTAGTTTCCATTCTGGGACTTTCCTATATCATCTTGTTTATTTGCTACCTGAGCCCAGGGTGTCTCACCAGACGTTTCGTTTGTTTTGTATTTATTTCAATGTTTACCATTATCACCATGTGCTGATTTTCTTTTTTCTATTTAGTGTCGCACACAGCTTCATTTGTACTTTTCACCAATTATACTTGTGATTTATTTATTTGCCATGTCTCATATTTCATGATTTATTTAATGGTCATTTGTATCTGCACTTTATTATAGACTTTTCCCAGTATAATTCTGAGTATCACACTCAGCAGTGGCGGCCCCGTGCATTATCCATTCATTGCGCAATGGATTTTCGCTATTTTCACGTTCCTCCCTGCCAATCAGCAGGCAGGTCAGTGAGACCCGTCTCCCCGATTGGCCAAAGCATTAGGCGATCCTATTGGATGCCTAACGTTTTGGCGGAAGAGGAGACGCGGCGGAGGAAGCCATGAGGAGCCGAGCGGACACAGGAGCCGCAGCCAGCGCTTCCTGCCACTACAGAAGAGGAGGAGGAAGGCCCCGTCACTCAGTTAGACATGTGAGCCGTCAATAAATTTGTTTCGTTCCGTTCCGTATTAAAATTAATTCGTAAATTCGTGTCCGAAACCCATTTCGGATTTGTACGAAATACGAATTTTCGTAAGCTCTTCGTGACAATAACGAAAGTTCGTTATGATAAATGTATCATTGTGAGGGGCTCCCACCATCCCTGGGCTGTGCTGACTCCCCGGGGTTTTTAACTTTTAGGTTTGTTAACTTTTTGTAACAATAACAGAAGTTCGTTGTTATAAATTTATCCTGAAGTTCGTAAACGAAATTTCGTATTTCGTACAAAACTTGTATGCATAAAAATTCGTATTTCGGATCCTCACGAATGTACGAATTTCCGGAAAATCGTACAAAACTAATCGCACATGTCTACACTCAGTTAGTGCCGCTGAAGGTTAGTGAAGTGACAGCAGAGCCGGGGGACGTGCCATATACTGGGCACAAGTGGCTGCATATTACGGGCACAGTGTCTGCGTTAGATGGGCACAGTGGCTGCATATGATGGGCACATGTGGCTGCGTATGATGGGCACAATGGCTGCAATTGTTGGGCACAGAGGCTGCGTTTAATGGGCACAATGGCTGCAATTGTTGGGCACAGTGGCTGCATTTGATGGGCACAATGGTTGCACTCACTAAGTGCCGCCGTAATGGCCGTGGGGCGATTAGTGGTGTCAGCCAAGCCGGGGGACGTGCCATATACTGGGCACAAGTGGCTGCATATTACGGGAGCAGTGGCTGCATTTGATGGGCACAATGGCTGCATATGACGGGCACAAGTGGCTGCATATGATGGGCACAAGTGGCTGCATATGATGGGCACAAGTGGCTGCATTTGATGGGCACATGTGGCTGCATATGATGGGCACATGTGGCTGCATATGATGGGCACAGAGGCTGCATATGATGGGCACAGTGGCTGCATATGATGGGCACAGTGGCTGCGTATGATGGGCACAGTGAGGCTGCAATTGATGGGGGGGGTTCAGTATTTTTAAGTTTGTTTGCGCGCCCCCAAAAATTGTGAGCAGCAGCCGCCACTGTCACACTGTCACCTTTGCATTTGCACTCTATTATAGTTAATTCACAGCACCCATTACTGTACTCCAATGGCCTCCACACTCACCAGATCTCTATCCAATAGAGCACCTTTGGGATGTGGTGGAACGGGAGATTCGCATCATGGATGTGCAGCCAACAAATCTGCAGCAACTGTGTGATGCTATCATGTCACTATGGACCAAAATCTCAGAGGAATGTTTCCAACACCTTGTTGAATCTATGCCATGGATAATTAAGGCACAAATTTAAAAAACAAAAACATTTTTTTTACTATCGGCTATAAAACATATCGAATAAACAAATTTTAAAAAAAAAATCAAATTTCTTCATCAATTTAGGCCAATATGTAGGAAGTCCGGAAGTCCGTCAAAAGTCCGTCGGAAAGACCGTCGGACCTTTCATGCCGAAAAGTCCGCCCGTGTGTACACAGCATAACTGACACTATTGATACCTTTTGGGGACCAGTGACACCAATACAGTGATCAGAGCTAAAAATATGCACTGTCACTGTACTAAAGACGCTGGATAGGATGGGGTTAACATCACGGGCGATCACAGGGTTAAATGTGTTACTAGCCAGTGCTTGTGTACTGTGGGGAGGTGCTTTTAATAAGGGAAAGCATAGATCCGTGTCCCTGCTTTGTAGGAACACAGGATAATTGCCTTCCCTACTTACAGCACATGGTTCTGCCTGTGCATTGAATAGTGTACGGATGCTGGTGGACATCAAATCCATGGTTCCCCCGCTGGGCTCCCACTGTGTGTGATCAGATCGGGAGCGGGCTGGCAGCGGCACGCGTGTGCGCCCCAGACCCAGAAGTGTCAGATCACGTACTAGGTACGTGATCTGGCACAGAACGGCCGCCCTGCCGCATTATATCTACAGTGACCGGTCATGAAGTGGTTAAAGGATGCTTATGCCCATGTTCTGTGCTGACTGATCTTCAGCTGTTCCCCGTGTCCTGTGTTTATCCTGTATGATTGCCTTGTTGCTGACCTGGCTTGCTCCAGACCTGATCTTGGATTCTGCTCCTGACCCTGGCTCTGTTCCTGACTTTGGCTCTGTTCATGACCACAGCTCTGTTCCTGACTTTGGCTCTGTTCCTGACCCCGGCTCTGTTCCTGACTTTGGCTCTGTTCCTGACCCCGGCTCTGTTCCTGACTTCAGCTCTGTTCCTGACCCCGGCTCTGTTCCTGACTTCAGCTCTGTTCATGACCACAGCTCTGTTCCTGATTTTGGCTCTGTTCCTGACCCCGGCTCTGTTCCTGACTTCAGCTCTGTTCCTGACCCTGGCTCTGTTCCTGACTTTGGCTCTGTTCATGACCACAGCTCTGTTCTTGACTTTGGCTCTGTTCCTGACCCCGGCTCTGTTCCTGACTTTGGCTCTGTTCATGACCACAGCTCTGTTCCTGACCCTGGCTCTGTTCCTGACTTCAGCTCTGTACCTGACCCCGTCTCTGTTCCTGACCCCGGCACTGTTCGTGATTTGGTACCTCGCTGCCTGCCTGTTGGTGACCCTGGCTATTCCTGTGACCACGCTTCTGTCTCTGATCCTGGCTTTCTGTCCTGCTCAAGTGCCTGCTTGGCTTGACCAGTGTAGATAAGATGTCCAACCTTCATAAGACTGCCACCATTATCCTACTCCAAAAACCCGCCCCACTTATCATTACCTATATATTAACGAGACCACACTTGACCTGGAGTATAACTGGCCATAGCAGCCTTTTTATTCACGCATATTCAAAATATAGAAACATTTTAACCATAACAGAAAATTCCAGAATATCAGTTGCTCCCCCCCGGTGGTCTTTGATGGCACTTCCCAACATAACTATGTTCAGGCTTTTGTGTATTAGGCCTCCAGCCGTGTCACACCAGCTCAGAGACAAACCCATTCCTGCAGTGCCATCATTACCATCATCCAGTTAACCCATGTTAACTGCATACACTGTATGCCCATACCACCGATGGGTCCACCACACTTTCATCCCATAGGTTACTTTCCACCATCAAAGACCACCACTGCCATCTCCTGGCTGCCATGACATGTCCATTTTCACCTGAAATAAAGAGGAATTAAAACACAAAACACAGGGTGGGAGGGAAACTGCAGTGTTCCCCGGGTCACCCCCCGGCTCCTTAAATAAACTAAACCCCACCTATTCCCATTTCTCCTCCAATCATTAATCCCCCACCTTTTCTCTATTTTGTTAACCCCATGCTGTTCCCTTATCACCTTGTCATGCTGGCCTTCTGCTAGTCCTTTTCATTCCCTCGCTCCAGGCCTCGCTGTCTGCTGTACAAGCTCTGTGCACTGCTGAGTGTTCCAGCCTTAAGTCTTCTGTAAGCTCTGATGAGCCACACATCCTAAACCTGCAGTACAGGCGGAGTGCCCCTTTAACCTGGGCTAGACTTACAGCTACTATTCATGACCCATTGGCCCGACAGTTTCCTTGGGACTGCATCTCCTGCTGCAAGTTCACCTATCAACATCTGTTGACACTCATGTTCCTTTTGTCCCTCGTTTCCCCCTGTTCTGCTTCCAGTGGGGCCAGGGCTGGAGATACAAGAGAAGCCGACCTTTGCCATGTCAGTCTCCTCTCAGGTACTTGACAGTTCCTTTTCATTTTAGAGGTTTACAACCACTTTGATTTGTGACCGGTTTGCTTTTACGACCATGACCAGAAACATCTCACCCTTCCAGTTAGTCTAAATTAAGATTCTCGGTCAGCCGCCTGCAGCCAGATCTGACAGCTCAGAAAGGAAAGAAAAACCCCATGAAAAAAAAAAACCCTTCTTGTTTTTCAAATATTTCCCATAAAGTTACACATTTACATATTTACAAAGATACGTCCATCAGTGCAAAGTTACGTGCATCCAGTGCAACATTCTAAGAAATACTGAGAAAGAAATGTGATAAATAAAACACTGCGTCACCAGCAGTGGTGACTGGTGGTCAATATTTTTTGGGGGCGGCAAACAGACCTGGCCCCCCTCACTCGCACACACACACACACACCCGCCACGCAGCTCTCGATTCACTTGCACTGCCGCCACAACCCCCCTGCGGCTCTCGATTCACTCGTGGCAATCCACTAGCACTACCACCACCCAAGCCCCCCCCCCACGCGATCCGTGGCCTTAGCTTATACTGCGATAGAGATGCGGGAAGGAGGATGAGGTGGTGGTGCACTACTGAATTCGGGCTCCTGGAAGCCGTTGCTGCTGCCGCCGGGGGCGAACAGGAGACGGGACCTGAGACCAGATTGGCCGGGAGTCCTAAGACTAATCTGAGAGATTCCGGCTCCTTTGGATCCCTGGAAGGGCTTGAACCATCCACTTTGTTCCACTACATGTGAGGTTTCCCATTACGAGTCGCCATTGATTCCTACTCTTGCTGCCTGGTAAGCATGTATTCTAGAGTTGCCACAGCATCCCTTTAAAACTGAACACATATTAATTACACAGGTTCTGTGGCTAATTGAATGCAGGTAAGGCACTGAGTTTAATTACCACCTCAATCAGCCACAGAACCTGTGTAATTAATATGTGTTCGGGTTTAAAGGGATGAGGTGGCGACCCTAGTGTATTCTATGTGGTGGAGGTATATTTTTGGTCATGTTGTGAGTCACTAACATCACGAGGAGGACTTTTAAAGTAGAAGCAAGAAAATCCTGAACTGCTGCACTCCGTGAAAAAGGCATCTTTATTGAAAAAATGGTATAAAATCCAACATGACAGTCAAATCGAGACGTGGACAAAACAGGGATAAAAGGACTTTTAAAGTGATATACACTTTTTCACTTTCTTTTTCAAGAGTGGTGTCGATACCTACTATGGGCTGAATCTAATTGTTGTTTGGTTAATTTTTGTTGGCTTATTTTCTCCAATTATATTTATTTTCTTCAAATATTTATGTAGAAGTGTAGCGCAGCTCTTTTTCCCTAAAGTATAAACAGAAGTTACAGTAAATCTTAGCAGGGCAGATGTCACTTATCGTCATGCACAGTAGATTGGGGTTTGAAGGATGAATGGGTCGGCGGTTAACAAGGGCAAAAGCAAGGCGGATATCCCTTTCAGTCATGGACAATAGGGAGATAAATATTTCCACACCATGTATGTAAAAGTGGGACCTTCATTTTATCTGTTTTCTGTATTAACATTTGTTATGTTTTGACATTTAGTGGCCGTTGCTGTCAATATGCAACATTGTATCTTCCAACAGTTGTCTCCTTCTCACCAAGCTTCTTACTGATGGTCTTGTAGCCCATTCCAGCCTTGTGTAGGTCTACAATCTTGTCCCCGACATCCTTGGACAGCTCTTTGGTCTTACCCTTGAAGGTGAGGTTTGAATGGAGGAAAGAGATTCTGTGGACAGACGTCTTTTATACACATAACGAGTTGTTGTTTCCCTGAAAATAAGACCGAGCGTGATTGTCGGTGTTGGCTGCAATATAAGCCCTACCCCCCAAATAAGCCCTAGTTAAAGTCCTTGTAGGTCTTATTTTCAGGGTAGGGCTTGTTTTCAGGCAAACAGGGTAGGGCTTATTTGGAGGGTAGGGCTTATATTGCAGTCATCACTGACAATCACGCTAGGTCTTATTTTCAGGGTAGGGCTTGTTTTCGGGCAAACAGGGTAGGGCTTATTTGGAGGGTAGGGCTTATATTGCAGCCAACACCGACAATCACGCTAGGTCTTATTTTCGGGGAAACAGGGTAGGAGCACCTTCTTACATTGACAGGACTAATCTGTGTACCACAAGAGCACATACCGTAGCCAGTCTGTGGGAGCCAGAATTATTGTTGGTTGGTAGGGGATCAAATACTTATTTTACTCATTAAACTGCAACTCAAATTTATAACATTTGTTTCTTGATTTTTCTGGATATTTTTGGTTTGATATTCTGTCTCTATCATTTAAAATACACTGATGATAAAAAATTATAGACCCTTCATTTCTTTGTAAGTGGGCACACTTACACAATCTGCAGGGAATCAAATAATTATTTCCCCCACTGTATGTATAGAGTCCAAATAGGGTGTGATGAGAGATGTTGTGCCGTCCTCCAGTCTCTCCACACGGCAATTGGACCCCCCATCCAGTTGTGAGCACTAGTGATCGGGATGTGCAGCTCTGCAAGTGAAGGAAAAAGGTTGGTGTCACTGTTCATACTTCATATAACTTCTCATACTGTAAATGTCATTATGTAAAACAGGAAGTCGCAACCCAATTCCCCCCTTACATCAGAGTTCCCAGAGCCCCCTTTACATCAGAGTTCCCAGAGCCCCCTTTACATCAGAGTTCCCAGAGCCCCATTTACCTCAGAGTTCACCTTTACAGTATATCAGACTCCACAAGGTTCTCCTTTACAGTGAAACTGTGGACCCTGATATAAAGGGTGACTCTAAATCGGTGTAAAGGGGGACTCTGCAGACCCCGGTGTAAAGGGGGACTCTGCAGACCCCGGTGTAAAGGGGGAACTCTAATGTAAGAGTTTTCTCTTTACCTCAGAGTCCGCAAAATTCCCATTGCACTGTAATAGGGCGTACACACGGTCGGACTTTGTTTGGACATTCCGACAACAAAATCCTAGGATTTTTTCCTGACGGATGTTGGCTCAAACTTGTCTTGCATACACACGGTCACACAAAGTTGTCGGAAAATCCGATCGTTCTGAACGCGGTGACGTAAAACACGTACATCGGGACTATAAACGGGGCAGTGGCCAATAGCTTTCATCTCTTTATTTATTCTGAGCATGCGTGGCACTTTGTCCGTCGGATTTGTGTACACACGATCGGAATTTCCGACAACGGATTTTGTTGTCAGAAAATTTTATCTCCTGCTCTCCAACTTTGTGTGTCGGAAAATCCGATGGAAAATGTCCGATGGAGCCCACACACGGTCGGAATTTCCGACAACACGCTCCGATCGGACATTTTTCATCGGAAAATCCGACCGTGTGTACGGGGCATTAGGGTGAACTCTGCTGACTCTGATTTAAGGGGGAATGCTGGGAACTCTGATGTGGGGGGGGGGAGCTCTGGTGACCAGACGCCCCCTTATATCAAATTTTCCCTTAACACCAGGGTCTGCAGTGTAAATATACTAAGATAAAGGGGTTCACTGATGTAAGGGGGGGGGGGGGTTATTGATATAAGGGAGGACCCGCTGGTCAGGTGAATTTAAAAGTGACTGCAAGCGGGGAGAGAGGAGGCCGGTCCCATAGTGGCAGAACACCAGGACTGTGATCGTTTCTGCCACTGTTCTACAGCAAAAGTCTAGGTCATGGTCAAGTCCTTAGGCTCCTATATGGAACACTTTCAGGCCCTTTCAACAGAACAGAGGTCTCTGAAGAACATCCACAACAGGAGACATTAATTTCCTAGTAGCCCGGAAGAAGCACCAACACCAAATCTTTCCAAATTAGCTGTGACCAGAAATTAGCTTCCTCTAAGATAAAACTTTCCAATTACTGTTAGAACCAGTGGCGGCTGGTGTTTTTTTTTTTTTTTTGGGGGGGGGGGGGGGTGGCGGCAACAACCCCCCACCCCCCGGTTGGCCGCTATAATAATAATATTCATTCGCTATTGTCACACCCTTTTTTGATGCCTATTGGAGCCTCTGGCTCTAATCAAGTGCTTAAAAAAAAAAAAAAAACCCCACCATTGGAATCCATGCGTCCAGCACCCTGCAGGTAGATTAGGGGGCCAGATACATGGGGGGCGGCGCCTGTGCATCCCTAATGGACGGGCCACACCTGTTTAGAACTGTCCATCCAAAATGTTTGATTTGCACTTATGTAAAAGAAACAGCAGATGGCAGCAAAACCCATTGTCTGCCCTCAGTCAGTGAGACGGTGAGGGAGATTTACTAAAACTGGAACATGCAGGATGTGGTGCAGCTGTGCATAGTAATCAGCCTTTAGGTTTTATGGTCAAAGCTTAACTGAACAAGCTCATGGTATGCACAGCTACACCAGATTCAGTGTGCACCAGTTTTGGTAAATCTCCCCCAATGTGTGAATATGTCAGGCTAATAACAATTGCTTAGCCACACGATTAATGACACAGATTTGCAAATATTTATTTCCATGTTACACCCCCCCCCCCCCAAACCAAATGTGTTTTTAAATGGAGCATTTGTTATCAGTGACTTATTATTACAGTGCTTGTCACCCAAAAATTTTTTAATGCGGAGCTCTAGGGTCCTTTTGAAAACAATTCAAAGTCAGCAGCTGCAAATACTGTAGCTGCTGACTTTTAATATTAGGACACTTACCTATCCATGAATCCAGTGGTGTCTTCATCTGAGCCGATTTATTTAATCAGCAGAAGGAACCACAGCACATGACAGGGGAATTAATAAGGAAAGTAACTATTACACATTCGTATCATCCTTCTATAACTGTAAAAATTATTTGAAATGCAAACGTTTACACTTTTTCAAATTCAAGTTGTTTTTTTTTTTGTTTGTTTTTTAAAGTGACTTTCACATTGTTGCCTGCTTGTTTCTCCATATTATTGTCATTTTATTTTATATTGAAATTTGCAGATTAGCCACTAGAGGGAGCTCACACTCTTTCATATTATTGTCATTGTATTATACATAGAGGTTTGCAGATGAGCCACCAGAGGGAGCTCACACTCAGATCACAATCACACCGACTCCCTTCTTTTCAATTGCCGAGATAAGATATCAGCCACATGGGGAGTGTATTGTTCTCAGTGGGTCAGAGAATAATGGCCCACCAGTATGGGCTCTTGTTTCATATGCTCATTCATTTTGTACAAGCCCTGGTTTAGGGTGACCTAGTGCAGGGTGAGTCAGGGCCGTCTTTAATATTGACTGGACCCTGGGCAAACATTTTCTTGGGCCCCCTCTTCCATGCAATTTCGCTCGCCACATGCTTTGAGACGTACAATAAATAGCAGCTAGATTCAAAATCAGTTTACTGAATAAGATCAGGCAGCGATTGGTTGCCAGAGGTTACAGTGTATCATTACCGCTCACTGACTGGCTGCTAGAGGCTACAGCACACATTATGTCTCATTGATTGTTTGCTCGAGGTTACAGCACAACTTCTTACAGCTTACAACTTCTGCTTGTTGATTGGTTGCTAGAGATTACTGTACATCCATACTGCTCACAAATTGGTTGCTAGAGGTTACTGCACATTATTACTGCTCATTGATTGGTTCCTAAAGGTTACTGCATATGCTTACCGCTCGATGATTGGTTGCAAGAGGTTAGTGCACAGCATTACTGCTCACTGATTGGTTGCTAAAGGTTACAGCACATCATCTCCTCACTACCTGCACACCATGGACTGAGGAGGTGAGGGGGTCCATCAATAGACAGAAAACACCTAGGAATCCTAGGGCTCCTGGGATCAGAGGCAATGCTGGGGGGGTTGATGGGATCAGTGGCAGTGGTGGGGGGATGGGATTAGTTAGGAGGCAGCACACTGTGACAAATTCTGAATGATGTAGAGCCAAGCTGGAAATCTTTGGCAAGTTTATAGTGGGGGATTCTACCAATATAATGGGGAATTTACAGTGACCACCAATGTGAGGGGGGATTTAAACTGATCATCAATGTGAGGGGGGATTTGCACTGACCACAATGTATCAGGGTTTTTTTTACGCCACCCACCAATAGAAAAGAGAGATTTGTACGCTGACACCAATGCAGGGCCAGATTAAGAGCAACATGAGCCTGGTGCTAAGGATTTTGGTGGGCCTTTTTATGAAACTAAATAAAATGAAAACAATTTTTTGTTGAATTAAATTAAAGAGAGAGAGGGGTGTGAGAGAGTGGTTGAGAGAGAGAGAGAGAGAGGGGGGGGGGGGGTGATAGCGAGATAGGGGGCTGAAAGAGAGGGGATGAGAGGGAGGGGAAAAGAGAGAGAAAGGCGTTGAATGAGAGAGATGGGACAAGAGAGAGGGGGTGAGAAAAAGGGGAATAGAGAGAGGGTGAAAGAGAGAGAGGGTGGTAAGAAAGAGGGGGTAGAAGGGAGCAAGAGAGAGAGAATGGGGGATGAAGAGGGTGAGAGAGAGAACAGGGTGAAAGAGAGGGGATGAGAGAGAGAGAGGGGGTGTGAGAGTGAGGGGGTGAGTCTGTGGGGGGCACAGCATAGTACATTACACAGGGGGCAATAGCACAGTACATACATGGTTGGCACTACACATTACATGGTGGATACATGGATACAGCACATTTAATGGTGGGCGAAGCACAGCACATTACATGGCGGGCACAGCACATTACACTGTTGGCACTGCCCAATACAGCACATTACAAGGTAGGCACAGTACATTATATGGTGGGCACAGCACGTGACATGGTTGGTACTGCACAACACAGCACATTGCATGGTGGGCACAACACAGCACATGCACACGGTGGGCACAGGACCTTATATGGTGGGCACAGCACATGACATGGCGGGCACAGCTGAGCACATTACATGGTGGGCACTGCACATTACAAGTGGGCACTGCACAGCACATTATATGGTGGGCACAGCATATGATATGGTGGGTACTGCAGATGGCATGGTGGGCACTGCACAGCACATGACAAGGTGGGCACTGCATGACACCACATGATATGGTGGGCACTGCATGACACAGCACAACACATTACATTGTGAGCACAGCACATTAATTGGTGGACACCGCACATGACATGGTGAGCCCTGCATAGCGCATTCCATTGTGGGTACTGCACCGCACATGCCATGGTGGACAATGTACAGCACATTACATGCTGGGTACAGCACATTACATGGTAAGCACTGCATGGCGCAGCACATGACATGGTGGGCACAACACAGCACGACAGGGTGGGCACTGCACAGTAATTTACATGGTGGCCACTGCACATGACACGGTTGGCACTGCATGGCACAGCACATTACATGGTGGGTACAGCGCATTACATGGTGGGCACTGCATGGCATAGCACATTTCATGGTGGGCAATGCAACTGCACATTACATGTTAGGAACTGCACATGACGTGGTGGGCACTGCTGAACAGCCCAGCACATTACACAACACACTACATGCTGGGCACAACACATGGCAGGGTGGGCACAGCACATGACATGGTGAGAACTAAACATGACATGGTGGGCACTGCTGAACAGCCCAGCACATTGCACAGTGGGCACAACACACTACATGCTGGGCACAACACATGGCAGGGTGGGCACAGCACATGACATGGTGGGAACTGCACATGACATGGTGGGCACTGCATGGCACATCACATTACATGGTGGGCACTGTACATTACTTGGTGGGATCACTGCATGGCACAGCACATTACAAGGTGGGCACTGCACATTACATGGTGGGCACTGCAATGTACAGCACATGACATGGTTGGCACTGCAATGTACAGCACATTACATGGTGGGCACTGCAATGTACAGCACATGACATGGTGGGCACTGCACATTACATAGTGAGCACTGCAATGCACAGCACATTACATACTGGGCACAGCACATTACATGGGGGGTACTGCAATGCACGACACATGACATAGTGGGCACAGCACATTACATGGGGGGCACTGCAATGCACGGCACATGACATAGTTGGCACAGCACATTACATGGGGGGCACTGCAATGCACGGCACATGACATAGTTGGCACAGCACATTACATGGGAGGGCACTGCAATGCACATGACATGACATAGTGGGCACAGCACATTACATGAGGGGCACTGCAATGCACATGACATGACATAGTGGGCACAGCACATTACATGGGGGGCACTGCAATGCACGGCACATGACATAGTTGGCACAGCACATTACATGGGAGGGCACTGCAATGCACATGACATGACATAGTGGGCACAGCACATTACATGGGGGGCACTGCAATGCACATGACATGGTGGGCACAAGAGAGCAAATTACATGGGGGGAAGCAGCAGTCTTTCCCCTAGCACAATAAAACACCTCCCTAACAAATGTACTAACCTTATCTCAACAACAGCATGGGAGATGTCCTTCCTCCCGGGCTCCTGCTGGATAGAACATCAGCGCCCCTCCACCAGGCAGCTCCCAGACACTGAGGAGGATCTGTGTGAGTGGAACAGATCCTGTGATAGGAGTCAGGCATGGACAGAGACAGGACTCGACTGCACTAACACTTGTCTCTTCCATGTGTGCACAGAGAGCTCCTCTTCCTTCAGGAAGACACAGATATTCATAAGCCACTGCCATGGGCCTATATTGAGGGAGGGGCCTGGAGCTGCAGCTCCACCAGCCCCTATGTTAATCCGGCCCTGCACCAATGTAATAAGAGCATTTACACCAGCCACCAGTGTAAGGGCAATTCCGCACTTACCACCAATGTAAAGGGACATGTACACTGATCACCAATGTTATGAAGAATTTACACTGACAACCAAAGTAATGGGGGATTTTACATCAACAGCCAATAAAGGGGGATTTCTACACTGGCCACCAATATAAGGGGAATTTACACTCCCCACCAATTTAAAAGGGGCTTCTACATGGACCACCAATGTAAGGGAGAATTCAAAACTGACCACGTATGCAATTTTGGTTTTTTAATTGATTACCAATATAAAGAGGGATTTCTACACTGGCCACTAATGTAATGGGGATTTACACGGACCATTAATGTAATAGGAGCATTCACAGTAACCACCAATGTAAGGAGGGATTTACACTGACCACAAATGTAAGGGAGACCTTCACACTGGCCACTAGTGTGAATGAAAGGATTGTACACCAAGTCCCAATGTAATGAGAAGATTTACACTGACCACCAATGTAACTGAGACATTTAGCCTGCGTTCACATTTGTGTGTGTCGGGATTGCATGCAAAATCGCTTTCCTGACACCACAGAAATGTGCTGCCTTTTAGCAGATACACGGCAGTGCCATTAATTGTTAATGACACCCTCATGCATCGGCTGAGATGTCCGTATTCACATGCACCAAAATTCAGGGTGCTGTGGCACCATGTTCTTTTGAAGAAGGCTTCCACCTCCAATTTGCTTACCTTTGCAGAACAGGCTGGTGTTAGGCTTAATGACCACAGTTGTAAGCAGGACTTTCAAGCATGCGCCTTTATCTCCCCAGTGGGCAGGATTCAGCAGAAGTTATGGTAGATATGACCTCAGGGGGACATGATATTCATATGAATGCCGCCGCTATTTACATATCAATGCAGGTTATTTACATGTAAACTCAGGGTCTGCAGGTGAATCATCTGTACATGTCAATAGGGCAGCAGCAACAGAACTTTACACTGAGATATCAGGACACAGCACGGGACTAAAACTTCAAGAGATAAGGGAATTTAAACTAAGATAGTTGGCAGGTATGAGGCAGCTGCTTTGGGCCCCACAACAATGATGGGGCCCAGGGTAGCTGCCCCTTTTGCCCTGCCTTAAACACGGCCCTGGGGTGAGTGATAACATGAAAACCTGAATCCTGCTGGAATCGGCATCAATGAGATTTAGGAGGAGACTGGAAAGCTCTGCGCCTGTAAAGTACCTGTCCGGTGTCCTCCGCAGAGACCCATCTCAGCCATTTACGGGGTACAGACAGATATCATACAGACGCATTCGCCCAGCCGCTCTCACCTTGATCTGCTGCCGTTGTAGTGTTATCACATTCGCAGTTTCCGCGTGGCTCGCTGTTCTCCGGCTTGTTCTTCCATCTTGTTGATTTTGCTCTCCAACTTTTTCTTCATTTTTAGGGCCTCTGCCCAACCTTTGACCCCGGGCCCCCAGGCCGGCCTGGAGCAATTTCATGGCGTGCTGCAGGCTCTTTCTGGGAGCGGAGATGAAATAATAAGTAATCGCTGAATTCTGGATTATAAGAACACTTGTGTGACGTCACCGGGGGAGACTGACAGATGGATCAATCGGTTCCTGCAGTGCTTAGCACAGCACCCTGGTGCACCCTCCTCTACGTATCAGATCTATCGGTGGGGCGGAGCCAAAAATTGGGTTTTTTATCTGGTGGCTTTGAACTCCTACTCTCTGTCCTGAAGACGCTTCCTTGCATCCGCCCACAGCTGGGTCACTTCAAGCTGCAGTCTCATTCATTTACTCTCCTCCACCTGGAAGACAAAACCCAACCGTCAGAAATTCACAGATCCGCTCCACCTGAAGGTGACAATTCAGGTACAGGTGGCATGGACCTGAGATAATGAGCAATGGAGGTGGGCAGAGCCAAGAGCTCAGCACCGGGATGGTGGGAACCCCTCATAATGGGCACAGAAGGCGAGCAGACCTTGGAACTCAATGCACAGATGGTAGGAACCCCTCAATGAACACATGGATCCCCTCATAATGGGCACAGCAGGTGTACCAACCCCAGAACTCAGCACGGGGATGGTGGGAACCTCTCAGAATGGGCACAGCGGGTGTACCAACCCCAGAACTCAGCACAGGGATGGTGGGAACCTCTCAGAATGGGCACAGCGGGTGTACAGACCTGGGAACTCAGCACAGGGATGGTGGGAACCCCTCATAATGGTCACAGCAGGTGTTCCAACCCAAGAACTCAGCCCAGGAATGGTGAGAACCCCTCATAATAGACACAACATGTGTACCAACCCAAAAACTCAACACAGGGATGGTGGGGACCCGTCATAACTGTCACAGCAGATGTACCAACCCAGGTATGATCCCCCCATAATGAGCACCAGACAACTCCATGCAAGGATGGTGGTAACCTCTCATAATGGGCACATACGGTATAAAGACCCGGAAACTTAGCACAGAGATGGTGGGAACCCCTCATAATGAGGGCCTAGGAATTCCATGCAGAGATGGTGGGAACCCCTCATAATCATAATAATGGACCCACCAGAGGTCACTCGGGGGCTGTTCCTCGTCTTCTGCTGGGTGCATGGAGGAACCCCCCTTCCCCCTACGTCCTTCTCATCCCTGCAGGCTGCAGCTCAAACCGTGCGTATACATTACACCGCAAACCAGGATCCCGCACAGCATTGAGCGGATCGCTCCGTGTCACTCAAGCGTTAATTCAAAGAGAATCTTTAAATGGTCGGTCAGGTTGGCGCTCTGCCTGAAACCGTGCAAATCTCCGGATTAAAAACTTGTTATATCATCAAATCCCTTGTTCTGAAAATTGTGAATATTTAATCTCTTCTGGAGCTAATCCACCCGGTCAACATCCCCGATGAGGAAATTATTTATATCAAATTGCGTTATGGAAAAGTTTCTGTACAAGAGCCGCGTCAGATCAAAGGTCTGTGCGGCGGATAAGATGATGCTGATTGGCTGCAGAGTTCAGAACGTGAGCAGTGTTAAAGTGAACCTGTCATCCATACATATTCAGTAATGTGTCCATCTAACACTTCCACATATTTATTATTATTATTTATTTATAATCATAGCACTCCCCCAGATAATGCTTTCCTCTCCAGAAGGACCACAACATCTTTGTCCACTTCACCACAGTACACCTGATGTGCCCATTATGAGGGGTTCTCACCATCCCTGTGCTGAGTTCCCGGGTCTGTACACACGCTGTGCCCATTATGAGGGGTTCTCACCATCCCTGTGCTGAGTTCCCGGGTCTGTACACACGCTGTGCCCATTATGAGGGGTTCTCACCATCCCTGTGCTGAGTTCCGGGTCTGTACATCTGCTGTGCCCATTATGAGGGGTTCCCACCATCCCTGTGCTGAGTTCTCAGGTCTGTACATCTGCTGTGCCCATTATGAGGGGCTCCCACCATCCCTGTGCTGAGTTCCCAGATCTGTATACCTGCTGTGCCCACTATGAGGGGTTCTTACCATCCCTGTGCTAAGTTCCCGGGTCTGTACGCCTGCTGTGCCCATTATGAGGGGTTCTCACCATCCCTGTGCTGAGTTCCCAGGTCTGTACGCCTGCTGTGCCCATTATGAGGGGTTCCCACCATCCCTGTGCTGAGTTCCCGGGTCTGTACATCTGCTGTGCCCATTATGAGGGGCTCCCACCATCCCTGTGCTGAGTTCCCAGGTCTGTACGCCTGCTGTGCCCATTATGAGGGGTTCTCACCATCCCTGTGCTGAGTTCTCAGGTCTATACATCTGCTGTGCCCATTATGAGGGGCTCCCACCATCCCTGTGCTGAGTTCCCAGATCTGTATACCTGCTGTGCCCATTATGAGGGGTTCCCACCATCCCTGTGCTGAGTTCCCGGGTCTGTACATCTGCTGTGCCCATTATGAGGGGTTCCCACCATCCCTGTGCTGAGTTCCCAGGTCTGTACACCTGCTGTGCCCATTATGAGGGGTTCTCACCACCCCTGTGCTGAGTTCCCGGGTCTGTACACCTGCTGTGCCCATTATGAGGGGTTCCCACCATCCCTGTGCTGAGTTCCCGGGTCTGTACACCTGCTGTGCCCATTTTGAGGGGTTCCCTTCAGTTGATCCTTCAGCTTCTCATAGTCACTCTTCAGACTGGACAGAGACACCACTGCAACGCTCTTCTCCTAATACATCGAATGTAAAGAACGTCAGAGCTACAGCATAACAAGAGAGATGACAACTCCTCCTGGAAACTTTCTGCTCACAGCTCAATGTCTCAGTAGTACTGACATTTTGTATATCAGGCAAGGAAGAGACTGCCAGGGGGCGTGTTTGAGAATCATTGTCCTGCATTACAATTAGGCATTCTCAGATCACCAGGGAAGGAAGCCATGAATGAATAATGAAATATTTCTGCTCTACGCTGACATCTAATGGTGGTTTAAGGCCACTGCAGCCTTTTTTTTATTTATTTGTGATTTGGCATCTCCCTTTGTCCTACCCTCTTGTTTAGTGCTAGTTAGTCCAGTCCTAGCTCCACCATCCCTGTTTCTTCCATGTTATCTCAGTTAGGGCTCATTTACGCATGCAGCAGCCCTTGCCGCCCCTCTGAGAAGTGATCTGTGGTGGATCACTTTTCAAAGGGTGGTTGACAGGTGGCTAGGAAGAGATATTGTATTGTACTCACTTCTTCATCAGTTTTGACCTTGAAAAGCCTGATTGGCAATCGCATGAGTCGCACACAGTTGCAGCATGGCCCTATTCACTTCAGCGGTGGTACTACTGTCCACCAAACATGACCGGGTATACATATGGGCCAGGTACAACCCCCTTGGGCCACTGACAGCTCAACCCCCTCCACAGTCTTGACATCACGTGTAAACTACTACTTGGCCATACAGTAGTAGAATTTTGTTTGTAATTTTTTCATTTTAAGAATGTTTATTCTATTTTCTAATCATTTGTGGTGCGTTCTCGTGTTCAGGGAAAATATAGCTGACAGCGAAACTATATTTTCATAAATCACTTTGCTCGTTCCTTGTGTCTATAGTACACATTGGCCCACCTCCATGGCCTGAGGATCTGCCTCCACTGTCTGTGGGCTCTCCTCTGCTGCCAGTGGACCCGCCGCCACGGTCTGTGGGCCAACAACTGCTGCCTGCGGACCCACTTCCACTGTCTTTGGGCCAACCTCTGCTGCCTGTGGACCCGCTTCCACTGTCTTTGGGACAACCTCTGCTGCCTGCGGACCCACTTCCACTGTGTTTGGGCCAATCTCTGCTGCCTTGAGGACCCGCCTTCACTGTCTTTGGGCCAACCTCTGCTGCCTTGTGGAACCGCCTCCACTGTCTTCGAGTCAACCTCTGCTCCCCGTGGACCGGCCTCCACTGTCTTTGGGCCAACCTCTGCTCCCTGTGGACCTGCCTCCACTGTCTTTGGGCCAACCTCTGCTGCTTGTGAATCTACCTTCACTGTCTTTGGGCCAACCTCTGCTCCCTGTGGACCTGCCTCCACTGTCTTTGGGCCAACCTCTGCTGCTTGTGAATCTACCTTCACTGTCTTTGGGCCAACCTCTGCTGCCAGCGGATCCACCTCCACTGTCTGTGGGCCCATCTCTGCTGCCTGTGGACCCATTTCCACTTTATCTGGACCAACTTCTGCTGCCTTGTGGACCCGCCTCCACTGTGTTTGGGCCAACCTCTGCTGCCAGTGGATCCGCCTCCACTGTCTGTGGACCAACCTCTGCTGCCAGTGGATCCGCTTCCACTGTCTGTGGGCCAACCTCTGCTGCTTGTGTATCTGCCTCCAGTGTCTGTGGACCAACCTCTGTTGCCAGTGGATCTGTCTCCACTGTCTGTAGGCCGACGACCTCTGCTGCCTGTGGACCTGCCTCCACTGTCTGTAGGCCAACGACCTCTGCTGCCTGTGGACCTGCCTCCACTGTCTGTGGACCAACCTCTGCTGCCTATGGGCCTGTCTCCACTGTCTGTGGGCCCACCTCTGCTCCCTGTGGACCCACCTACACTGACTTTGGGCCAACCTCTGCTCCCTGTGGACCTGTCTCCACTGTCTTTGGGCCAACCTCTGCTCCCTGTGGACCTGTCTCCACTGTCTTTGGGCCAACCTCTGCTCACTGTGGACCTGCCTCCAATGTCTTTGGGCCAACCTCTGCTGCTTGTGAATCTGCCTTCACTGTCTTTGGGCCAATCTCTGCTGCCAGTGGATCCACCTCCACTGTCTGTGGACCAACCTCTGCTGCCTTGTGGACCCGCCTCCACTGTCTTTGGGCCAACCTCTGCTGCCAGTGGATCTGCCTCCACTGTCTGTGGACCAACCTCTGCTGCCTTGTGGCCCCACCTCCACTGTCTTTGGGCCAACCTCTGCTGCTTGTGTATCTGCCTCCACTGTCTGCGGACCAACCTCTGCTGCCAGTGGATCCGCCTCCACTGTCTGTGGGCCAACCTCTGCTGCCTGTGGACCCACCTCCGCTGTCTGTGGACCAACCTCTGCTGCCTATGGGCCTGTCTCCGCTATCTGTGGACCAACCTCTGCTGCCTATGGGCCTGTCTCAGCTGTCTGTGGGCTCATCTCTCCCACTTATGAGTCATCCTATTGGTTGGTGTGAGATGTTTCACCCGATCTCCGAGGTCAGACTGGAAAAAACGGCGATGCACAAACAGTAAACGGTAATAGTTGATCGTTTTCCCACCATCAACCTACCTTTGTCTCCTGATCCAGTTGCCTCTTCAGATCTTCCACCTGGTTCACCAGCATTTTCCTCACCTGGCCTGTCTGAGCGCTGAGGGTCTCTAGCTATCCCACCCGATGGCTCAGCTTGCTGTTCTCCAATGAAAAACATTCAAATGACACAACTCATCAGACAAGAGGGAAACCGAGAAGGATCATTCACCAACCTCTACCTTCTGGAGAAGAGGTCTCTGGAAATGGTGTCCATATGGCGCGTAGAAGTGTATCTTGTATTCTCTCCCTCTCAGTGCAGTTGTGTCAAACTGTAGAGCTGAATCAGCCGAAATTCATGGTTTTGGGGCACTACAACTTGTTTACTAATGGGATTTTGGTATCTTCCTCTGTTCCCCCCCTCCTAGCGCCAGATAGGTATATCCATGCATAAAGAAGCATTAGAAACAGAACACAGACAGACATTTATAAAAAAAAACTAATAAATAAATGAAAAGCCGCCAAACTGCTCATTTTTGCTGCCGATTACTTAGCGGCGACAACATGAATTTCTACGCGGGAAAAGCGATTACATTGTTGCAGAATGTTCTACAACAACGTGATCCCGACACACCGCTGAGACATTATACTAAACAGCTTCCCTACATAAAAATGCCTCTCGTGTATTCCGGCGGCGGGAAGATTTCCCCGCATGGCGCTCATTAGAATACAGGAGATGAGAAGGCTGCGCGCCGATGGCGGCAGACGGGTCTCTAATAGAACTACAAGTGTGTTTCTTGTCACTTCATCAGCGGGAGGAGAGCGAATGACAAGTGTGTGACATTGGCGGCTGTCAGCCATCCATCAGCCGCCCGCTTTCCCTGCGTGCCGAGCCCCCCCATCTCATTATTGTCAATCACACACACCTGCCAGCGCTAATCATGACAAATGAACCGGGTAGAGTTCCTCTGTCTTCCGCCAACTCCTCCGACTTGGAAATTGGCAGCCGTGCCGCTTATTAATAAGCCGGTGTCACATGAAAGAGGAATCCACACCCATCAGTGAGAAATATTGGCAAACGCTTCGGGAATTCATCAGAAATAAGGAGAACTGAGATAAAATTGTCATGCTGGGGGGAAACATTTTCCTGTACGCAGCTAACTTCCTGTCCGGTACTTCCACGGCAGAGCACTGACTGCCGGCAGTGTCCAGTGAGCCTCCTCTAGCCAGCAATGGCAGCTCTCATAGAACTAGGGATGAATGGACACCACATTTTTGATATTTTGGCAAAATTCATTAAAGTCAATGGCAGAGGCAAAATAAAACTGGTTTAATTTTTATTTTTTATTTTTTTTAAATAATGCAATGGTCTTTAAATGGCACCTGATTTGACGTTTTTTCCCCACTATTAAAAAACATTTTTTTTTTTGCTTATATTTTTTGGTGTATGCAAGTAAATATTTTTTTTCCACAGAAACAAAAGCAAAACAAAAAATAATTGGCACAAAAATAATAATAAAAAAAAATGATGTCCTTATTTTTTTTTCTTATTGTATTGGTAAATTTGACTATTTTTCTACTGTAAAAAGAAAAAATTCTATTAAAAAAAAAAAAGTCTATGAACTTTTTTTTGTTTTAAATTAAAACGAAGTCAAATAAGGTGGTTTAAAGATGTCTTTTCAAGGTGCAAAAAAAGTGTCTTTATGTCTGTTCTTATTTTATTGATAATTTTGACTATTTTTGTACTGTAAATTTGTGTATTTCATAATATATTTTTCCCCACAGAAACAAAAGCAAAAATTAATTGGCACAAAAATAGTAACAGAAAAAGGACGTCCTTATTTTTTTTTTTCTTGTTGTATTGATAACTTTTACTATTTTTCTACTGTAAAAGGAAAAAAAATGCATAAAAAAAGTCTATGAACCGTTATGTTTATTAAAATGGAGTCAAATAAGGTGGTTTAAGGTGTTTTTTCAAGGTGCAAAATAAATAAAAATAAAAAAAGTGTCCTTATTTCATTGATAAATTTGACTATTTTTGTACTGTAAACTCGTGTATTTCAATATATATATATATATATATATATATATATATATATATATATATATATATATATATATTTTCCCACAGAAACAAAAGCAAAACATAATAACAAAAAAATTCTGTCTTTTTTTTTCTTATTGTTTTGATAAATTTTACTATTTTTCTACTGTAAAAGGAAAAAAAATCCATAAAAAAAAAAAAATCTATGAACATTTTTGTTTATTAAAATGGAGTCAAAAAGGGGGTTTAATGTGTTTTTTTCAAAATGCAATGGGCTGTAAATGGCTCCAGATTTTTTTTTTTTTTTTTGCTCTTAGTTTTTGGTGAATTTCATTACTTAAATTCTTTTCTACAGTAGAAGAAACAAAAAAAAGCATGATAAAGTAGAACAAAAAGAAAAATCTAGCAAAAAAGGGTACCATAAAAATGTGTATCGGCACATTTTTGTTTTTTCCACAATTACAAAAACAAGCAAAAAAAATAAAAAATAAAAACGTAGCAAAACAAAAAAAATTTTTTGTTGACAAATTTTATTTGATTCCCCCCCCCCCCCACCCTTCATAAGAAAAAAAAATATTGCAAAAAATAGTACCATAAAAATGTGTATGGACCCATTTTTTTTTTTGTTTACTCCACAGTTTCAAAAAAATGCACAAAAATAGGAACATAAAAATGTAGAAATAAAAAAACAAAAACAAAAAAAAAACAAAAAAACAAAAAAAAAACTAAAGTCTTTAAACCTGGAAACACTACAAGCTGCCAGTTTTAAAGGGGAAGGTCCTTCTTGGGAGTAAATTCTCATCTAGGAGGACCTGTATAATTTCCGATCAGCACATATCCTTTGGGAATTACAAAGTGAGGTTGGAGGAGGACAATTGTCTAAAAGATATTTATACAATATAAATATTAAAAATACCCTTCACTAAAAAAAATAAATAAAAAAAAAAACCCTTCACTGGAAACACCTGAACTCAATCATTTGGAGGGGGAGGGGTGCAGATACCTTTGGCCATATAGTGTAGATAGATGACATCTATGAATTCTTTATTTGCTGTTCAGAACGAATTCTGATTTACAAATGTAAAAATGAACTATTTTCAGCAAAAAAAATAAAAAAAAAAAAAATATAAAAAAAAAAAAAAAATTTTATTTAAAAAAAAAAAAAAAAATCAGGCAGGTGCTATAAACAGAAAGCAGATCGGGATGATAGATGAGCGAAGTCTCAGGAGACGGAATCGGCACGCTCTCTCCGCTCTCCTATCTAGAGGACGCCAGCCGGAGCCGTTCCATTAATTCCGGTTATTGTACGGCCGGATGGAATGTCACATCGGATGGAGAATAATGTTATGAGGTTCAGCTGCGTCTCCCCCACACTCCATCATCTCCGGGGAATATTCAGTCCCAGAATTACATCCCGGCCTCTCTCAAGAACGATCGTTTTATCTTCATACAATGTAACACGCAGCTGGCAACAGACAATCCCCCCAATACAGCGGAACATATTCCTCTCGGAATTCTATAGGCAGATCATATAGTGGAAGTCAAACTGCAGCTTTGTGGAGGCCGAATCCCTCCAGATCATCCATACACTACAAGGGTTTCATTAGGAGATATTCACCCGCTTCTGCCCCCGGACATACCAAGATGGGCTGCCCAAAGCACTGAAATCTTTCCAAATTAGTGCTAATCACTTGATCAGTCCAGGTTTTAGATCATCGTACCCAATCTTTTTGGGAAAAAAAAAAAACTATACCCAATTCTTAGTAAAAAAAAAAAAAACAAACAATTTTTTGGTAAAAAAATTATACCCAATTTTTTTGGGGGAAAAATTATAACCAATTCCCCCCCCCCCCAAAAAAAAATATACTGAATGTTAAAAAAAATGGAGGGAGTCCAGTGTAAGTTCACCTTACAGATTTTCTGGAAAGGTGAACTTACACTTTAAGGTTTCTTGGCTGTCGCTTGGCAACTCAATATTTCAGCTCCCTCCATAAATTTTCTATAGGGTTAAGGTCCGGAGTCTGGCTAGACCACTCCATGACCTTAATGTTCTTCTTCTTTAGCCACTCCTTTGTTGCCTTGGCCGTGTGTTTTGGGTCATTGTCATGCTGGAAGACCCATCCACGACCCATCTTCGGTGTTCTGGGTGA
Organism: Lithobates clamitans; assembly: GCA_037952925.1. Classification (NCBI taxonomy): domain Eukaryota; kingdom Metazoa; phylum Chordata; class Amphibia; order Anura; family Ranidae; genus Lithobates; species Lithobates clamitans. The sequence continues at coordinate 630,926 of JBBGZY010001722.1, read as the reverse complement.
GGGAAGAAGGTTCTTATCCAAGATTTTACAATACATGGCCCCGTCCATTGCCCCCCCAATGCGGCAAAGTTGGCCTTTACCTTTAGCAGAGAAACCGCCCCAAAGCATAGTGTTTCTGTTCTTAGGGTCATAGTCAGCATTTTTCTTCCTCCAAATACGGCAAATCGAGTTAAGAGCTCAATTTTGGTCTCATCTGACCACAGCACTTTCTCCCAATCCTTCTCTGAATCATTTAGATGTTCATTGGCAAACTTCAGAATGTTCTGTACATGTGTCTTTTTGAGGTAGGGGACTTGCCGTGTTTGTAGGAACAAAAATGCTGACTATGACCCTAAGAACACCATCCCTACAGTCAGGCATGGAGGTGGAAACATTATGCTTTGGGGTTGTTTCTCTGCTAAAGGTACAGGCCAGCTTTGCCCCATTGAGGGGCCAATGGACAGGCCCATGTATTGTAAAATCTTGGATGAGAACCTTCTTCCCTCAGCCAGAACACTGATGATGGGTCATGGATGGGTCTTCCAGCATGACAATGACCCAAAAACATAACGCCAAGGCAAAAAAGGAGTGGCTCAAGAAGAAGCACATTAAGGTCATGGAGTGGCCTATCCAGTCTCCAGACCTTAATTCTATAGAGAATTTAAGGAGGGAGCAGAAATTTCGAGTTGCCAAGCGACAGCCGAGAAACCTTAAGGTTTTAGAGAAGATCTGTGGACCAAAATCCCTCCTGAGATGTGTGCAAACCTGGTCACCAACTTCAAGAAACATCTGACCTCTGTGCTTCCCAACAAGGGTTTCTCCACCAAGTACTAAGTCATGTTTTGCTTGGGGATCAAATACTTATTTTACTCACCGAAACTGCAACTTAATTTATAACATTTTGATCATCATGTGTTTTTTTTCTGGATTTTTGGTTGATATTCTGTCTATATCATATACACCTATGATAAAAATTATAGATCCTTAATTTCTTTGTAAGTGGGCAAACTTACAAAATCTGCAGGGGATCAAATAATTATTTTCCCCCCACTGCACATGACTTGTATTGTAAAGTGGATAATTACAAAAAAATTAAACAAAATTCGAATGCAGACAATTCTCGGCATGCTGTGCAATATCCACAGGCGATAAACAAGGATGTTGAACCCTGGCGCTTGTCCCAACACATCCCTTCTCTGATTTCCATACAAGATGCTGCAACTTAGAAATGACTCCCCCCCGCCCCCACCATGTTTTACTACCAGCCCCGCACGACAAACATCTCCACCCCAAACTGAGTTACAATTATGCTCATAAGTTTACATACCCTGGCAGAATTTATGATTTCTTGGCCATTTTTCAGAGAATATGAATGATAACATAAAAACTTTTCTTTCACTCATGGTTAGTGTTTGGCTGAAGACATTTATTATTAATCAACTGTGTTTACTCTTTTTAAATCACAACAGAAACTACCCAAATAACCCTGATCAAAAGTTTACATACCCTGGTGATTGTGGCCTGATAACACGCACACAAGTTGACACAAAGGGGTTTGAATGGCTATTAAAGGTAACCATCCTCACCTGTGATCTGTTTGCTTGTAATTAGTGTGTGTATATAAAAGGTCAATGAGTTGCTGTACTCCTGACAGACCCTTGCATCTTTCATCCAGTGCTGCACTGACGTTTCTGGATTCTGAGTCATGGGGAAAGCCAAAGAATCGTCAAAAGGATCTGCGGGAAAAGGTAGTTGAACTGTAGAAAACAGGAAAGGGATATACAAGATATCCAAGGAATTGAGAATGCCAATCAGCAGTGTTCAAACTCTAATCAAGAAGTGGAAAATGAGGGGTTCTGTTGAAACCAAACCACGGCCAGGTAGACCAACTAAAATTTCAGCCACAACTGCCAGGAAAATTGTTCGGGATGCAAAGAAAAACCCACAAATAATTTCAGGTGAAATACAGGACTCTCTGAAAACATGTGGTGTGGCTGTTTCAAGATGTTTCACAATAAGGAGGCACTTGGAGAAAGATGGGCTGCATGGTCGAGTCGCCAGAAGAAAGACATTACTACACAAATGCCACAAAGTATCCCACTTACAATACGCCAAACAGCACAGAGACAAGCCTCAAACCTTCTGGCACAAAGTCATTTGGAGTGATGAGACCAAAATTGAGCTTTTTGGCCACAACCATAAAGGCTACATTTGGAGAGGAGTCAACAAGGCCTATGATGAAAAGTCCACCATTCCTACTGTGAAACACGGAGGTGGATCGCTGATGTTTTGGGGATGTGTGAATTACAAAGGCACAGGAAATTTGGTAAAAATTGATGGCAAGATGAATGCAGTATGTTATAAAAAAATACTGGAGGAACATTTGTATTCATCAGCCAGGAAGCTGCGCATGGGCCGTTCTTGGGCATTCCAATATAACAATGATCCAAAACACAAGGCCAAGTCAACCTGTCATTGGCTACAGAAGAATAAAGTGAAGGTTCTGGAGTGGCCATCTCAGTCTCCTGACCTCAATATCATTGATCCCCTCTGGGGAGATCTCAAACGTGCCGTTCATGCAAGACAGCCCAAGAATTTACAGGAACTGGAGGCTTTTTGCCGAGAGGAATGGGCAGCTTTACCATCTGAGAAGATAAAGGGCCTCATCCACAAATACCACAAAAGACTTCAAGCTGTCATTGATGGTAAAGGGGGCAATACACGGTATTAAGAACTGGGGTATGTAAACTTTTAATCAGGGTCATTTGGGTATTTTCTGTTGCCATTATGATTTAAAAAGCGTAAACACAGTTGATTGATAATAAATGGCTTCAGCCAAACACTAACCATGAGTGAAAGAAAAGTTTTTATGTTATCATTTATATTCTCTGAAAAATGGCCAAGAAATCGTAAATTCTGCCAGGGTATGTAAACTTATGAGCACAACTGTATGCAAGGACAGGCAGGAGGTGTGTACAGATCTGACCAATCAGAGAAAAATACGAGGCAGATTTTTGTGCATCAATTTATTTTCATGACATTTTCAGATTTCTGATCATCATTATCAGCTGACACAATACAAGACGACTGAGCAATCTGCCATCCAATAGGGAGGCAGAAAAAACATCTCAGCATGTAAATAAGACAAATAGCAATCCCCCCAGTGCCTGACACCCTCACAAACAAACCATCACATCATGCTGACTGGCCAAGCTCATGCAGGAGCAGAGCAGAGCAGAGCAGAGCAGAAAATGGTGTTAAATCTGTCGGGGACTCTGATAAAGCACAGTGTGGAAGGGTGAAAGTGACTGTTTTACTGCTCCCTCCTGGCCCAGTGACAACCGCTCTTCACATTTCTTGCACGAGTGTCACAGGAACAGTAGGTGGAGGAAAATCTCCCCAATGGGGACACAGACAGAAATAACCTGATAAGAATATTACTTCTTCTCTCGCTTATTCCAAAATTAACTAAAAACAATCTGGCTGGATGTAGAAATTATATACAGTAATCAAGCAGCGTGAATGACACTCGAAACACGTAGGAGGACACAGGGTGAGCCTACAGGCCCAATACTGGTACTTGTAGGGCTGGTACTCAGGGCTAAAATTGGTAGTCCCAGGGCTGATGCTCATTGCCAACATTGGTACTCCCAGGGCTGGTAATCAGGGCTAGCATTGGCACTTCCAGGGCTGGTACTCAGGGCTAACATTGGTACTCCCATGGCTGGTACTCAGGGCTAACATTGGTACTCCCATGGCTGGTACTCAGGGCTAACATTGGTACTCCCAGGGCTGGTACTCAGGGTTAACATTGGTACTCCCAGGGCTGGTACTCAAACCTACCATTGATACTCCCAGGGCTGGTACTCGAGGCTAACATTGATACTCCCAGGGCTGGTACCTGCAGGGCTAACATTGATACTCCCAGGGCTGGTACTCAGGGCTAACATTGGTACTCCCAGGGCTGGTACTCAGGGCTAACATTGGTACTCCCAGGGCTGGTACTCAGGGCTAACATAGGTACCCCCAGGGCTGGTACTCAGGGCTAACATTGGTACTCCCAGGGTTGGTACTCAGGGCTAACATTGGTACCCCCAGGGCTGGTACTCAGGGCTAACATTGATACTCCCAGGGTTGTTACTCAGGGCTACCATTGATACTCCCAGGGCTGGTACTCAGGGTTAACATTGGTACTCCCAGGGCTGGTACACGAGCCTACCATTGATACTCCCAGGGCTGGTACTCGGGGCTAACATTGGTATTTCCGGGGTTGGTACTTGCAGGGCTAACATTGGCACTCCCAGGGCTGGTACTCAGGGCTAAAATCGGTAGTCCCAGGGCTGATGCTCATTGCCAACATTGGTAGTGTGTCTGGTACTCAGGGCCAACATTAGTACTCCCAGGGCTGGCACTTGCAGGTCTGGTACTCTGGGATAACATTGGTACTTGCAGGGCTAACATTGGCACTCCCAGGACTGGTACTCATGGCTAACATTGATACTCCCAATGCTGGTACTCGGGGCTAATGTTGATACTCCTGGGGCTGGTACTCAGGGCCAACATTAGTACTCTCAGGGCTGGCACTCAGACTATAAAAAGGAGCACTTGGTGGTAATTCATGGTGGCTGCTGAGAGCCCCCAACACCAGTCTGGAAGCTGGGCTTCTCATTTAAAGCAAACCTGTCATTCATCATCAAATCTGGTTAAACTGAATAAAACTTCTTGTTATATCATATCATGTCTTATATTATTTCCGGATTCTGGTGACACAAGCCCTCACTCACCCACCTCCCATTGGTCGCTGAGGTCGTCCACCAGTGATAAGTAAATAGCAAAGTTCAGAGGATTGGGGGAGGGAGGTCCAGTGCCTAGTGGTTAAGTGTCTAGAGGAGCCAGACTTTGTATGCAAACCCTGTAACATGCATGAAGATGCCCCTTTAGGTGCCTTCATTTTATTCCTTTAAGCCATATAGTAGCTTTCACAAAATGACAGGTTCACTTTAAGGCTGTGCCTGGTGCTGAAGTGGCTAGCGCCATTATTTGACCCAACAGCAGGGGGAGCATCAGATGCTATTCTGCATTCACCACCCCGGAAGCCTCAGAGATTAGGGATGGACCGCTCTGTACTTATTAGCTGCAAATATCTGCATCGGAGACCTCTGGGTTTATTTTAGAGACAGAATTTACCAAGGTTCCCTTTGCTGGCCACCAGGGCTGAGCAATTTCAAACCACTTATTCTAGACTGGGTCTCCCATCTTTAACCCTCCCCCCCAAATAAAGTCAGTTTGCCTTCCCCTTTAGCAGCGATGACTTCAATATAACACAATAATATTATGGTGGAAAAAAAAAAAATATGGAATATACTCTCTACAGAGCTCCCCCAGCAAAGGGCAATAAAATTGTGGGTGAAAACCTCAAAGAAATAGTCCATAATACATATTAAAAAGTTCAAAAGATAGATATCAGTATATATTTATGTACTTTTGGAGGAAGCTCCACCAAAAACAGGAACAGGTCTCTAAGAATACATAAAATGGACACAAGGGGGCGCCTGCTAAGTGTAGCATAAGTGAATGATTTATTATGCACTCTTGCTGGCAGCTACACCCAAGACAGGATCAGGTCTTGAAGTATACAGAAAATGAACACAAGGGGGCGCCTACTAAGTGTAGCATAAGTGAATGGTTTATTGGTACTCAAACGGCCAATTGCAGACTCACATGACAAAAAGAGCCATCTGTATTGGGTAAAGTTCAATCCGCCTGGGAAACCACATATGACAGTTAACAGCGCGCAGCCAGTAGATGGATGAATAGAATGCCGAATTCACCGATCCCGGAAGCAAGAGGAAAGCCACCCTGGAGAGCAGAAACGGATATGACGCGTTTCCGATCTCTATTGGCTCCTTTATCAAACCAAAAACTTTTTTTTGTTTGATAAAACGAGCCAATATAGCTCCGAAATGCATTACCATAGCAACAGGTCCACCTAGGTGTGGCGTCATATCGTCATATCTGATTCCGTGCTCCAGGTTGGTCTTACTTCCGGGACCGGTGTGGAGTAAGGTGAAAACCACCCTGGAGCATGGAAATGGATATGACGTCACGCCTAGGTGGGCCTGTTGTTATGGTAATGCGCTTCAGAGCTCTCTTGGCTTCTTTAGCAAAACCCAAAAAAGTTTTTGGTTTGATAAAGGAGCTAATAGAGCTCCCAAACGCATCATATCCAGTGCCATGGTGGTTATCTCCTTACTTCTGGTATCGGTGAATTCGGCCTTCCATTCATCTACTGGCTGCACGCTGTTAACTGTCATATGCGGTTTGCCAGGCAGATTGATCTTTATCCACCACAGATGGCTGCAGATGTGAAAGTCTGCATTTGGCTGCTTGAGTACCAATAAACCATTTGCTTATGCTACACTTAACAGGCGCCCCCCTTGTGTTCATTTTATGAACTCAATAAAAGGCACTCATGGAAGCGCAAGGATGGTTGCGTTAGGTTTCTGCTCTTCGTATCAATAAAACAAAAGGTCTACGTTTCTATATTACGACCCTCAACCAGCAACCGTCATTGCACAGCCAGTATCCAACCCCGAATACAGCATAGAGGGGCTCGGTGAAAGTGGTGGTGAAGGTGTGGAGCTGTTGGATGGGGTCAGACAGCTCATAAAAGGAGATCTGCCCGGCCTCATAATCCAAACAGATCCTGAATTTAATAGAGGAGAACAGATGGGGCGTTGTGGTAACTTTACCATCGTGCATTACAGAATACTGGTTATTGTAGAGTTTCCGTAAACACCAGGATTTGCTGCTGTCCCCCACGTAGGACTGATCACCTCGTCTGTCCACACTTTGATAGGCCACTCCGATTCTCCAGTCCCCGGATTCACTGGTCTCCACATCCCAAGAGTGCTGCCCCGAAGAGAAACTCCGAGAGCTCAAAACCTGATTATACTGAAACCTGGCCGGAGTTTCCAGGCGATTCTGGTACGCCGCTGACCACGTCAAGGTCTTCAAGTCAGGAGACAAACGAACATTATTGGCAGCCGTTTCCAGGTCAAATAAGATGTCCGTGTCTTCAGGGACATCATCTCTCTCGGTGTCTGGAGTCTCGGAGATCAGACCCTGATACAGATCTTCTACAGCATCATTTTCTCCGTTGCCGTTACCCCAAATGTCCGAATCATGATCCAGTAGGATCGTTAGAGAGTCGGTCTCGATGCACAACTCTGCCACTTGGCCTATCTTCTTGGTGAGATCCATCTTCTTCAATTCCAGCTGCCGGATTAAGTCAGAGATCACCTGCAAGGCCTGTTGCTCCCTGATGACCCTCCGGTGTTCCCACAGTTTGTGGATCTTCTTCTCGTTCTCCTCTTTCTCACAAGTTAGTTTCTGTAGGACGTCTCGAAGTTTCTCCTTCTTCTTCTCAGAGGCCTCATCTAGTGACTCCACTTGGTGCCCCTGGTGGTCCCCGTCCAGCCGGCAGGATACGCAGATACAGACGGAGTCCTGCCGGCAGTAATACTTCAGGATTTCCTTATGATCAGAACATTTCCTGTTCTCCAGGGAGGCCCTGGGCTCTGATAAGACGTGTTCTGGTGCCGTGCTATGAACTCGCAGGTGATCGTCACACAGAGAAGCCTCGCAATGCAGACAGGATTTGATGGCTGGGACAGAGGAGCGGATACAGTATGTACAGGAGACCCCCGCCACCTCTTTTCCTTGGACGGATCTGAAATGCATCACCACATTGCACAGAGTGATGTTCTTCTGCAGAGTCGAGAGATCCTGGAAAGGTGACCTGCACTCAGGGCAGCAGTGAATTCCGAACATCTGCGTGTTCAGGTAATGATGGATACAAGGCCGGCAGAAGTTGTGTCCACACGGCAGCGTGACGGGGTCAGTGTACATCTCTAGGCAGATGGAGCAGTTCAGCTCATCTCTCACGGACGCCATGGCTGAAAACCAGGAAGGAATGAAACCGAAAGTGTTTTCTGCAAGCCAATCAAACCTGTTTGTCCTACTTGCAGAGAGACAAGGAGGAGCTTAGCACAGAGACAAGGACGAGCCTAGCAAAGAAACGAACATGAGGCCAACACAGGGACGAGGACGAGCCCAACACAGAAACGAAGATGAGCCCAGCACAGAGACGAGGACAAGCCCAGCACAGAAACAAGGATGAGCCCAGCACAGAGATGAGGACGAGCCCAGCACAGAGATGAGGACGAGCCCAGCACAGAGATGAGGACGAGCCCAGCACAGAGATCAGGACGAGCCCAGCACAGAGATGAGGACGAGCCCAACACAGAGACGAGGGCGAGCCCAGCACAGAGACGAGGACGAGCCCAACACAGAAACTAAGATGAGCCCAGCACAGAAACGAGGACAAGCTCAGCACAGAGACGAGGACGAGCCCAGCACAGAGACAAGGACGAGCCCAGCACAGAGATGAGGACGAGCCCAGCACAGAGACGAGGACGAGCCCAACACAGAAACTAAGATGAGCCCAGCACAGAAACGAGGACAAGCTCAGCACAGAGATGAGGACGAGCCCAGCACAGAAACTAAGATGAGCCCAGCACAGAAACGAGGACAAGCTCAGCACAGAGACGAGGACGAGCCTAGTACAGAGACGAGGACGAGCCCAGCACAGAGACGAAGACGAGTCCAGCACAGAAACGAGGACAAGCCCAGCACAGAGACGAGGATGAGCCTAGTACAGAGACGAGGACAAGCCCAGCACAGAGACGAGGACGAGCCTAGTACAGAGACGAGGACGAGCCCAGCACAGAGACAAAGATGAGCCCAGCACAGAGATGAGGACGAGCCCAGCACAGAGACGAGGATGAGCCCAGCACAGAGACGAGGACGAGCCCAGCACAGAGATGAGGATGAGCCCAGCACAGAAACGAGGACGAGCCCAGCACAGAAACGAGGACGTGCCAAGTACAGAGACGAGGACGAGCCCAGCGCAGAGAAGAAGGAGTCCAGCACAGAGACAGAAATGAGTCCAGCACAGACAGGAGGATGAGCCCAGCAGAGAGATGAGAATGAATCAGCAAGAAGACCAGAACAAGCCCAGAACATTCTTCTTCTTATTATTATTATTATATAGGATTTATATAGTGCCACCAGTTTATGCAGCGCTTTACAATATAAAAGATACAATACAATAAAATCCAAAAGGATTAAGAGGGCCCTGCTCAGAAGATCTTACAATCTAATAGGGTTGGGCAGGTGGTACTAAAGGTTGTAACTGTGGGGAATGAGCTGATGGAAGTAGTAGGAGATTAGTTGGAGACGTGATAGGCTTTCCTGAAGAGATGAGTTTTCAGGGATCGCCTGAAGGTAGCAAGAGTAGGGGATAGCCAGACTAAAAAAGTAAGGGATAGCCGGACAGATGAGAACATAGACCAGAATGAGCCCAGCGCAGAGGCCAGGAGAAGCCCAGCGCAGAGGCCAGGAGAAGCCCAGCGCAGAGACTAGGAGAAGCCCGGTGCAGAGGCCAAAAGAAGCCCAGCACACAATGGCTAAGCCCAGCAGAGAAATGAGAATGAATCAGCAAGAAGACCAGAACAAGCCCAGAACATAGATCAGAATGAGCCCAGGGCAGAGGCCAGGAGAAGCCCAGTGCAGAGAACTAGGAAAAGCCCAGCGCAGAGACTAGGAGAAGCCCAGCATAGAGACTAGGAGAAGCCCAGCGCAGAGACTAGGAGAAGCCCAGTGTAGAGACTAGGAAAAGCCCGGCGCAGAGACTAGGAGAAGCCCAGTGTAGAGACTAGGAGAAGCCCAGCGCAGAGACTAGAAGAAGCCCAGCACAGAGATTAGGAGAAGCCCAGCACAGAGACTAGGAGAAGCCCAGCGCAGAGGCCATGAGGTGCCCAGTGCAGAGACTAGGAGAAGCCCAGCGCAGAGACTAGAAGAAGCCCAGCACAGAGATTAGGAGAAGCCCAGCGCAGAGGCCATGAGGTGCCCAGTGCAGAGACTAGGAGAAGCCCAGTGCAGAGGCCAAAAGAAGCCCAGCGCATGATGGATGAGCCCAGCAGAGAGATGAGAATGAATCAGCAAGAAGACCAGAACAAGCCCAGAACATAGACCAAAATTAGCCCAGCGCAGAGGCCAGAAGAAGCCCAGCGCAGAAATTAGGAGAAGCCCACAGAGCGCTGGGTTCAGAATAGCGTAATACACAGATCATCAGTTCCCAGCCATCAGTGCAGCCTTACCCGTGCCCATCAATGCAGCCTATCAACTCAGCCTCACCAGTGCCCATCAATGCAGCCTCACCAATGTGGCATTGATGAGGCTGCGTTGATGAGCACTGGTGAGGCTGCATTGATGGCCACTGGTTAGGCTGCATTGATGGTGATGGCCACTGGTTAGGCTGCATTGATGGCCACTGGTGAGGCTGCATTGATAGGCACTGGTGAGGCTGCATTGATGGGCACTGCCCATCAATGCAGCCTCACCAGTGCCCATCAATACAGCCTCATCAGTGCCCATTAATACCGCCTTATCAATGCCCAGCCATCAGTGCCCATCAGTACAGCCTTATCAATGCCCATAAGTACAGCCTCATCAGTGCCCATTAGTACAGCCTCATCAGTGCCCAACCATCAGTGCCCATCAATACAGCCTCATCAGTGCCCAGCCATCAATGCCCATTAATGCAGCCTCACCAGTGCCCAGGCATCAGTGCCAATCAGTAAAGCCTCATTAGTGCCCAGCCATCAGTGCCCATCAATGCAGCCTCATCAGTGCTCATCAATACAGCCTCATCAGTGCCCAACCATCAGTACCCATCAATACAGCCAGCCTCATCAGTACCCATCAATACAGCCTCATCAGTGCCCATCCATCAGTGCCCATCATTACAGCCTCATCAGTGCCCATTAATGCAACCTAATCATCAGTGCCCATTAATGCAGCCTCATCATCAGTGGCCATTAATGCAGGCTCATTAGTGCCCATTAATGCAGCCTCATCATCAGTGCCAATCAGTGCCTATTAATGCAGCCCCATCAGTGCCCATTATTGCAGCCTCATCAGTGCCCATCAATGCAGCCTCATCATCAGTGCCCATTATTGCAGCTTCATCATCAGTGCCCATTAATGCAGCCCCATCATCAGTGTCCATTAATACAGCCTCATCATCAGTGCCCATTAATGCAGCTTCATCATCAGTGCCCATCAGTGCCCATTAATGCAGCCCCATCATCAGTATCCATTAATACAGCCTCATCATCAGTGCCTATCAATGCAGCCTCATCATCAGTGCCCATTAATGCAGCCTCATCATCAGTGCCCATCAGTGCACGGCCCCATCCCATCAGCCTTACCTGACTCAGCTAGCTGTGCTCGGCCGAGTGACACACAAGGTCCCGCCTCCTGGACCAGGTCGGCTCCTATGATGGCTCAGCTGGTCCAGGAGGCAAGACCTCGTGTGTCACTGGTCCGCATTGGGAGATGGAGATACCCGCTCTGCAAGAGACCAGGGCGAGCTCAGCGCAGAGACCAGGGCTATCTCAGTGCAGAAACCAGGGCGATCTCAGCGCAGAGACCAGGGCAAGCTCAGCACAGAAACCAGGGCTAGCTCAGAGCAGAGACCAGGGCGAGCTCAGAGCAGAGACCAGGGCGAGCTCAGCACAGAAACCAGGGTAAGCTCAGCGCAGAGACAAACCCAGTAGAGGCACAAGCCCAGCACAGAGATGAAGACGAATAGAACACAGAGAAGAAGGATGAACTTTACACAGGGACCAGAATGAGCCCAGTACGTTCTAGAAGCAAGTATCTTAGCAATTTCCTTCGATACTCAACTCCATCAAGTGACCAAATGTGGTATTTTTCCATTTAAAATCCATTAATTTACATTTGCCAAATGATTTAGCCTGTATAGTTCTTATTTTGCCCCATTCACACAGAATGAATGTACATACACATTGACTGAGCGAATAGCTATGCAAATTCTTTATAAATCAACCCCTGAAAAAAAAAAAAACCCTAAATACACCCAAAAAAACCCACTCCCTCTAAATCATAATATGAATAAGAAATATTTTGTTTGTTTAGGCAAGTTTAATCTAAGCAAGTTCTATTAGCAGAATTAAGCAAAACTCCGCACTTACAGTAGTTGAAAACCTCAGACATGAAATACGAACAAAGCATATCCCTCTATAGTGTGTATTTGTTTCAATTAAGAATTTGGATTCGTCAACTTTTTGCGGACATTGGGATGAGCATGTCAAAACCAATTCCCATTTTTGAAGACAACCAGGGATGTATAAGGCTTACGCAATCAGAAAGGGTCAAATCTAGAACCAAACACATCGATGTCAAATATCACCTACTGAGGGACAATCAAGAGCAAGCTGTTATTGACATTCAATATTGCCCGTCAGAGGAGATGACTGCCGATGCACTCATCAAACCTTTATCGTCATAGTTAAATCCAGAAGAAGCTGAATGTAATTTGACAAAACACATGCTGTTGAGAAGGGGTGTTGGAAGAACAACAACATGTAATGTAAAGTCGCTTATATAAACTGTCAATATATATATGCATTATACCCATCTACCCAGAAGGTGGCACTGTAGTGTGTATCTATGGTAATGTATTTAGAGGAAGTGTTATCGTTCCTCAGTGCATGTAGTTGTATGCTCCTTGTTCCTGTTTCTGTCTACATGATATAAAGCCATGATAAAGATAACCTCCATGAAAGTAAAGAATTCTCTGCATACGATAAGTTTCCAAGTGCATAATTCAATACCCTGCTAATATGTATCACCTGAGGACAGTCACTTTACTGGGTATATGGAAAGGTTTACAATCACTTTAACAGCCGTTGAATACAGTACGGAGGATCAGCAGTGTTTGGCCTCAGATAAATAAGGCCATCAGACGCTTGGCACGAAGGTCACAAATGCAGACACCTTTCCATCCCGCTGTCATTGCGCCATCCATCAGCCACCTCTCCGCATCTACAGCCAAGGCCGCGGCGCTGAGGTTTATATAGCGGCAATCTACCATTCCAAGAGCTGCGTAAACAATTTCTCTACTCGGCGTGCAAATTGGAATCTTCGCGCTCGGCTGGAATCAATCTCCTCTCTATTTGCATTTCCCATTATTTCCATAGAGCCAGAAAAACGATCACCAACCGATAGAGCCGACATAACAAACGGCGGAAAAACCCCACCGCGGCCGAGATCACAAATCCTCACTTCACGTCCCCCCCCCCGAAATTCTACATAAATATGTGACCTAAAGGCTTTATCCGCCCAAAACTGATTAGAATTGTGGGTGGACAACAGTGAGGGGGGCCTAGGGTTGCCACCTTTTCTTCTAGCCAAACCTGAACACTTTAGCAGCCTGAGACACCTTTGGGTGCCACCAAGGAGAGTAGTAATGAAGTGCGCATAGCGTGCTACAGCGGACAGTGGGCGTGCTGGGCGTGCTGACATCATCGCCCTGCCTCCCAGTGATGCCAAACCTGCCCCCAGGCAGCCGCCTACAGCTCCCAGACGGCAACAGATTTGTGTGTGACTTTCTTGGTTACTTGGGGAGCCACAACCCGGTCTGAATAATGTGTCCGGGTTTCAGTCCGCCTGAAACCCGGACACCTGATTCAATACCCGAATCCCGGACAGGTGGCAACCCTAGGGGAGCCACACACTATCCAATCTTAGTATGCATTCCCCTATCATGTAGATTTAGCCAGAGAGGGAAGCAGCTGTGTAGATCTGGAGATTCGACTCTGAAATCTCAGAAATGAAGGACCCGCTTGTTTCCTGTCCGCATCCCCCCAACACTGAAATACTTAATTTAGCTGGAAAACAGCCCAAATGGTTTTCCTCCACTTCGCTCACCCACCTGTCAGCTTGTGTTTCGCCTCCTTCCCGTCCGCCATCAGCTTCTGAAGTTCTTCATATTTAGAGTTGGCTTCAGACAATAAATCTTCTAATTTCTCAATATGAACATCACTGGAGGCCTGAGAGTGAGAAAGACAGACAAGAATCATTATCTACTGCAACATCCTACAGAACACTGAGCCACAGGAGCTTACACTCTAATTTGCCCAACATACTCACACGCTATTATACATTTATATAGCTCTGACATATACAACAGTGCTGTACAGAGAACACTGAGCCACAGGAGCTTACACTCTTTTTTCCCCACCATACTAACACACTATTATACATTTATATAGCTCTGGCATATACTGTAGTGCTGTATGGAGAACACTGAGCCAGTCACATCAGTCTCTGAACCAGAGGAGCTTACACTCCAATGTCTCCACCACAGTCACACACTATTATTATTCTTCATTTATGTTTTTTGCTGTGCTGTACAGAGAACACCGAGCAGCCAGTCACATTTGAGTATAAGCTCCTTTCAGAGCCACAGGAGCTTACACTCTAATTTGCCCACTATACTCACACACTATTATTATACATTTATATAGCACTGACATATTCCGTAGTGCTGTACAGAGAACACCGAGCCACAGGAGCTTGCACTCTAAATTTGCCCAAGATACTTACACGCTATTATTATACATTTATATAGCTCTGACATAGTCTGTAGTGCTGTAGAGAGAACACTGAGCCACAGGAGCTTACACTCTAAATGTGCCCACCATACTTACACACTATTATTATACATTTATATAGCACTGACATATTCCGTAGTGCTGTACAGAGAACACCGAACCACAGGAGCTTGCACTCTAAATTTGCCCAAGATACTTACACGCTATTATTATACATTTATATATCACTGACATATTCTGTAGTGCTATACAGAGAACACTGAGCCATTCACATCAGTCTCTAAACCAGTGGAGCTTACACTCTAATGTCTCCTCCACAGTCACATATTAGTATTATTATTATTATACATTTATATAGCTCTGACATATACAGCAATGGTGTACAGAGAATGCTGAACCAGTCACATTAGAGTGTAAGCTCCTTTGAGACAGAAACTAATGTAGCTGGCTGAGCATTCTCTGAACAGCACTGTGGGATATGTCAGAGCTACAGTATATAAATGTATAATAAATAAATGTGACTGTCACACGCCATTATTATTATACATTTATATAGCTCTGACATATACTGTAGTGCTGTACAGAGAACACTGAGCCATTTACATCAGTCTCTAAACCAGTGGAGCTTACACTCCAATGTCTCCATATAGCTCTGACATATACTGTAGTGCTGTACAGAGAACACTAAGCCAGTCACATCAGTCTCTGCACCCCAAGAGCTTACACTTTAATGTCCCCCCCACAGTCACACACTATTATTAATATACATATAGCTCTGACATATACTGTAGTGCTGTACAGAGAACACTAAGCCAGTCACATCAGTCTCTGCACCACAAGAGCTTACACTCTAATGCCCCCCCCCCCCCACAGTCACACACTATTATTAATATACATATAGCTCTGACATATACTGTAGTGTCATACAGAGAACACTGAGCCATTTACATCAGTCTCTAAACCAGTGGAGCTTACACTCCAATGTCTCCATATAGCTCTGACATATACTGTAGTGCCGTACAGAGAACACTAAGCCAGTCCCATCAGTCTCTGCACCACAAGAGCTTACACTCTAATGCCCCCCCCAGTCACACACTATTATTAATATACGTATAGCTCTGACATATACTGTAGTGTCATACAGAGAACACTAAGCCAGTCACAGCAGTCTCTGCACCACAAAAGCTTACACTCTAATGTCACCACCACAGTCCTATATGATTTCAGGCACTGAACAGCGAGAGGTCACATCTCATATTCAAACAAATCACTGATCCGGCACATCTATAGAGTATCATTGGGAGAGTTGTCCGCCTATGACTCCATTATAGAACATAATCAACGTGGGAAATCTAAACTTCACGATCGGATATTCCAGATCGGATCTCATCCACCCCATTCAAGGCTCCTGTGAGATCTGTACAGGTCCCTAACGACATGAAAACCTTTTTTTTTTTATGGTCTCAGAGAAGAGCAATCTGGGAGGGTGTCACTTGTCTGCTGCAGGCAGGAGAAAGAATTTCCCCAGTCTCCTCTCCTGGTGATCACTCACTTAGACCATACACTGTAACTTAGGGCCCTTTCACATTCTGATCTGTCAGTTTTTCAGGCAGATCTGAATGAAAGATCCATGTTAATCTATGGGGCAGACAGATGTCTGATTACCTGAGTCGGTCTACATAAAAAAAATGAAAAAAGGAATTAAAGCGATGTTGGATGCGCATCTGTTTACATTCGATTGCCAATAGAACCAACATGGGTCTGATAAGCTCCGTCTTTATCCCCAAGATCTGTTCACATATCCTTTGCTGTAAACAGACGCCATGTGAATGAAAGGACACCCCTACAGGGGGAGGGGCAGCAATGGGGCCGATCTGAGGGGGATCCGAACACAAAGCAAAAAACAAAGTGAGATTTACTGGACTGAGTTATGTTGGTGATAGAGCCGGGGACAAGGGGTGGGCAGGAGGGAAAGCTGCCCTGGGCGCAGATGAGCAAGGGGGCGCATAATAGACAGAAGGTGTTACACCCAATCTATGGCATGTATTAGCAGCGAGGGAAGGGAGGTGCCATCCTGGATCCTTGCCCTGTGCGCTAGACGACCCTGTCCCGGTACTGGGTGATGCCTGAACAAAGATGGTGCCATCCTTCTGGAGAGAAATGTAGATAAAGGCATAGTCAGGGTTAGTACTGTGATCTCTGTGCGAGGGAATAAATACCTGGATACATTGCTCAGCATGCTGCATTTACCATGAAAAACATAGGTGACAGGTCCACCTATCACCTTTATATACAGACATGTCTGTGTCCATTCATAGTCCCCTTCCCATAGTGCCCTGACTATGACGGATCTGAGATAAGGAAAAGGCGACCCCCTCCCCCCATCCCCCCTATCCCCCTCCCCATCCCCCTATGTAAAGAGATTGGAGTGTAATCACATTACATGCTGATGTCACAGCGTGCCACGTTCAGGATTAAATGCAGGAAAACCAGGTGGCTGTTCACTAAAATATAAAATCATTTTACTGGGATTTACAGGAGAGACAGGTGGCCGGGAAATCACCGAGATTATTCATCAGATACGCCAACGACTTCATCACCGCCAGAGAAATGTACAAGACTACGGATCACAGGAAATGTCTGCAACACAGGCCGCGGAGGGGTACAGTATACAGGAGCGACATCACCACTCTCCAGATATATGTTATATTATACAGGAGCGACATCACCGCTCTCCAGATATAAGATATATTATACAGGAGCGACATCACCGCTCTCCAGATATAAGATATATTATACAGGAGTGACATCACCGCTCTCCATATATAAGATATATTATACAGGAGTGACATCACCGCTCTCCAGATATATGTTATATTATACGTGAGTGACATCACCGCTCTCCAGATATAAGATATATTATACAGGAGAGACATCACCGCTCTCCAGATATAAGATATATTATACAGGAGCGACATCACCACTCTCCAGATATATGTTATATTATACAGGAGCGACATCACCGCTCTCCAGATATAAGATATATTATACAGGAGCGACATCACCGCTCTCCAGATATAAGATATATTATACAGGAGCGACATCACCGCTCTCCAGATATAAGATATATTATACAGGAGCGACATCACCACTCTCCAGATATAAGATATATTATACAGGAGCGACATCACCACTCTCCAGATATAAGATATATTATACAGGAGTGACATCACCACTCTCCAGATATAAGATATATTATACAGGAGCGACATCACCACTCTCCAGATATAAGATATATTATACAGGAGCGACATCACCACTCTCCAGATATAAGATATATTATACAGGAGCGACATCACCACTCTCCAGATATAAGATATATTATACAGGAGCGACATCACCACTCTCCAGATATAAGATATATTATACAGGAGTGACATCACCGCTCTCCAGATATATGTTATATTATACAGGAGTGACATCACCACTCTCCAGATATAAGATATATTATACAGGAGTGACATCACCGCTCTCCAGATATATGTTATATTATACAGGAGTGACATCACCACTCTCCAGATATAAGATATATTATACAGGAGTGACATCACCGCTCTCCAGATATATGTTATATTATACAGGAGTGACATCACCACTCTCCAGATATAAGATATATTATACAGGAATGACATCACCGCTCTCCAGATATATGTTATATTATACGGGAGTGACATCACCGCTCTCCAGATATATGTTATATTATACGGGAGTGACATCACCGCTCTCCAGATATATGTTATATTATACGTGAGTGACATCACCACTCTCCAGATATAAGATATATTATACAGGAGTGACATAACCACTCTCCAGATATAAGATATATTATACAGGAGAGACATCACCGCTCTCCAGATATAAGATATATTATACAGGAGTGACATCACTGCTCTCCAGATATAAGATATATTATACAGGAGTGACATCACCTCTCTCCGGATATAAGTTATATTATGATAGTTGCCAACATTGTAAAAAAATTTATAGGGACACTTTTTTGGCTGTAGGTGGAGTCTTATTATAATTAGGGGGCGGGGGCATGTGTTTGTAGGCGTGACATAGGAAGAAAAGAAAAATGCGGCGCGCTCAGGCGTGGTTTACGTGAAAGTGGTTGTTGCTTATATGGGCGTGGTTCAAATGGGGGTGTGGTTAGAGTCTGAGATGAATGAGAGATGGAGAAAGAAAGGGGAAATGAAGGAGGGAAGGAGAGAAAAGGAAGGAAAGAGGGATGGAGGGACAGCAGGCCCAGATCCTACACCACAATAGAAATGTGTATTCTAGAGTTTAACAAATCAGCAGATAAAGATACTCCAAACACCTGGTGTTAGCGCTTCAATTATCCCAGCACCATGGTTGTTGTGGTGTCAGGATGATTGAAGCGCAATATTACTATTATTACATTGTAATATAGAATGAAATCGTTAAAACTCACCATAATCCAGAATCAGTGGGACCCTTGAGCGTGTCACCTGCCATGTCGCCTGCCACCAGATGCCATCAGGTGCCCCCAGCAGAGTCCGTCCTTACATCAGGTGCCCCTAGCAGAGTCCGTCCTTACATCAGGTGCCCCCAGCAGAGCCCGTCCTTACATCACATGCCCCCAGCAGAGTCTGTTCTTACATCAGGTGCCCCCAGCAGAGTCCGTCCTTACATCAGGTGCCCCCAACAGAGTCCGTCCTTACATCAGGTGCCCCCAGAAGCAGAGGCCCTCCTTACAGATCTGTGTCCCTGGCAGCGGAGCCCCTCCTTACATCTGGTGTACCCAGCAGCAGAGCCCTCCTTTACATCTGGTGTCCCCGGCAGCAGAGTCCTCCTTTACATCTGGTGTCCCCGACAGCAGAGCCCGCCTTTACATCTGGTGTCCCTGGCAGTGGAAGCCTCCTTTACGTCTGGTGTCCCCCAGCAGCAGAGCCCTCCTTTACATCTGGTGTCCCCGGCAGTGGAGCCCTCCTTTACATCTGGTGTCCCCGGCAGCAGAGCCCTCCTTTACATCTGGTGTCCCCGGCAGTGGAGCCCTCCTTTACGTCTGGTGTCCCCTAGCAGCAGAGCCCTCCTTTACATCTGGTGTCCCCCGGAAGCGGAGCCCTCCTTTACATCTGGTGTCCCTGGTAGCAGAGCCCTCCTTTACATCTGGTGTCCCCCAGCAGCGGAGCCCTCCTTACAGATCTGTGTCCCCCCAGCAACAGAGCCCTCCTTACTTCAGTGTCCCCAGCAGCTGGCGGCAGCGGAGCCCTCCTTACAGAGCCCCCAGCAGCGTGGGAGCTACAGTTCCCGGCTTTCTCGTGTGTGTGTTCAGTAGAGAGGGGAAAAGCTGATTGGCTGCCCCTCCCCTCTCCACTGAACACAAGGGGAAATAATCCTCGTGACGGCGGCGGCGGCCATCTTTTTGTAGCCCGCCAGCCGTTTTTTCCTAAAACACTCCCGGTTTTCCCAGGACAAAGACAAAATCCCGGGAAATTAATCGGGACAAGCTCCGATTGGGACGAGTGTCCCAAAATCGGGATTGTCCCGGGAAAATCGGGACTGTTGGCAAGTATGTATTATACAGAAGTGACATCACCACTCTCCAGATATAAGATATATTATACAGGAGTGACATCACCGCTCTCCAGATATAAGATGTATGGTCCTTTTCCCTCTCCACTACATAGAATACACCTCAGTGATTGGTGGGTTTGTGTCTGGCATGCTGATCAGCCTCCAATGAATTGTGGATCTTTCATGCGGCGAGGACGGAGAGGCGGCTGTGATTGAACGATGTAGCAGAGGGCGGCGGTGATTGAACGATGTGGCGAAGGGGACGAGGCGATTGAACGATGTGGCGGAGGGGACGAGGCGATTGAACGATGTGGCGGAGGGGACGAGGTGATTGAACGATGTGGCGGAGGGGACGAGGTGATTGAACGATGTGGCGGAGGGGACGAGGTGATTGAACGATGTGGCGGAGGGGACGAGGCGATTGAACGATGTGGCGGAGGGGACGAGGTTGGACACAATGTCATCTCTCCAGAGGGCGGCGGCGGAGGACGATCATTGGGAAGAGTTGGACGTTGCAGCGGAGCAGAGACGGCAATCAATCTGAGCGGCGGTGGGACGTGTGAAATGGAAACGTCTGAGATCTAAAAGAATATTAAATAGCAACGATTTCACCCATATAAAACTTTTGAACAGATTGGAAGAAAGGTTTCCTTTTTTTTTTTCCTGTCTTGACCCCATCGCACCGATGTCCCTCACTTCCTGTCCCTGTGACACCCATGCAGGAAATAGCTATGCAATTAAATACTAATGGGTCTGTTTATAAAAAAATAAAATTTACATAGCTATTCATCCAACGACATTGCATGTACATATTTTTCTGTGCAAACTAACCAGCTGTTCTAATAATCAAACACCGAATGTTCATAGGCTATTTCCTCTTCTGATCAAACGTTCTTCCAATATTAAGGGCAATAGTAAGAATAGGTGTATTTAGAAAAGGGGAAAATACCAAATTCTGGCCACTAGATGGAGCATCTTCTTACTAAGATGTAATACAATCCTCAGCCATAATGTGATATTCAACCTATGTTTGTCACGAATGAACCTAAATCAGGAAAATACCACATTATGCCCACCAGATGGAGCTGAGGATCATTGGAAATAAATACATCTTAGTAAAAAGAGATACGGTCTAAAAATTCTAGAGAGCACAAGAGGGAATTATAAAATAAATAGGCACCCTGTAGTGGCAATGGCTTTGCCAGTTTCTTTTCAGCGATCTCTAGAATTATTACATTGTATGTCTAAGATGTATTACGATTCTCAGCTCCATCTAGTGGCCATAATGTGGTATTTACTCCTATGTTCACTATAGATTAACCTGATTAGGAAAATACTGTATTATGGCCACTAGATGGAGCTGGGGATCATTGGAAATGAACATATCTTAGATGAAATGTAAGGTAGAGATATACCAGATGTAGGAGAGCTATACTGTAATGATTCTAGAGAACGCAGGAGGGAATTCGCAAATAAAATCAGGATCCCCCTAGTAGCATTGGTTATTTATTTATTTTTATTTTTTTTGTCAATTCCTTTTAAGAGTTCTCTAGAACTGTTACATTGCATTTTTTCCCAATGATCCTCAGCTCCATCTAGTGGCCATAATAAGGGGTTTTCATGAATAGGTGTGTTTATAATGAACAGAGTTAAAGGGGTGGAAATACCATATTATGATCACTAGATGGAGCATCTTCTTACTAAGATATTACAATCCTCAGCCATAATGCGTTACTCAACCTGTTTCTCATTAATAAACCTAATCAGGAGAATACCAACCACATCGTGGCCACCAGATGGAGCTGAGGTTTATAGGAAATAAACACATCTTAGTAAGAAGAGATACAGTATAACAATTCTAGAGAAGAGGGGAGAAGAAAAAAAAGGGCACCCCATTGTAGCAATGGCTTTGCCAGTTTCTTTCTAGCATTCCCTAGAATTATTGCATTGTATGTCCAAGACTGTTTTTTTTTTTTGCAAATTCCCTCTAGCGTTCCCTAGAATTGTTACATTATATCTCTTCTTACTAAGATATATTTATTTCTTATGACCCTAAGCTCCATCTAGTGGCCATGATGCAGTATTCACTCTATGTTCGATATAAATTACCCTGAGCAGGAAAAGACTGTATTATGGCCACTAGATGGCGCTAAGGATCATAGGAAATAAATATATCTTAGTGAGAAGAGTTATAATGTAACGACTCTAGAGAACGATGGAGGGAATTCACAAATAAAACAGGGATCCCCCTGGTAGCGCTAGTTACATTTTTATGCCAATTCCCTTCCAGAGTTCTCTAGAATGGTTACATTGCATTTTTTTTCTTACGAAGATGTATTTATTTTCCCATGATCCTCAGCGCCATCTAGTGGCCACAGTGCAGTGTTTTCCTGATTAGGTTCATTCCTAACTAATAGAGCTCCATCTAGTGGCCATAATGAAGGGTTTTCATGAACAGGTGTGTTCATAATGAACAGAGTTAAAGAGGGTGGAAATACCATATTATGACCACTAGATGGAGCGGAGAATCATAGGAAATAAATACATGTTGGAAAGAAGAGATAATATGTAAAGATTCTAGAAAATGCAGGAGGGAATTATCAAATAAATATAACCATTGCTAGTAGGGGATCCTTCTTTATTTTCCAATTCCCTCCAGCATGCTCTAGAATTTTTACACTGTATCTCTTATTTCTAAGATGCATTTATTTCCTGTGATCTTCAGCGCCATTTAGTGGCCATGAGGTGGTATTTTTACCATTTCACTCAGTTATAAATGAAGCTAAATCAGGAAAACACTATGCTCTATGGCCACTAGATGGCACTGAGGATCATAAGAAATAAATGCATCTTAGTAAATATCTCTCTTAGTATCTCTTCTTGTTAAGATGCATTTATTTCCTGTGATCCTTAGCACCATCTAGTGGCCATAGTGCAGTGTTTTCCTGATTATGTTCATTCATAACTAATAGAGTGAAATGGTTAAAATACTACATGGCCACTAGATGGTGCTGAGGATCATAGAAAAATAAACAGTAAAAAAGGACACAATGTAACAGTTATAGAAAATGCTGGAGAGAATTGGCAAAAAAAAAGGGAATCTGTAGTAGAAATGGTTACATTTATTTCACAGTTTCTTTTAAATCATTCTCTTGAATTGTTACTTTGTATCTCTTATTAAGATGTATTTATTTCCTATGATCCTCAGCTCCATCTAGTGGCCATAATATGATATTTTCCTCCCATTAACCATAACCCATCTTTATAACTGCCCATATTATTTGAAGAACATTTGACCTGAAGAGAAAATAGCAGAACATTCAATTTTGCCCCGTTCTCTCAACAGCTAGTTAGTTTGCACAGAAGGTATGTGCATGCAGCTTTACAAAAGGAAAGATTTCCCATCACTTCTTGCCCTCTCAGGAAATGGGGATAAATCTCCCCAAGCACAAAATACGATGGCAATAAAAACCTGAAAGAGGTTCTAATCCTTCCCTGCTCTGAGTTTTGGCTCCTTTCTTTTCAAAACAACCAGAGACTCTTTCATCTCGCTGCACATTTTTTAAAAAAACTGGAGAGTGCAAAATCTGGTGCAGCTGTGCATTGGTAGCCAATCACCTTCTGACTTCAGCTTGTTCAGTTAATCTTTGACAATAAAAAAAAAAATGGAAGCTGATTGGTTTCTAGGCAGAGCTGCACCAGATTTTGCACTCTCTAAGATTTAGTAAACCTCCCCCATTATGCCAGAAGCATTCGTTCAAACCAAACAAAATTTTCCTGTATACTAGTACCTTGGATTACGAGCATCATTTGTTCCAGAAACATGCTTTTTTATATATATATATATATATATACATCTTTTTATTTAATTTCATTAATTACAAACAAAACACAAAAAGACACAACAAAACATCATACACATTGAGCCAAAGATATAATAATATGATTTCCAAAATCTAAGAGTTATTAATCCCACAGGGAAGGAAAAGGAAGAAGAAAAAGAAAAAAAAAAAGTCAATTAATAAAGAAGAAGTAAACATGCTTGTAATCCAATATGATGCCACATGCTAAGTCTCCTGAAGAAGCTCCACTGAGCGAAACATGTTGAGAAAAGTGGTATTCTCATCGTCATCTGTCAATGTATTTTATGGTATCTTTCGTACCCCAATTGGTCTTATGCCTTTTAAATATTGTTTGAATAAAAATTTCTCTTTTTATACAATACTTTTGGTATTGATAATTCCTGACCATTAATACACCATTAAAGTCCCGAGGCTCATTGCCTCAAAGTCCATTTCTCTTTATCAATATATATTTGGGATGTGGTGTAAGAAATTTTGGTCTTCTGTGTTTCACCCCTTACTACATGCTTGTAATCCAAAGCGCTCGTATATCAAAGCAAGTTTCCCCATAGGAATCAATGGAAACTCAGTTAATGCGTTCCAGTGCCACTGCTGGTGTATGCAGTACCGCATGTGACCAGAGGTGTCCGAATGAGACCGAGTGTCTCCGAGTGGTCTCTGAGCGCCACCGGCGCGCCCGCACCTCTGGCCACATGCGGTACTGCACACCCCAGGGGCTTGAATCCTGCTCGCCTTGCGAGACAACGCACGCAAATCGAGTCAGGATTTTAACACAAAAAATAATATCTCGTACTGCGAAACGCTCGTAAACCGCGTTACTCGCAATCCGAGGTATTACTGTATTCTTTCCATAGATTAATTCCTGTATTGTCACCGCCATCTAGTGGCTAAAATGCAGTATAGATTCCTGAAATAATGTGAAAATATACCACATTTTGGCCACTAGATGGTGCTGTCGATACAGGCATTATTCTATGAGAAAAGGAAGAATACAGAGAAAGGTCATTCAGCTTGAATGAATGATTCTGACATTGGTGCAACAAATAGCTTTATATAAATAGACCCCGGAGTGTTACATTTTTGCAGGTGACATCATACATAAGGGTCACCTTGGCACTGCGGAGGACGTCAGTCTCCCCCATCACAGTACGTTTCTCCTTCTCCAGTCTCTGTTGTGTCCTCTGTGCATTCACTTTCTGCTCAGCGGCCTCCAGCAGGGAAGCGACAAGCTTCTTCCCGAGCGCCGAGGCCATGGCTTCTGATTGGAGGAGAGCCTTCTCCAGTTCTTGCCGTAGCCGGGCTAGTCCAGACTCTCGTTTTTTTGTTCATCCCCACCTGAAAAGGCAGAAAGCATAGAGGTCATTATCCACCAGACCTGAGGCTGCCATCCTGCCTGGGCAGACCACGCCTCTGCATACTGATGTACCTGCCCCCCTCACCACTAGCACCACCCCTGAGGATCTGGCAATGGATACCTTCAGCACAAGATAGAAACTGCCCAATCAATGTAAAGAGTTACTTATCAATGGCACCACCTACAGTATGTAGGAGGGAAGAAAGGGAAAAGAAAGGAAGGAAGGAAATGTACAAACTTTGTATTGATTATAAAAAACCCCAAAAATGGAGAACATGGCATAATAAGAAGTTTATTCTGCTTTCATTTTTTTCCCATAGCTCCTCCCCCTATCAAAAAGCGAATGGCATTTTTAAATTAAATGTTTCCATTTTTATGAACTATCTTTGGACGAAGTGATGTCATCACTGGGTCTCTGTACTTCTCTATGCAATGCAGACAGATCATGGCAGGTGGGAGGGGCCAGCAGGGTTGAATGGAGGAGAAGATTTGGATGGCGCACACCGGATGTAGTCAAAAAAACTTCACTTTATTGAAAAAATGGGATCATCAAAATAACAAGACTGTCATGCAGAAAGTACAGGTAAGCTGACGCGTTTCGCACTCAGGACTGAGTGCTTACTCATAGCCAGCTGGGTGCTGTACATAGTTTCCTAAAAACATCAGAGCACCCGGCCTCAGTACTCCTCTATAGAGCCCTCAGTCCTGATGCAGGCAGTGGGAGGAGTTCTGAAAGTGTCAAAAATGCTTTGATGGGTGGATGTCAGTGTGGAGGGCTGGGCGTTCCTCGGCAGGCTGCACCTGCGTGCGGACCACCCTAGGTATCACCCACATGTGATGCTGAGCCTCCGTTATTGAAAGAACTGAAATTCAATGAATGAAAGGGGAGGGGCCAGTGAGTCTAGGGAGGACAGGGCTAGATGATGCTGGATGTCCTCCAGCCAGGAAGTTAGGTTGGGCTTTGACTTGCTGCAGTTTCTAAAGCACCTTGTTAGATGCTCACTATGGAGTTGAGTTACTAAAACTGGGAGTGGGAAATCTGGTGCAGCGGTGCATGGGAGCCGATCAGCTTCTATCTTCAGCTTGTTCAATTAACCCCTTGCTTACCGGACACCTAAACCCCCCTTTCTGCCCAGACCAATTTTCAGCTTTCAGCGCTGACGCACTTTGAATGACAATTGCGCGGTCATACAACACTGTACACAAATGAGAATTTTTATCATTTTTTTCCCCACAAATAGAGCTTTCTTTTGGTGATATTTGATCTCCTCTGCGGTTTTTTATTTTTAAAATTTTTTTAAAAGACAGATTTTTAAAAAAAAAGAAATACAAAACCGTTTTATATTTTGTTAATAAATTTTGCAAATAGGTCATTTTTCTCCTTCATTGATGTACGCTGATGAGGCTGCACTGATGGGCACTGATGAGGCTGCACTGATGGGCACTGATAATGCGACACTGATGGGCACTAATGAGGTGGCACTGATGGGCACTGATAAGGCAGCACTAAAGGGCACTGATGAGGCTGCACTGATGGGCACTGATGAGGCTGCACTGATGGGCACTGATAATGCGACACTGATGGGCACTAATGAGGTGGCACTGATGGGCACTGATAAGACAGCACTGATGGGCACTGATGAGGCTGCACTGATGGGCACTGATGGGTGGCACTGAAGGGCATTAATAGGTGGCACTGATAGGTGGCAGTAATGGGCACTGATGGGGTGGCAGTGATGGGCACTGATGAACAGAAAATGAAAGGCGGCACCGAAGGGCATTGATAGGTGGCACTGAAGGGCACTAATAGGTGGCACCGATTAGGTGGCACTGATGGGTGGAAGTAATGGGCACTGGGGTGGCAGTGATGGGCACTGATTGGCACTGGTGGGTGACACTGATAGTGAGCACTGCTAGATGGCACTGATGATGTACTGATTGGCACCACTGGTGGGCATTGATGGGGGCACTCGTGGGCACTGATAGGTGGCACCGATTGCTGGAACTTATGTACTAGTGGGCACTATGGGCACTGATTCATGGCACTGGCAGGTGGCACTGGCAGGCGGTACTGGTGGGCACATATGAGGCGGCTTCGCCTCTTCCTCTTCAGGATCGATGTCCCTTCAACAGAAGTCGGTGGTCGGCTTTTTTCCTCCTCATGCTGTCAGCGTGAGAAGAAAAAAAAAACGATTACTGATCTTCTGTTTACATCACGTGATCAGCTGTCATTGGCTGACAGCTGATCACATGGTAAGGGGCCCGGGATCGACCCCTTACTCCGATCTGTAATCACCCGAGTCTCATTGACTCGGGTGATCACAGCGAGCGTGCAAAGGGGAGGACGTCTATCGACGGCCTCCCGTCAAAGCAGATCGGCGCTGTAGCCGTCATTCGGATCTGAAGGGGTTAATCTTTGGCAATAAAACCTGGAAGCGGATTGGATTCTATGCAGAGCTGCACCAGATTTTGCTCTCTCCCGTTTTTGTAAATCCCCCTCCGATGTGCAGTGAAATCCGAGGAAGTCATTTCATCCCAGGAGAGGAGCCGGTACCGTGCATGACGGAAGGGAAGGGCGGAGTTCAGCTTTAAGGGGGTTCTCCGCAATCAATCAATGAAGCCATAAAAACTCAGAGAATTAACGATTCGGTGAAAATGGATCTCTCAGGACGGTCGGCGAGGCCGTCATTACATGTGGCGCAGCTGTTGGGTTATTGGCCGCCTCTCATATCTAATACATGATATGATTTGTTTTACAGTCGTGTTAAGAAAGGAATCAATATCTCCGCTCATCAATTATTCAGATGTCATTTTCGGAGAGAAGCCGAGGCCGGGGAGCGGTACAACGCGTGTGACGCCAACGCCGCGCTCTCATTTTTTATTTTTTGGTGTTCGGAGAGAGCCGGTATCTGGTGTGATCTCCTATACACCGATAATACACGAGGAACCAGAGAAGGAGGAATTAAATCCCGGATGAGGCTTTATTCACTCTACAATGGCGGCTCGCCGACACGCAGGATTCATCAAATTGTTTGAGATGATTGAGATAAAGAATTTTTTTCTATAAGCCGCCTTTTGTGCCATTTCAGACCTGCGAAGAAATAACATTTTTGGAAGTTTTTAAAACTTAATTGGTTTATTTGAAGTTTTCCTGTATTAAAGAAATGAACCTTCTGACAGGCACAGTGTTTGTGGCCAATTATAACCAATAAGTGTGCCGATGGGCTGCGCCAAACCAGGAGCTCCGACTCTCCATTACAAGAGCCGCATTGTGTATTTTACAAACACTCAGCCTAAAAAAAAAAATTCCCAACATGTTTACAGCATGGAGGTGGGGAACCCATACCTCCCAATTGGAAGGCATATAATCAGCATACACAACTACAGTGTCCCCAGAGTCACTTTTGTGGCCCTTTACAAAATACAGATTCCCAAACGAGGTGGCGACTGGAACAAGTCTCTGCTGCAGAGAGAGCAGAGATGGATATTCCAGTTGCAGGCCACCTCCCCACCAGGCCTTAACGAGTCAATTTCATATGCCCCTTTTTTGCAGGGGTTCTCATCTGGGAAGACACAATAATGTTTGGAGGATAAAATCTTTATCTCCTATTCTTATTCTACATTACCGCTTGGATCCACATATTCTATCACCCTTTTTCCCCCTTCCCCCTCCCTCTCTTCCCCCCCCCCCCCCTCCCCCCCTTCCCCTTCCCTCCTCCCTTCATCTATCCCTTCCTCCCTTCCCCCTTTTTCCCCTTTCTTCCCCCTTTTTTTTTTTTTTTTTTTTTTTTTATGCTGACCCAAGCGGACGTCCCCTACCATTATTCCACTCATTCTATGCTCCTAATCTTGCATATACTGCCTGGCTTTCCCCATGTGTAGTCACCCACGTCACCACTCTTTTCCCTATCATAAATAGATGTATGATGTGCATATGGCCGTTATAGGTCATATTATTAAAAGTCAACGGACCACACATGTCTAAACGCTCTCTCTTTTTGAAGAAAATCCAGTCCCAGAAATTCAGTTCTAAGTTCTTTACATAATAACATACAATGTTATGCAAATTTATCTATTTATTTATTTTTTCTACATGTGAGGTAAATATGTACTTGTAAGCGGACGATGCCATTTTAAATGCCTAATTTTGTTTAAACTAATGTTGATATGTAATAAACAATGTATATGCTATGGTATGGTCAGCATATAGTTAATCCGCTCTGCATGGATCATGCATGTAGTGCCCAATGAACAAGTGATGCGGACTGTAAAAAATTAATATTATTATTGCTTTTACACCAGAGATTTTTGCCGAAATTGTAGCTAACTGCATGGCATGACGTTCACTGTCGTCTCCCCTTCAGTGTCTGTCCTTCCTTCTGGGGGCGGTGTGTACCTATGTGCCTTCCTGGCAGGGTGAGAGAGGAGACGCTTGGGCCCGCGTCTCCATAATATGCCCACTAGGTGGCAGCACCATTGGTGGGCATCTCTTGCCCTGCCAGCGGCGTCCCGGATTCCTTCCGGATGCAGTGCTCACGCGCGCGCGTCTCAGTGCGCGTGCGCGTGACGTAGCGGCGCTTGCGCGGTTGCGACGGAGGTTACGGGGATGCCCGGAGGAGCAATCCTCTCCGGAACGCCGGGGGGGTCACGTGGAGCGCACAGCTGTGTTGCTCACCTCCCCCCCCCATTGTTGGTGAGAGGCGGGGGGCGGGCTGGGGGGTGGGCGGACACACACCAGCACCTGACGGGAGTCAGTTATTCAACACTCCTCATAAATAGAGGAAACTTTAGAGGCACAGTATTGGACTCTCTTTGATGCAGAGACGCCAGTCACGGTGCTAATCTAGTCATCTAAGTGGTAAGTGTACTTGGAATGACGGCTATGTGTTCATACAAGCTGCTCAGCAATTCGTTTTTTCTTTTCTTTGTTGAAATCATTTATGATTTTGTCATGATCTCTTATTCTTAATCTAATTTTTGTAGAACAATGAAGGCATCCACTTTGCTATTCAGTTCAGCTTGACCGGGTAATTAGCCCCACCACCACCCCTGCACTTGTCACTGGGTTGCTGTTTTTTAGTGTTTTTTAGTGTTGGTCACTCCTATTTGTGTGTGTGTGTGTTTTTATCACCTGTCATCCTATTCCATCACCGCTGCACTCCTCCATCCATCCCACACACTATCACCTAGTATCCCACACTCACTTCCACGCTGTGTTTCCCATCCCCTCCTTTTCCGTCCATACCTGCACCTTTTCCCTCATTATCCTCTTAATTTCCAGTCACTTGTCACTTCCCTGCCGTGCACCTCCATATGGTCCCATCCCCCCCCTTTTCCCACCCCCTCCCCCCCCTCCCCCCTCCCCCCCCCCCTTTTCCTGGGTGTTGTTGTTTTCCCACCTCCCCCCTCCCCTGACCCCACACCGCAGTCTCGTTTTGTCCTTCTCTTCCCCCGCTCACTCGTCCCATCCCCATGGTTTGTTGGTGCTTTTACCCCATCAACTTTTTGGTACATTGTGAGGTCGCATGGTGAATTATTGCCAGCAGGGCATTGGCTATTTTCCAGTCTCATTGCACTTCATCCACACTTCTTCCATTCACCCTTTTCTTTGTTCTTCTCACCTTTCTCCTCACATGCCTTTCCCTTCCCCTGCTTTCCGTCCCCCCTTTTCCCCATGCCCCCCCTTCCCTTCCCCTTTCTTTCCCCCTCCCCCCTCCCCCTCTTTTCCTTCCCCTCCTCCCCTTTTTCCTCTCCCTCCTTTCCCTCCTTCCCTTCCCCTTTTTCCTCCATCTCCTTCACTTTCTAGCAATGCCCTCCTGCAGATCCATGGACTCATAATACAGTAAGCATATTAAGTTTCACGGTTGGGAAACTTTCCAACTATATGGTATGAACCAACTGACCCTCCAACATTTCCATTTTTGATTTGTAGTATTAACGTGAACCCTATCTGGGTACGGTTCTGGACTGCCCATCCTGCCCCCTCCCATCCCTCCCCTTTGCCACACATGGGGGCTGGTAAGCGTGACCCCTCGTAAGGCCCATTTGGTCCGTCACTCGTCCCCGGTGGGAACTGGTCCGATACGGGGGAAACGGAGGAGTGAAGAAACAGGTGTATTCATCTTAAACGTTTTGGAAATGTCAAGAATGACACTGTAGTGTCACAATCTCTGTGATAGGTAACTATATAATTTATTCAGTCGCATTATCGGGCATGCCTGCATGGTTTTTGGCACTGCGGAAATTGGATGTTATGTTTGATATGTGATATATGTTACCCCCTTTCCTTTAGTGTGGACAGCCATCCTCTGAAGAAGACCCGGGAAGGGTCGAAACGCGTCAGGATTATACATAATTATTATTGTCCCACATACATTGTATGGCCTTTTGTCTTCATTAGAGGCATCTATTTGTTATTCAAAACGCTCATAATTGGGGAAATATAGGCTGCCCTCGTATACATTGTGTCATACATCGGTTTTTACTACAAATTGCTGTCTGCTGTATATGTATGCCATACTCAGTTCGTGTCCTGACTCTAACAGTCAGTATTTACCTTTATGAATTTTTCCTTTTATCGTTATCTATATTTTTTGTACCAATAAAATTCAATTTTGTAACCATCCATTGTATTCCATTGGCTGTTTTAAAGCCCCGATAGGGGGTTCTCTTTGGTTTATTTGAAGTTTTCCTGTATTAAAGAAATGAACCTTCTGACAGGCACAGTGTTTGTGGCCAATTATAACCTATTAGTGTGCCGATGGGCTGCGCCAAACCAGGAGCTCCGACTCTCCATTACAAGAGCCGCATTGTGTATTTTACAAACACTCAGCCTAAAAAAATGTGTTTAAAATGAATGATTCCCCCCCTTATATCAGGGTCCCCCATTAGAGTCCCTCTTACATCAGACTCCTTCCTTACATCAAGGTCCTCTACAGAGTCCCTCCCTTGCATTAGGATCACCATCAGAGTCCTCCCCTTACATCAGGGTGCCCAGCAGATTTCCCCATACATCAGAGTTCCCCCTTACATCAGGCTCCCCATTAGAGTCCCCCCTTACATCAGAGCTCCTCTTACATCAGGCTCCCCATTAGAGTCCCCCCTTACATCAGGCTCCCATTAGAGTCCCCCCTTACATCAGGCACCCCATTAGAGTCCCCCCTTACATTAGGCTCCCCATTAGAGTCCCCCCTTACATCAGGCTCCCCATTAGAGTCCCCCCTTACATCAGGCTCCCCATTAGAGTCCCCCCTTACATCAGGCTCCCCATTAGGGCCCCCCCTTACATCAGGCTCCCCATTAGAGTCCCCCCTTACATTAGGCTCCCCATTAGGGCCCCCCTTACATCAGGCTCCCCATTAGAGTCGCCCCTTACATTAGGGTTCCCAACAGTTCCTGCCCTTACATCAGGCTCCCCATTAGAGTCCACCCTTACATCAGGATCACCATCAGAGTCCTCCCCTTACATCAGGGTGCCCAGCAGATTCCCCCCGTACATCAGAGTTCCCCCCTTACATCAGACTCCCCATTAGAGTCCCCCCTTACATCAGGCACCCCATTAGAGTCCCCCCTTACATCAGGATCACCATCAGAGTCCTCCCCTTACATCAGGGTGCCCAGCAGATTCCCCCGTACATCAGAGTTCCCCCCTTACATTAGGCTCCCCATTAGAGTCCCCCCTTACATCAGGCACCCCATTAGAGTCCCCCCTTACATCAGGCACCCCATTAGAGTCCCCCCTTACATCAGGCTCCCCATTGGAGTCCCCCCTTACATTAGGCTCCCCATTAGGGTCCCCCCTTACATCAGGCTCCCCATTAGAGTCGCCCCTTACATTAGGGTTCCCAACAGTTCCCGCCCTTACATCAGGCACGCCATTAGAGTCCCCCCTTACATCAGGCTCCCCATTAGAGTCCCCCCTTACATCAGGCTCCCCATTAGAGTCCCCCCTTACATCAGGATCACCATCAGAGTCCTCCCCTTACATCAGGGTGCCCAGCAGATTCCCCCGTACATCAGAGTTCCCCCTTACATCAGACTCCCCATTAGATTCCCCCCTTACATCAGGCTCCCCATTAGAGTCCCCCCTTACATCAGGCTCCCCATTAGAGTCCCCCCTTACATCAGGCTCCCCATTAGAGTCCCCCCTTACATCAGGCTCCCCATTAGAGTCCCCCCTTACATTAGGCTCTCCATTAGAGTCCCCCCTTACATCAGGCTCCCCATTAGAGTCCCCCCTTACATCAGGCTCCCCATTAGAGTCCCCCCTTACATCAGGCTCCCCATTAGAGTCCCCCCTTACATTAGGCTCCCCATTAGGGCCCCCCCTTACATCAGGCTCCCCATTAGAGTCCCCCCTTACATTAGGCTCCCCATTAGGGCCCCCCCTTACATCAGGCTCCCCATTAGAGTCGCCCCTTACATTAGGGTTCCCAACAGTTCCTGCCCTTACATCAGGCTCCCCATTAGAGTCCACCCTTACATCAGGATCACCATCAGAGTCCTCCCCTTACATCAGGGTGCCCAGCAGATTCCCCCGTACATCAGAGTTCCCCCCTTACATCAGACTCCCCATTAGAGTCCCCCCTTACATCAGGCACCCCATTAGAGTCCCCCCTTACATCAGGATCACCATCAGAGTCCTCCCCTTACATCAGGGTGCCCAGCAGATTCCCCCGTACATCAGAGTTCCCCCCTTACATTAGGCTCCCCATTAGAGTCCCCCCTTACATCAGGCACCCCATTAGAGTCCCCCCTTACATCAGGCTCCCCATTGGAGTCCCCCCTTACATTAGGCTCCCCATTAGGGTCCCCCCTTACATCAGGCTCCCCATTAGAGTCGCCCCTTACATTAGGGTTCCCAACAGTTCCCGCCCTTACATCAGGCACGCCATTAGAGTCCCCCCTTACATCAGGCTCCCCATTAGAGTCCCCCCTTACATCAGGCTCCCCATTAGAGTCCCCCCTTACATCAGGATCACCATCAGAGTCCTCCCCTTACATCAGGGTGCCCAGCAGATTCCCCCGTACATCAGAGTTCCCCCCTTACATCAGACTCCCCATTAGATTCCCCCCTTACATCAGGCTCCCCATTAGAGTCCCCCCTTACATCAGGCTCCCCATTAGAGTCCCCCCTTACATCAGGATCACCATCAGAGTCCTCCCCTTACATCAGGGTGCCCAGCAGATTCCCCCGTACATCAGAGTTCCCCCCTTACATTAGGCTCCCCATTAGAGTCCCCCCTTACATCAGGGTTCGCAACAGGGCCTGCCCTTACATCAGGCTCCCCATTAGAGTTCCCCCTAATATCAGGGTCCCCATCTGAGACTCCCCCTATATCAGAGTTCCTCTTACATCAGGATCCCCATCAGAGTCCCCTCTTAATTCAGAGTCCTCCCCCCCTTACATCACGGTGCCCATCATAGTCCTCTCCTCGCATTAGGGTCCTCATCAGAGTCCCCCCTACATCAGACTCCCCAACAGAGTCTTCCCCTCAGATCAGGATCACCATCAGCCCCCTTGCATCAGGATCACCATCAGAATCCTCCCCTTACATCAGGGTGCCCAGCTGATTCCCCCGTACATCAGAGCTCCCCCCCTTACATCAGGCTCCCCATTAGAGTCCCCCCTTACATCAGGGTTCCCAACAGTGGCCGCCCTTACATCAGGCACCCCATTAGAGTTCCCCCTAATATCAGGGTCCCCTTCTGAGAGTCCCGCTACATCAGAGTTCCTCTTACATCAGGATCCCCATCAGAGTCCCCTCCTCACATTAGGGTCCCCATCAGAGTCCCCCCTACATCAGACTCACCGACAGAGTCTTCTCCTCAGATCAGGATCACCATCAGCCCCCTTGCATCAGGATCACCATCAGAGTCCTCCCCTTACATCAAGGTGCCCAGCAGAGTCCCCCCGTACATCAGAGTTCCCAACACTGCCCGCCCTTACATCAGGCACCTCATTAGAGTTCCCTCTAATATCAGGGTCCCCATCTGAGACTCCCCTTACATCAGAGCTCCTCTTACATCAGGGTCCCCATCGTAGTCCTCTCCTCACATTAGGGTCCCCAGCAGAGTCCCTCCTACCTCAGACCCCCCCCTTACATCAGCCTGCACAGAGTTCTGACCTCAGCCCGAGCACCTTTAGGATGAATTAGAGTGAAGACTGCGAGCCAGGCCTTCTCGTCCACATCAGTGCCTGACCTCACAAATCTTCTGGAAGAGTGGCCAAACATTCCCATAGACAAGATGTTTTTCGGGGGTTGATCTTGGCCAGTGAAGGGAACTCTTAAGGCGTCAGCATACCAAGACATTTTGGATAATTTCATGCTCTTAACTTTGTGGGAACAGTTTGGGGACGGCCCCTTCCTGTTCCAACATGATTTCGCACCAGTGCACAAAGCAAGGTCCATAGAGACATGGATGAGCGAGTTTGGGGTGAAGGAACTTGACTGACCTGCACAGAGTCCTGACCTCAACCTAACAGAACACCTTTGGGATGAATTAGAGTGGAGACTGGGAGCCAGGCCTTTCTCGTCCAACATCAGTGCCTGACCTCACAATTGTGCTTCTGGAAGAATGGTCAAACATTCCCATAGACACCTCCTAAACCTTGTGGACGGCCTTCCCAGAAGAGTTGAAGCTGTTATAGCTGCAAAGGGTGGGCCAACCCAATATTGAACCCTACGGACTGACTGGGGTACCGTTAACCACTTCAGCCCCAGGAAGATTTTACCCCCTTCCTGACCAGAGCACATTTTACATTTTGGCACTGCGTCGCTTTACCTGACAATTGCGCGTTCATGCAATGCTGTGCCCAAACGAAATTTGTGCCCTTTTTTTCCCACAAATAGAGCTTTCTTTTGGTGGTATTTGACCACCTCCGCGGGTTTTATTTTTTGCGCTATAAACAAAAAAAATACGACAATTTTGAAAAAAAAAAACTGCATTTTTTACTTTTTCTTATAATAAATATCCACAAAAAGGTTTTTTAAAAAAAACAAATTTCCTCATCAGTTTAGGCCAATATATATTCCTCTACATATTTTTGGTAAAAATAAAAAATATCGCAAAAAGCGTATATTGATTGGTTTGCGCAAAAGTTATAGTGTCTACAAGCTATGGGAAAGATTTATGGCATTTATGTAATTTTTTAAAAATTTTTTACTAGTAATGAGGGTGATTTTTAGCGGTACTGCAACGGACAGATCGGACACTTTTGACACATTTTTGGGAGCATTGACATTTATAGAGCGATCAGTGCTATAAAAATGCACTGATTACTGTGTAAATGTCACTGGTAAGGAAAGGGGTTAACACTAGGGGGCGATCAAGGGGTTAAATGTGTGTATCCTGGGGAGGTGTTTCTAACTATATGGGGATAGGGCTGACTGGGGGAGGAGACATAGCAGTTGTTCCTACTAAGACCCCTTTCACACTGGGGCGCTTTGCAGGCGCTACAGCACTAAAAATAGCGCCTGCGAAGCGCCCTGAAACAGCCGCTGCTGTCTCACCAGTGTGAAAGCCCCGAGGGCTTTCACACTGGAGCGGTGCGCTGGCAGGACGCTAAAAAAAGTCCTGCTAGCAGCATCTTTGGAGCGCTATAGGAGCGGTGTGTATACCGCTCCTCCACCACTCCTGCCCATTGAAATCAATGGGGCAGCGCGGCTATACCGCCGGCAAAGCGCCGCTGCAGCAGCACTTTGCGGGTGGTTTGAACTCTTTTTCGGCCGCTAGGGTTAAAAGCGCCCCGCTAGCGGCCAAATACCGCCGCAAATACGACGGTAAAGTGCCGCTAAAGATAGCGGCGCTTTACTGCCGATGCCGCCCCCGCCCCAGTATGAAAGGGGCCTTAGTAGGAACAAATGCTATGTCTCCCTCTGCACTGACAGAACAGGGATTTGTGTGTTTACACACACACACACACACACACAAATCCCCGTGCCGGCTCTCGTGCGCGCGATCGCGCGTGGATGGCGGCGATGGTGTCCGCTGGCCAGCAGTGCACGCGCCCTCTGTCGGCTCTTAAAGGGGAAGCCGTACCCGTACGGGGTTTCGCCCAGCCGTGCCATTCTGCCGCAGTATATCTGCGCGAGCAGGTCGGCAAGCGGTTAAAGTTCATGTGCGTGTAAAGGCAGGTGTCCCAATACTTTTGGTAATATGGTGTCTGTTTACTTAGAAAAATGGTGACGCGTTCAATACTTATTTTACTCGCTGTGTCTAAATGTAATCTATATTTTTCACACCAAGGACAGAGAATCCTTAGAGCACTATGGGTTATCTATAGAGAGAACAGGGGGACGCTGCCTGCTTTGTGGCTTCCTCTGTCTGATTGACTTCACACATCTGATAAAAGGGTGAAGGTCAATGGAATGTGTCCATTTCAACTAGACTACTGAGCATTGTAAAATTAAATTGCCCGATTGTCACATTTCCAGATAAAATAATAATTCATTCTCAGGTGGTTGAATAATTCCTTCCTTCAGGGAGCCGGATGAGAAAATCTGCCTTTAATTAAAGGAGAAGGTATAAGAGGAACGCAGGGCTGGGAGGGACTCTGTACTACCATGTAAATGCTCAAAATGCTTCTCTAGAGCAGGGATATGCAATTAGCGGACCTCCAGCTGTTGCAAAACTACAAGTCCCATCATGCCCCTGCCTCTGGGTGTCATGCTTGTGGCTGTCAGAATCAACCCCTATGTCTGTCTTGTCAGATAGTGGAGGAGGAAGCACTGCTATATCAGTAATCTGTACAGTGCCTTGAAAAAGTATTCATACCCCTTGAAGCTTTCCACATTTTGTCATTTTACAACCAAAAACGTAAATGTATTTTATTGGGATTTTATGTGATAGACCAACACAAAGTGGCACATAATTGTGAAGTGGAAGGAAAATGATAAATTGTTTTCAAAATTTTTTTACAAATAAATCTGTGAAAAGTGTGTGGGGTACATTTGTATGGCGCCCCCCGGAGTCAATACTTTGTAGAACCGCCTTTCACTGCAATTACAGCTGCAAGTCTTTTTGGGGATGTCTCTACCAGCTTTGCACATCTAGAGAGGGACATTTTTGCCCATTCTTCTTCTTCTTTGTAAAATATCTCAAGCTCTGTCAGATTGGATGGA
Source organism: Lithobates clamitans (assembly GCA_037952925.1). Classification (NCBI taxonomy): domain Eukaryota; kingdom Metazoa; phylum Chordata; class Amphibia; order Anura; family Ranidae; genus Lithobates; species Lithobates clamitans. Next base: position 592,462 of record JBBGZY010001722.1, on the reverse strand, counting down.
GAGCGTCTGTGAACAGCAATTTTCAAGTCTTGCCACAGATTCTCAGTTGGATTTAGGTCTGGACTGTGACTGGGCCATTCTAACACATGAATATGCTTTGATCTAAACCATTCCATTGTAGCTCTGGCTGTATGTTTCGGGTTGTTGTCCTGCTGGAAGGTGAACCTCCGCCCCGGTCTCAAGTCTTTTGCAGACTCTAACAGGTTTTTTTCTAAGATTGCTCTGTATTTTGCTCCATCCATCTTCCCATCAACTCTGACCAGCTTCCCTGTCCCTGCTGAAGAAAAGCATCCCCACCACATGATGCTGCCACCACCATGTTTCACAGTGGGGATGGTGTGTTCAGGGTGATGTGCAGTGTTAGTTTTCCGCCACACATAGCATTTTGCTTTTAGGCCAAAAAGTAAAATTTTGGTCTCATCTGACCAGAGCACCTTCTTCCAGATGTTTGCTGTGTCCTCCACATGGCTTCTCGCAAACTGCAAATGGGTCTTCTTATGGCTTTCTTTCACCAATGTCTTTCTTCTTGTCACTCTTCCATAGAGGGCAGATTTGTGGAGAACACGACTAATAGTTGTCCTGTGGACAGATTCTCCCACCTGAGCTGTGGATCTCTGCAGCTCCTCCAGAGTTACCATGGACCTCTTGGCTCTTCTCTGATGAATGTTCTCCTTGCCCGGCCTGTCAGTTTAGGTGGACGGCCATGTCTTGGTAGGTTTGCAGTTGTGCCATACTCTTTCCATTTTCGGATGATGGATTGAACAGAGCTCTGTGAGATGTTCAAAGCTTCTGGTATTTTTTTATAACCTAACCCTGCTTTATACTTCTCCACAACTTTATCCCTGACCTGTCTGGTGTGTTCCTTGGCCTTCATGATGCTGTTTGTTCACTAAGGTTCTCTAACAAACCTCTGAGGGCTTCACAGAACATCTGTATTTATACTGAGATTAAATTACACACAGGTGGACTCTATTTACCAAATTAGGTGACTTCTGAAGGGAATTGGTTCCATTAGATTTTAGTTAGGGGTATCAGAGTAAAGGGGGTTGAATACAAATGCACCCCCACAATGTTCATTTGTAACACATTTTGAAAACCATTTATCATTTTCCTGCCACTTCACAATGATGTGCCACTTTGTGTTGGTCTATCCCATAAAATCCCAATAAAATACATTTACGTTTTTTGGTTGCAACTTGACAAATAGTGGAAAATTTCGAAGGGGTGTGAATACTTTTTCAAGGCGCTGTATAAAAAAGGGACAGTGTGCGTCTTGTCAGATAGTGGAGGAGGAAGCGGTGCTGGATCAGAAATGGGTAAGACTCTTTTAGATCTGAAGCCGGTTTCAGGACTGCGTCTGGTTGGAAGCATTAGAGAATGCCGGACAGAACAGGAGAGGGAAATGGAAGCAGATGAGAATTCCTGAGGGTACGATGAAGAGGTGAGGAGGAAGTCCTGTACACTAGGGGGCAGTATTCTTTTATGTAATGTATCATTATAATTAAACCAAACGTCATTTTTTTTTCAAATAAGAGTTTATAATCCCGATATCCACGGCTCGCCACGGAATATACATATAAATAACACCGAGAGCACGGAACCAATCGGGAGGGGGAATATTTTAGAATCTAAAAGATCTCATTTATATTCGGTATAATACCTTCATCCTGGCCGTCTTCTCTGCCTCCAGCTCTTCTTCTAGTTCTTCAATGTGAACCTGCAGGAAAAAAAAAAAAAATCTGCATTATTCTTTAATAAGTAATCATTAATATTCCCGCAGGCAGAATTGTTTAAGGGACGCAGATAATATCCATCGTTGGGGAAGAAAAATATGAAGTCGGTCATAGAAGTAATCACAGGGCTGTAAATAATGGATCAGTCCGGACACGGGGAGCCGGAATGGAAGATTCCACCACAAAATGAAAAGACGTCATAACAATGTATCTAAAATATAATCCCCGCTCTGAACGCGGTATATCAGATCAACTGGAATATGTCCCAGGTATAGAAATGTATAGTAATAATGTGTGCGACTGCAGTGGGACATTAGAGTGCAAGCTCCTCTGGTTCAGAGACTGCTGTGACTGTTTCGGTGTTCTGTGTACAGCACCGCGGAATATGTCAGAACTATATCCACTTGACCTCCGGAAGATTTACCCTCCCCCCCCCTTCATGACCAGGCCATTTTTTGCTATCTGGCACTGCGTTATTTTAACTTGTACCCAAAATAAAATTGATTTTTTTTCCCACAAATATATTCTATTGGTGGTACTTGACTCTGCGTTTTTTATTTTTTTGCGCTATAAACAAAAAAAGGCCGACAATTTTGAAAGAAAAACCCAAAACAATATTTTTTTACTTTCTGCTATAAAAAATTCCCAATAAAAAAAAAAAAATCTAATTTCTTCATCAATTTTGGCCAATATGTATTCTGCTACATATTTTTGGTAAAAAAAAAAAAAAAAAATCACATTAAGCGTATATTGATTGGTTTGCGCAAAAGTTAAAGCGTCTACAAACTATGGGACATATATTTTTTTTTTTACTAGTAATGGCGGCGATCAGCGACTTATAGCGGGACTTCGATATTGCGCCGGACACATCGGACACTAAGTGACACTTTTGTGGGAACCAGTGACACCAATACAGAGATCAGTGCTAAATAATATGCACTATCACTGTACTAATGACACTGGCTGGGAAGGGGTTAACATCAGGGGCGATCAAAGGGTTAAATGTGTGCCTAGCTTGTGCTTTCTCACTGTGGGGGAGGTGCTTTGATTAGGAGAAAGCATTGATCCATGTCTCTGCTTTGGAGGAGCACAGGATCCATGCCTTCACTACTGACAGAACGGCGATCTGCCTTGTTTACATAGGCGGATCGCCGGTCTTCTTGTGTACTGTATAATTAGAGTTGCTACTTGTCCGGGATTCACCCGGACAGTCCAGGTTTTGAATCATGAGTCCGGGTTTCAGGCCACCAGCAACCCGGACACATTATTCAGACAGGAATGTGGCTTGAAACAGGGCTTGGTAAAAAGGGTGCGCCCCGCATTACTATTCTCTTTGGAGTGCCCAAAGGGGTCCCAGGTTTGTTACAATCCTATAGTGTATACTAAAACAAAAAATTTTTTACTGTGCCCCACTAAAGTGTTCGGGTTTGGCTTGAAGAAAAAGTGGCAACCCTATGTATAATTGGTGGGTGCCAGCAGGCTCTGGGCTCCCACTGTGTGTGATCACAGCGGAAGCAGGTCGCCGTCGGCGCGCACTTGTGCTCCAGACCTGTAAGTGGCAGATGACTTACTAGGTAGCTAGTAACTAGCCTTGCTGCAGTAAATGTACGGTGGGCGGTCCGAAAGCAAATATAAATGTATGTATATATAATTATAATCTAATGCCCTCCCACAGTGATACACTAATATTATACATTTAAATAACTGACATATACCGTAGTGCTGTACAGAGAACACTGAGCCAGTTCCATCAGTCTCTGCACCAGAGGAGCTTATCCACCAGGTGGTGCTGTTCTGCAGGGTGCTGTTGGCTCACTCTGCTGTGATCTCAGCTGAGAGAAGCAGCAAGCCTGGGGCCTCTCATGCAGGCTTTTCCCAGGAAAGCATGGATCATGTTGGGGAAGAGGCACTGAGGCCTACTCCATGTGCTCAAGCTGCAATGGATCCTGGGCCTGTCCCTATGCAAGAGGAATCCTTACCAGTCTTCCAGGATAGAGTGGTGAACAGACTTCGCCGCATTTCTAAGGAGGAACAGAAACTTGCTGTAATGAAAGAAGATCTCAAGAAAAAGAAATCCCTTCACAGTAATGCCCTGTACACACGGTCGGACTTTCCGACGGAATATGTGCGATCGGATCTTGTTGTCGGAAATTCCGACCATGTGGGGGCTCCATCGGACTTTTTCCACCGGAATTTCCGACACAAAAAATTTTAAGCGCATGCTATAAAATTTTCCGACAACAAAGTCCGATGCTTTAAATTCCGATCGTGTGTAGACAAATTCGACGGAAAAAGTGCCACGCATGCTCAGAATAAATAAAGAGACGAAAGCTATTGGCTATTGCCCCATTTATAGTCCCGACGTACGTGTTTTACGTCACCACGTTTGGAACGATCGGATTTTCCGGCAACTTTGTGTGTATGCAAAACAAGTTTGAGCCAACATCCGTCGGAAAAAATCCTAGGATTTTGTTGTTGGAATGTCCGATCAATGTCCGACCGTGTGTACAGGGCATAAGTCTGGAAACAGTAAGATGGATGAATCCAAGCTGAAGTCTCTGGAGGAGGAATTGAAAAAGCAGGAGAAGTTGGTCACCTCTCTGAAGGAGAGCAGCGGTGTGTTTAGAGAAAAGTGTGAGAATGAGGAGAGATTGCAACAGATGAAGGAAAGTGCCTGTGCCAGTACCAGCCAGAGGGTGGATACCAGAGCAACAGCGACAGTATGGATGGGGGGCAAGGTAGTGGCTTCACATGGTGGCCCCAGTACTACCCCTGTCTCAGGATCTGTCATGTCTGAGTCAGTATCTGCTCCCCCTCCATCCCCAGCAGTTTGGGTCATCTCAGGAGGAGGTTGAGGGAAATGGCGGATTGCTGCAGGCCATTACAGAAATGGAATCTCCCTTGAACGGCACCGACTCATCAGATGAGGCTCATGATAAAGGAGTGCTTGCTGAAAATCTCTCTCAATGTGTGGAGGACTTTCCTGAGATGGAACCTGCCAACAGATCCTTGCAATCAGCAGGGAATGCAGGAGGAGCTGGCTGTGAGGAGTCCCACATGGACACTAATAGTGCAGAGCAGGAATGTCGCATGAACATTGAAACTGCAGAGCAGGAGAGCCGTATAAACGCTGAAACAGCTGGTGTTTTTTCTAAACAAAAGACTTTACTTGATGACGGGACTGCTGGTATATGTGGTACTTCCGGGACTATGGTGAGCGGGACTGTTGTGCTGGAGGGGAGGAGGGGGGATCAAGTGGTGGGTAATTTACCAAATCCATTTTCAGAGGTTCCTATGCAGCCAGTTAATATTGCTATGCAGTCATCTGTCCCAGTTAGGACTTATGCTAAGGCTGTGTCGGGACAAAGTCATGCTGCTGCTAGTGGAAGGGAGCCAGTTGTGGGACTTTCACCTAACGCACCTTCCATTAAACGCAGGAATGTGGTACATCTCAGGTGGGAAGGAGGAGATATTCCACCTATCAGGAGGGTGGTTGTGGATAAGATCCTAGCCATGGGGTTTAAGGCGGAGGATATTTATGCTCTTATCGGTCTGGCTGGTTCCTATGAATATGATTTATCATTTGTGCGTCCAGAATCGCTGGATCTGTTTTGGTAGCGGTTTGAGCATGTATATGGGGGCCAGCCGGACTGGAAGGGGCTTGTCCCCAAAGTTGTCTCAAGACAGCCCTTGATAAAAAAATGTGACCATCCTGACTAGGAATGAGTCTATACCCCCTGAGGATTTATGGGTCTGGTTGAGGAGGTTTGGTGAAATGTTGTGCCCCCTAAAAAAGATTGTGGATGATAGAGGAATCTGGATGGGTGGGTGGTCGGTGTCAATGAGGTTGAGTGTGTGGGAATGTGGTCCAGCATTTGCCCTCCTCTGCCTTTATTGGTAGAGATAGGATTACCGTTTTCTACCCTGGTCAACCTAAGCTGTGCCATTAATGTGGAGTCAAGGGACATTTCTCCACTAAATGTCCAGAACAGAAGTGTTCTTTGTGCCAGGAATTGGGGCATCTGGCGAGGGACTGTAACATCATTAAATGTAACCTATGTGATAAGGTTGGTCACCCTTATAGCCGGTGCCCTGAGGCTTTGCACAATAAGCCAGAGTTAGTGGAGAAATGTTTCCGTCTGGATGGAGAAGAGTCTGGGTTGGTGGAGTTTGTACCAGGGGATCCTAGTGTCTCTGTCCCATCAGAATCTGTGTCTGTGAGGCCCCCTGTGGTGTCAGTGTCCCCCCAGTCTGTGGTCTCCCAGTCAGTGTCAGAAAGTGTGGTTGTCAAGTCTGTGTCTGCACCTGTTGTTTCTCCTAGTGTAGTGAAGGCAGTGGAGGGTGCTGGACCAGCGTGTATGGTGGTGTCAACCCCTCCTCCTCGGCATGGCAGAAGTGGAGGTCAGCGGACACCAGTGAGGGATGGATTGGATGATGGTGGTGGGGGGGGGAGGGAATGAGGGTGGCTGGTGCAGAATGCAAGGTGAATGATGTGGGGGGAGGGGTTGATGGTGGGTTTTTGGGATCGCATCCTGATGGCAAATCAATCTCAAAAGGTTTCTTAGCCTGGATTGTGTTTAGGTTGAGGTTCAGGTTTGTAGTCTCTTTTTTGTTGTCATTAAATATGTTTCTTAATATGTTATCTTGTCAGGAAACATTTTTCTTTACTTGCTGATGTTTTTGTTTAGTAGTTGTTTATTTTTGTGTAAATATGTTTTTATTAATGAGCTGTATGTTTGTTTGATTTTTTAATAAAAACAATTTACACTCTAATGTCCCCTCACAGTCACATACTTTTATTATTACACATTCATATAGGTCTGGCATATACTGTAGTGCTGTACAGAGAACACTATGCCAGTCACATTCGCTTCTGTACCACAGGAGCTTACACTCTAATGTCCCCCCACAGTCACACACTATTATTATTATTACAGTGTAAGCTTCTATGGTACAGAGACTGATGTGACTGGCTCAGGGTTCTCTGTACAGCACTATGGCATATGTCAGAGCTATATAAAATGTGTAATAATAAGACGAGTGTGGCAGGAAATTAGAGTGTAAGCTCCTCTGGTGCAAGGACTGATATGACTGGTTTAGTGTTCTCTGTACAGCACCACAGAACAAGTCAGTCATATATATGTATAATAATAGTGAGCCATTAGATTGTAAGCTCCTTTGGTGTAGAGAGTGATACAGATATTTCAGCATTCGCTGTACAGCACTGTGAAAGATGTCAGAGCTATATAAATGTATAATAATAATAATAATAATAATAACTGACTGTGATTGGGGCATTCAAGTGTAAGCTCTTCCGGTGCAGAGACTGATGTGCATTACTTGGTGTTCTCTGTCCAGCACTATGGTATATGTCAGAGATATATAAATGTACAATGCCCCCTCACAGTCACACACTACTATTAATACACATTCATACAGCTCTGACATATACTGTAGTGCTGTACAGAGAACACTGAGCCAGTCACATTCGTTTCTGTACCACAGGAACTTATGCCCCGTACACACGGTCGGATTTTCCGATGGAAAAAGTGCGATCGGATTGTGTTTTTCGGAAATTCCGATCGCGTGTGGGCTCCATCGGACTTTTTCCGTCTGAATTTCCGACACACAAAGTTTGGGAGCAGGAAATAAAATTTTCCGATCGTTTAAATTCCGATCGTGTGTACACAAATCCGACGTACAAAGTGCCACGCGCGCTCAGAATAAATTAAGAGAAACGAAAGCTATTGGCAACTGCCCCGTTTATAGTCCCGACGTACGTGTTTTACGTCACCGCGTTCAGAACGATCGGATTTTCCGACAGCTTTGTGCGGCCATGTGTATGCAAGACAAGTTTGAGCCAACATCCGTCGGAAAAAATCTGATGGATTTTGTTGTCGGGAATGTCCGATCAATGTCCAATCGTGTGTACAGGGCATATGACTCTAATGTTCTCTCAACAGTCACACACTGTTATTAGAGTGTAAGCTCCTCTGGTCCAGAGACTGATGTGACTGGCCCGGTGTTCTCTGTACAACACTGCAGAATATGTCAGAGCTATATTAAATAAATAGGCACATTACATATTTTTCTGCCTCTTGCCGGGTGATCTCTGATGGCGGTTTTGTTGCCTCCTCCATTCTCTGGTAGCGGCTCATACAGGACGCAAATCTCAGCTCTAATATTTCTCTATAATTTAGGAAATAAGCCATTCGGCGTTCTCTCCGGTTAAATCATCAGCAACCAGTTTGCCTCCCAGTCTTTACCGCTTAGTGACAGACGTGTATCCGGTTATAATCAGGAATGCCGTAGAAGGTTTTATTTCGGCTCCTCACCAGCTTGTTGCTGTCTGTGTAGATTTGGCAATTTACAGATTGTATTCGCAGATAATCAAGATGGATGGATGGCCGGCGACAGCGCCACATCTGAGAGCCGACAGCCAGGAGATTGCAGAAATGGACTATTACCGCCTAGACAGCCCAACATCACCGGCGGACATTTACCGCACTCTAAGCGGAGAGAACAGCCCCTATACTGGGGTCACGACACAGGAGAAATACCTAATATTACACGTTCGTTTAATTATCAGTGTCATGACCGCCAGGAAATAACCAGATTTCATCTTTTTTTTTTTAGTTTACAGCAAAAAAGTTACTGTCCTGCTAGGGTACATATTTCAAGGAAATCCAAAGACCTAACATGCCCAGGGCTGGGACAAGGGGTGGGCAAGAGGGGCAGCTGCCCTGGGTGTAGCGGTTGAGGGTGTGGGTCTGCTCTGACTGTCAGTGCTGTCACACTAGGCACCCCATCAACCTCCTCATAACATACCTAGACACAACTCTGGATGAAGGAGCACAGGAGGCAGAGCAAACAGCAGCATTGTCAGTCTGGAGGGAGGTTTGGATTGACTAGCAGATTTAGATACACTAACAAATTTAAGCCAAACTCCAGCACACACTTTATAGTGAGTTACAGCAACAATTTTTTCTCATTTTGGGATAAAGGGTATACATGTATAAATAAGATTTTGATCTATTGGCATATCATTTATATTATTATATAAATATTTAAATAATTGAATATATATATATATATATATATATATATATATATATATATATATATATAAATTTACATACACACACAGTATCTTACAAAAGTAAGTACTCCCCTCACATTTTTGTAAATATTTTCTTCTATCTTTTCATGTGACAACACTGAAGAAATGACACTTTGCTACAATGTAAAGTAGTGAGTGTACAGCTTGTATAACAGTGTAAATTTGCTGCCCCCTCAAAATAACTCAACACACAGCCATTAATGTCTAAACCGTTGGCAACAAAAGTTAGTACACCCCTAAGTGAAAATGTCAGAATTGAGCCCAAAGTGTCAATATTTTGTGTGGCCGCCATTATTTTCCAGCACTGCCTTAACCCTCTTAGGCATGGAGGTCACCAGAGCTTCACAGGTTGCCACTGGAGTCCTCTTCTACTCCTCCATGATGACATCACAGAGCTGGTGGATATTAGAGACCTTGCGCTCCTCCACCTTCTGTTTGAGGATGTCCCACAGATGCTCAATAGGGTTTAGGTCTGGAGACATGCTTGGCCAGTCCGTCACCTTTACCCTCAGCTTCTTTAGTAAGGCAGTGGTTGTCTTGGAGGTGTGTTTGGGGTCGTTATCATGTTGGAATACTGCCCTGCGGCCCAGTCTCTGAAGGGAGGGGATCATGCTCTGCTTCAGTATGTCACAGTACATGTTGGCATTCATGGTTCCCTCAATGATCTGTAGCTCCCCAGTGCCGGCAGCACTCATGCAGCCCCAGACCATGACACTCCCACCACCATGCTTGACTGTATGTAAGACACACTTGTCTTTGTACTCCTCACCTGGTTGCCCCCACACACGCTTGTCACCATCTGAACAAATAAGTTTATCTTGGTCTCATCAGACCACAGGACATGGTTCCAGTAATCCATGTCCTTAGTCTGCTTGTCTTCAGCAAACTGTTTGCGGTGCTTTCTTGTGTATCATCTTTAGAAGAGGCTTCCTTCCGGGACGACAGCCATGCAGACCAATTTGATGCAGTGTGCGGCGTATGGTCTGAGCACTGACAGGCTGGCCCCCCACCCCTTCAACCTCTGCAGCAATGCTGGCAGCACTCATACGTCTATTTCCCAAAGACAATCTCTGGATATGACGCTGAGCACGTGACCTCAACTTCTTTTCTTGACCATGGCGAGGCCTGTTCTGAGTGGAACCTGTCCTGTTAAACTGCTGTATGGTCTTGGCCACCGTGCTGCAGCTCAGTTTCAGGGTCTTGGCAATCTTCTTATAGCCTAGGCCATCTCTATGTAGAGCAACAATTCTTTTTTTCAGATCCTCAGAGAGTTCTTTGCCATGAGGTGCCATGTTGAAGTTCCAGTGACCAGTATGAGAGAGTGAGAGCGATAACTCCCAAATTTAACACACCTGCTCCCCATTTACACCTGAGACCTTGTAACACAAACGAGTCACATGACACCGGGGAGGTAAAATGGCTAATTGGGCCCAATTTGGACATTTTCACTTAGGGGTGTACTCACTTTTATTGCCAGCGGTTTAGACATTAATGGCTGTGTGTTGAGTTATTTTGAGGGGACAGCAAATTTACACTGTTATACAAGCTGTACACTCACTACTTTACATTGTAGCAAAGTGTCATTTCTTCAGTGTTGTCACATGAAAAGATAGAAGAAAATATTTACAAAAATGTGAGGGGTGTACTCACTTTTGTGAGATACTGTGTATGTGTATATATATATATATATATATATATATATATATATATATATATAAAAGAGAGAGAGTGGGAGAGATTGGTGGGGGGCGAGTAATTAACAAACAAAATATATAGGAATTTAGTGGTCAGAGTTGGCCTGGTGATGGGTAATAAAGTGAAGGTATTAGGAAAAGATTGGGATAATTGGTATTATTAAATATTGGCACTCCCAATATAATTGTGTAATTTGTTTATTTTTGTAAAGGAACGATTTTGAAAAATTGATAAAATGTTTTGGAAGAAAAAATAAAATAAAAGGTCATTGTAAGCACCCCTGTCAGTGGTAAAAGTTTTGTCTCATCTCTGTAACTGATACATTCTGCCAGAGATTCTGTGCTTCTGAAAAAAAAACAACAAACTTGCTGGCTGGGTCACCAGGTGAAAATAGAGAAAAAAGGAAAACGAATGCAGCCATCACATCTAAGAATTGGTAATCTGCAATATAATAAATGCTTGCTTTTGGGTTTAATACCGCTTTAAGCTCCATTCAATAACTTTGCCTAAGCTGAGATGATGTCATCAGTCTGCTGCGGGCAGGAGGGAGCATTTCCTCAGTCTCCTCTCCCCCGCAGTGCTCAGAATGCAACATTGTAGCAAGTCACAAGGTAAGAGGCTGCAGCAAGGGGCTGATTTGCGTCAGACATTTGGGTACACAGCCAAGAACTACACAAGCAGCAGGATTTACATGACCGTCATCTCTGAGCCGGCATCCCAATCCAGGAAGTAGAGGGGGGGCCCTGGATGATGCCTGAACAAAGATGGCTCTGCCCTTCTGCATTCAGAGATGTAGGCAATGTCAGGGGAAGTACGGCGATCTCTGTGGGAGTTAATTGCACAGACACATTACTCATCAAGAAAAGTAGATCTGATGACAGGTCCACTTTAGGTGACATATAGAGTTAAAACACTCTGCATTTTATTCTAACATTTTTTGTGCACAAATGGCCAGCCATCCGGAGTGACAGGAGACGGCGGTCGGACGGCGGAGATCGGCGATCTATACAGCGAGGTGGAAGGACGCCGTGCATGAAGGGAGCTGAAATATGGAACTTGACACTCCTAATAACAAATGCCTTCCATCGGCCGCCCGGATCTCATATAAAATGCATCTCCATCAATCCCGGAGATGACGGCTCATCCCTAAACAGGCCGCTTCGCCAATACTGCGCTCAGAGCCACCGAGACGCCGCCTTTTGTACTCGTTAAAAGGCAATTGCTGAACCCGAGCGCAGAAAGGCATTCTGGGACAGATACCAATCTGTGCTATTAAAGCTGAACTCCGGACTTTCATCTCAATATATTACTCGATAGTCACAAGGGATATAAAATTGACTCTGTGAGCACCAAAGGCCTTTGCAAACGCAGATATTGCCTTGTAAATGTAGTGGTGACATCATCACTGGGCTGTACAGAGCCTGAAGCAGAGCTGTGGGAGGGGCCCAGCAGGCTCCACCCACTACAGGCTGCCTGCTGAGAACTACAGGAGGGGGGGGGCGGAGACAGATCAGTCACCCTGCACAAAGGAGAGAGAGCAGAAGTGAGCGGTCCACTTATTAGGAGGACAACGCCGGTATAATGAGCCCTACCTTCACTGCTAAAGCAGCATGGCATACCAATCCATTGCCCATACCTGTGGGACCTCTTTGGAAGCAGAGAATCATGGTAGTAGTTGGCAGTGGCGGCTGAAGCTCAACATTTTTTTTGGGGGGGGGGGCGCAAACAAACTGAAAAATTCGGAAAAAAAATAACCATCAATCGCAGCCACTGTGCCCATCAAACGCAACCACTGTGCCCATCAAACACAGCCACTGTGCCCACCAAACACAGCCACTGTGCCCATCAAACGTAGCCACTGTGCCATATCAAATGCTGCCACTGTGCCCATCAATTGCTGCCACTGTGCCATATCAAATGCTCCCACTGTGCCATCAAATGCTGCCACTGTGCCCCATCAAATACAGCTACTGTGCCCATCTTATGCAGCCACTGTGCCCATCAAATGCAGCCTCACTGTGTCCCATCAAATGCAGCCTCACTGTGTCCCATCAAACCCCACTACCCCCTCCCCCCCGTTCTCCGTGGGAGGTACAGGCACTTACCTTGCTGTGGTGTCCTCTCCTCCTGCTGTGTCTCCTTCAGCGGGCAGGAGTCCGCTCCTCATGCTTCCTCCGCTCGGGCGCACTGGCACAGGGAAAACCAGAGGTGACACCGTAACTCGAATATCAATTAAACCACCCGGCCGTAGTAATACATATTACAGGCGCCGGGCGGAAGCTGTTCGGCGAGATAGAATGCGGCGCAAGGCGGGACGAAAGCCCGCAAATGAAGAGCTTAGTCTGCAATCTCGTGATTGCATGGATGTGGCGCTTCCCATAGTGCACTGTGTCCAGCGCCCGAACACAGTGCACTTAAGGACCTTTTTTTCTTTTTTTTTTTTTTTAAAGGGCCATTTTTTAAATGTATTAATTTTTTTTTTTGTGACTGCCTGGGGGGGGGGAGGGGGGGCAGTGCCCGTGTGCCCCCTATGGATGGGCCACCACTGGTAGTTGGCACAAATACATTGGTCAGTGCCAATTTTCCTTAGCTGCCCTGCTGTACAGTAACCACAAGGGGGCGCTCAATCAGAATACGCCGTGCATTTATTGAGAAAAATGCAGGACGTTGTGTGAATGGTGTCACAAAACACCCTGCATTTTTCTCAATAAATGCACGGCATATTCTGATTGGACAAGGTGCATCCAATCAGAATGCTTTGCATTGAGAAAAATGCAAGGCATGCTGTAAATGGTACTTGTGCTGAGGGAACACCCCCTTGTGGTTACTATGCAGCAGGGCACAGGACCTGGAAGACTGCGGGCATTACTGTAGTAGTGGTGACTACTAAGGTGATTATCCTCTTCCGTAGTGGTTACAGAGGCATGTCATATGCATACATAGGCCTCGTTCACATGGGGCGTACCACGGGCTGTGTGAGGGCCCGCGGGTGTTCCATGCATCCCAATGTAGGCAGTCCCATGGACGTCAATCAGGACACAGCGACTGTACAGACACAGCCGCTGCTCTCAATCTGACAGCAGTGTGGGTGTATGGCCCGGAATGCAGACAATGTGCATGAGGCTACGTTTCCACTATTGCGACCACAAAGTTGCGCAATTTAGGGTGCGACTTTGGAGTGTGACTTTGATGCGACTTTGAGTGCAGCTTTGATCCAACTTCACAATCTCTGGATCAAAGTTGAAGCAAAAGTCGCATCAAAGTAGTGCAGGAACCTTTTCAAAGTCGCAGCAACTTTAAGACGCATAGATGGAAATGGGTGCCATTGAAATCAATGGGCTGTGACTTGTCATGCGACTTTATGTGTCCAAAGTCGCATGACAAGTTGCACTAGTGGAAATGGAGCCTTAAGGGCCATGCAGGGATGCACGTTTGGTTTGTGGTTGTGGCGCCACCCCATTATCTTGAATGGCCACGTTTGGCAGGCAGTGTCATGTGCATGTGAACAGCCACCTATGGCTATATTTTAAACTTTAGGTACGTGGTTGGGGGGGTGCAAAACTGTGGCTCAACCATATGGAAGAGGACTTATGTTACACATGCATTGTGGTTTGTTTGCCTTTTCTCCCTGCGTTTCTCTGTAGCTAGGTGATGCTCTATGTAGTTAGTCCCACCCTTCTTCATGCTTTAGCCTCAATCCATCACATGCACTGTTTTCTGCTGAAGATAGACAAACTTTTTGGCTTATCTGATGTTCATGTGTTATGATCTGCACACGTTTTTGGATTAAAGCTTTCTTCGATCTGCAAGATGTCATTTGGATCAAGTAACTGTTTGCTAATTCTACTGAGACCATAAGTTACAGCTATCTCGCCACAGCTGGATCAATGATAGAGATCACAATTGCAGTGCTTAGTTTGGAGAGGCAGAGGCCTTAGATGGCTCAAGTGGCCACCTTGCATATGCAGACATAAGAGTTTATTATTTTCACCAGATAGGTTCACAAAATGATTCCATCTTCACTGCAATGCTGTACTTCCAGCAAAGTAGTGGAGTCTAATAGGGCACACCCAATCCCTGTAGGAGGCCATTATATGCCAAAAATGGGGTTCACTTCTTCAACTGAAAAAGCCTGCACTCGAGACTAGCCCATCCATTAGGTATGTTCCTCTTCCACGAGTCTTCTGCTAGGTGCAGCACTTCCACAGAAAGTTCTGTCTGGGAGCGTACCTACAGGGGTCGCGGGGGTTGCAATTGCGACCCGGTCTCAGGGTTGCCAACTTTCAGTAAATGTACGGACAGTTTGTAAAAATCTGTGATTTTTTACAACTGTTTGTAACTATTAAGTGCTGATAATTTGTTATGCTGTGTTGACTTGAAGTGTAAACCAGGCAAATTACTTGTTATGGGTATTGTTAGCTTTTCACTATATTGTGTTTATACTGTTTAAATGTTGATTGTCTTTGTTTTTAATAGGAGTTCTGCCAATTTTCAGGATGTCAGTAAAAAATGTGCTCTGTCAGTAAATTTGCTATGTTTTATCAGTTAAAAATTCTGTGGGAGGTTGGCAACACTGCCCAGCCCCATGCTCCAGAGGGCCCGTGTGTCTCCCTGCACACCTGGATAAGAAGGGCAATGGTGTATAGAGGAACCAATCCCCTCCCTCCTATAGCCACTGAATGGCCACTTCTCCTCCTCTCCCTGATGAAGGGGATGGGTTCCTGTATATGCCGCCGCCCCTCCTATCCAGCTACTTAATGCTCCCCCTGGCCAATGTCCTCTCTCCTGAACCCCCCCACACCCTCCCCCCCCCAGCTGCTGCGGGAGGAAGCTGTCAGGATGGAGAGCAGGGAAGGTGCCAGTAAATATATCATTTACCCCCCCTTCCTTGTCTGAATGAATAGAGTCCATTTAGACTCCTGATATCTCACCAAAGCCCCCCAACAGGGCTCCTAAAAAATTGTAAAAAATACTAAAAAATAATATTGTAAGAAAAAAATAAAATAAAAAAAACGACTGACACCAGTGATGGAACTACCAGGATCCCAAAGGTCGCCATCAGGCTCGTAGGGAAGGGCCCCGGCCGGGGGTCAGCAGTGCCCCTCCAGATACTGGTGATACCTCTGGTTATGTCTACATTTGAGCTGGTATTCTGAATGTGAATGGCCAAAGAAAGTGTTTAATAGGACAGAAGTGAAATGTGCAGGTATCACAAGGGGGTTCTCATCAGGAATGACGTATCATCTCCCCAACCCTATTTCACATTTTAAGGGGTCCTCTTAAAAAGTGAATAGGCAGCTGTAACACAACATGTCCCAACACTGAAAACATAAAAACCTGTTAAAGTACTTGTATAGCGCTCAGAGGGGGCGTTAAGAATATCACAAGCACAAATCTATGAACACTTACAATATAGGCTCAGTCTACGGGATGTCTTTTTAAAGTGTATTGCAGAGAAAACAGGAAAAGGGTTCAGGATATTCCAAAATGACCAATAGGAGGAAAAACTTCTAGCACCAATCCGTATACCTGCAGGAACACTTGAATGTCCCAAACACAGGTCTTACTCACAATGTCCTATAAGCTGTCTACGACCTAGTTTCCACTGGTAGATCCTCAGTGAGGAAGACAAAAGATCCTTCTCCAGACCAGAACATCAGGACTGTGCCTCCAGTAAAAAAAAATCCATCCATAATGTTCTCCAGGCCCTCAGCTCAGCAGGCCCAGAGTGCAATTCTTAACTCATTATAGATGCCTCCCAGGGACAGCATCCTCAAGAGAACTGGAACCCTCCCTGAGGATAAAAGAACACTCTGGAAAGGCATCCCAAATAATCACTGAGGCTGAGGCATAATAAATAATCGTAGCTGGATATTTGACTCGCTCTGCCCTATATCCTGGAAGCTTCTCCCAGAAGCAGGTAGGAGAAATCAATCAACCGGCCTCAGAAACCCTCACCAGACCAAAACAATAGATCTCTGCTTCACTGACTACAGTGAAGCCAAAAGCCCTATTTAGCCTACACAACAACTGATGGGCTCGGGCGTGTTCGGATCAATCATAGTCAATGAGGCATTTCCCGACCAGCAGCTGCACATACACACTCTGCGTATGATTGGCGGTGTGCAGTGATGGCTTCCCGGTGGGTTTGATCCAAACATGCCCGAGCCCATCACTACTGACAACGTAACTAGAGGATGGCGCTACACATGAAAAATGTGTGAAAGGAGCTTCAGGAATTTTCATCCTCAAGACTTTTGAAGACAATAAATTGTGGGGATTAGAACTTGGCCTCCAGGTAATCGATGTGCTCTGATGGATATCTGTGCAGGACGTACAGGAGCTCAAGAGACGACAAACGATCCATCCTGGGCTGAGAATATAGGAGGGGGGAAGCCTCAAACTCAGCCGACAAGATGAATTATAATCTGCTCTGGGCAAGATAATAGCAACCAGACTTCTACAAGAGCCAATAGCAGTGCCCAGCACAAGGAACAGAAGCAGGTTATTGTGTGTGGCACTTCCTCCTGTTTTCTGCCTTGCACCAAGTTCACTATGAATGGCAGTGATTGGATACAGGCCAGATTTTTTTTAGACAGGCTCCCTCTGTAAAAGGGCCATATACTAGCACAGTGGTCTCCAAACTGCAGTCCGGGGGCCAGATGTGGCCCATTGCTTGCTTTTATCTGGTCTTTGGGGCACTATTTCATCCACTGATACCAACAATGGGGCATAATTCCCCCACTGACACCAGTGAAGGGGCACAATTCCTCCCAATGACACCAATGATTTGGCACAAATTTCTCTCAATGACACCAACAATGCGGCCAAAAGACACCAACGATGGGACACAATTCCTCCCAATGACACCAACAATGGGGCCCAATGACACCAATGATTTGGCACAAATTTCTCTCAATGACACCAACAATGCGGCCAAAAGACACCAACGATGGGACACAATTCCTCCCAATGACACCAACAATGGGGCCCAATGACACCAATGAAGGGACACAATTGACACCAATGATGGGGGGAAATTTCTTCCAATGACACCAAAGATGATACGTTGTTTATTTTCCCCCCAATGATGTCAGGTGATGTTCTATTCCCAATGGCCACAGTCCGGCCCCCCTAAAGTCTGAAGGACAGTAAACGGGCCCTTTGTGTAGAAAGTTTGGAGACCCCTGCATTAGTAGTATATGGCCAGCTTTAGGCACTGCATGCCATGTACATGAGCACAATGCTGCCCTCTCTCCCACAGTCCCTTTGTTGCTGACTGGGGGGGGATTTTGTTATTAAATTCTGGCCATTTGTAGGGCTAATAAGCAAGCTATTGTCAAGCAATAAAAAGCCAAGTACTACCATTGGTGGGGCCACCGCCGGGACAAGGGGTGGGCAGGAGGGACAGTTGCCCTGGGTGTTGTGGTATCATGCGAGGTGAGGAGTGCTGCATGCAGAGTTCCTATCTACAAGCTAGCCGGGGTACTGGAAGAGGGGGAATTTTTGTTTGGGGAGAATTTTGGCTTGGGGCTAAGCATGCAGGTTAGTGCTCACATTTTTTTTTGGAGGGAAGGGGTTTTTTTTTTGCAGACACATAATGCTCATACATTTTGGGGAGAGGGGACACTGTTTGGCATCTTTGCCCTGGGTGCTAGATGACCTTGTCCCAGCACTGGGTGGGGTCAATCCCAAAATGTAAATTGTTTAAAATGTGGTGGATTGTACTTCAACTTACAGATAAGATCATTTCCATATAGGAACCCCCAGGGGGCTCAGGAGGGCTGGAGAGAAAATATTGTCTGCAGTCACTGGTGGCAGAACTTTATGCCCATGTTGCCTTTCAGGTTTAAGGATGAGGTTTGGGTCGGCCATTACCATTGCATCATGAAGTTTGCGGTTTTTGAACTTTTGGCCAAAAAACGTTCCAGATTCAGCACCAGAAACAAGGAACGAACTACAATACGGTGCAAAGATTTTGCCCCCAGTCTGTTGAGTAACAATAGCCAATCATTTTAAGGAACAGATAACCAAGGCCCCCAGAGGCAAAGGCTATCCACCACATTATAGATTGTTCCTTATCCCTGGTGGTGAATTTGCAATGCTTTTTGCCCAAAAGTTTGAAATTTGTGAACTTCACAAATTATACAAATATTGCCTTTTGAAAATTGAAGTACAATCCACCCAAATGCCAAGACTCTCAATAGATCACCAAGGCATTGAGATATGGGATGAGGAAGCAATCATGCCAACTCTGAGGAAATCCAAATGTAGCGCCCTGGGGTTTAGTCAGGGAGCTCCTCACCAAATTCCTTGTCAGGGGTAGCTACCATAGTTAATTTGTTAGACATCCATTGATTTCTCCCTAAGTTTGGCCTTGTTGTACTTTTCTCTTCTACCACTAGGTGGCCGGGCACTTGGTGGTATTAGATATAAGAAGGGCAACCAAAGGTCAGGTTATGGGTATGTGGGTGTCCCGGCCAATGGGCAGGGGTTTATTTTAATCCCTTGGCCTGCTGGGAGAGCCTATATATTCGGGTGAGCTCAGGTGATCTGTGCCACCCGGACTGCCGTCTGGGTGGACATGTGTCGTCTGCCCAGACGGGCTGCTAGGCCAAAGATTGGGTCCATCCCGGGGGCACCTGGCTGCCAGTCTGTGTGAGGTCCTATCCAGAAGTAAGTGGGCCTATCCAGAAGTAAGCGGGCAGCGCAGTGTTGGGACAGTGACAGTTGTGCCGGCCTGGAGAACCTGTCAGTGGTTGGAGGTAGAAGGGAAGCAATGAAGGGACCAAGCGCCTTTACCAGGGACCATAGTGAGTAACTGAAGCAAGTACCGGAACCATATTCTCACCGAAGGGGACGGTGGAGAATCGGGAAACTTCAGGCGGTAATAAAGTCAGGGACCCAACCAGTGGAGGTGACACTTGCAGAGCAGCCTTGTGTGCCTAGCTAGGGACCAAGCCGGTCAGCAGGGGTGAAGCTTGAAGGTATCCGAAGTGCCAAGCTAGGGACCCAGCAGGGAAGCGTCGGTGACGCTTGAGGGAGGTACCACCGCAAAAGCCTTGGAGGAGCTCAAGGGATTCAGAGTCAGTGAATCGGAGAGTCCAGTGAGAGACTAGGAGCTCAAGGGGCTGAAGAACTACAAGTAGAAGTTGTAGTAAAGCTAAGAGAAGTTAGTTTGAATTAGGAACTGTTAAAGGACTGTTACCATAGGAGACAGCAATCCTGCACGTGCAGAAGTGGCGCCTTGCTGGGGCCTTTCCCTGTACGGATGTTCTCCTATCGAAGTCTCGAAGTCTGCCAATTGAGTTTGCAATTATCTAAGGGTGTCCTGGCCCTAACCCTCTTTCCCCCAAAATATATTAAAAGGATTGTCAAAAGAAATAAAACCTCTTTTACCTCCAAGAAGTGTCTGGCGCCCAATGACTTTCACCATTTTGCACCCACTATGCCTCACAAACCACCGCATATTGAAGGATGTCAGCTATCTTTTGCCTTGGAGGTTATCATTAGCCCTCAAGAGGTAAAAGACCTTGCTACACAAATTTACATGGACAGTCTGGGGAGGGGGGGTGCCTTTAGGATATTGTTCGGCAACAGAGTCTGTACTATCGACTTCTACCTGTTCCAATTAGATGGCCATATTGTACCCATTCCTGTAATAGCAGGTTGGCCAGAATCCAAATTTATGGAGTTCAAACACCTCTCTTATTTATGGCTCTATATGGACTTTATATCATGTGAGGAGCGATGGTCAGAACACCCTTATGAATTGTTACTAGGAGCAGAATTATGGAGAACATCTGGAGACTTTAAGTGTTTTTTCTCCTATATTAGAACCTTGGAATTTATTGTATAAATGGGTAAAGTGAATCTCTAAGAACCAGATATCTCCCTTCCAGGTATCAATATAATATGTCAGTCGATAAAGATGCAGCTCCATACAAAAAAAAAAAAACTGAGACTACAAATAAAGGTCATCCTCTTCCTCCCTCCATCCTGACTCCTTGCTCACTCAGCCGAGATATATCCGAGTATTACAGAACCGGCATTCATCATCCGCTCACTTACCAGAATTTCCATCAGGGCGATGAACACAACCTGTAAATGCGAAATATACAAACAGGCTGCGCTCATCTCCTGCAAGGCGGAGCAGACAACACGGAAAAGACAAATCACAGGTAGGTACAGATCAACTCTTCCACCAATCCCGAGAAATACATTTATTTACTAAATACTCTTTGTTTTTCCTCTGCAAGTCAGAGCATAATGAACATAATGAACATCTCCTTCCAGCTTCATTCTGAAAACATTGACCTCCAGATTCTTCCTAGAAAAGGGGGGGATAAGTTTTTTTAAACAATTAAAAAATTCATTGAGTGTGTGTGCAGTGGGGGTGGGGGGGGGGGGTTTGTGTAAAGAAGGAAGACACAGGGAGAAAAGAAAGAAAACACAAGGAACTAAAAAAGGAATAGAGTCAAGGGAAAAAAAAGAAGGAAGAAAACGGGGGACTAAGGGAGGAAGACACAGGGGACTAAGGAAGGAAGACACAGGGGACTAAGGAAGGAAGACACAGGGGACTAAGGGAGGAAGACACAGGGGACTAAGGGAGGAAGAAACAGGGGACTAAGGGAGGAAGAAACAGGGGACTAAGGGAGGAAGACACAGGGGACTAAGGAAGGAATACACAGGGTACTAAGGAAGGAAGACACAGAGGACTAAAGGAAGTAAGACACAGAGGACTAAAGAAAGGAAGACACAGGGGACTAAGGAAGGAAGACACAGGGGACTAAGGAAGGAAGACACAGGGGACTAAGGAAGGAAGACAGACTAAGGAAGGAAGACACAGGGGACTAAGGATGGAAGACACAGGGGACTAAGGGAGGAAGACACAGGGGACTAAGGGAGGAAGACACAGGGGACTAAGGAAGGAAGATAGACTAAGGAAGGAAGACACAGGGGACTAAGGATGGAAGACACAGAGGACTAAGGAAGGAAGACACAGGGGACTAAGGGAGGAAGACACAGGGGACTAAGGAAGGAAGACACAGGGGACTAAGGAAGGAAGACACAGAGGACTAAGGAAGGAAGACACAGGGGACTAAGGGAGGAAGACACAGGGGACTAAGGAAGGAAGACACAGGGGACTAAGGAAGGAAGACACAGGGGACTAAGGAAGGAAGACACAGAGGACTAAAGGAAGGAAGACACAGAGGACTAAAGGAAGGAAGACACAGGGGACTAAGGAAGGAAGACACAGGTGACTAAGGAAGGAAGACACAGGGGACTAAGGAAGGAAGACACAGGGGACTAAGGAAGGAAGACACAGGGGACTAAGAAAGGAAGGAAAACACAGGGGATTAAGGAAGGAAGACACAGGGGACTAAGGAAGGAAGACACAGAGGACTAAGGAAGGAAGACACAGATGACTAAGGAAGGAAGACACAGGGGACTAAGGAAGGAAGACACAGGTGACTAAGGAAGGAAGACACAGGGGACTAAGGAAGGAAGACACAGGGGACTAAGGAAGGAAGACACAGGGGACTAAGGAAGGAAGACACAGGGGACTAAGAAAGGAAGGAAAACACAGGGGATTAAGGAAGGAAGACACAGGGGACTAAGGAAGGAAGACACAGAGGACTAAGGAAGGAAGACACAGGTGACTAAGGAAGGAAGACACAGGGGACTAAGGAAGGAAGACACATGGGACTAAGGAAGGAAGACACAGGGGACTAAGGAAGGAAGACACAGGGGACTAAGGAAGGAAGACACAGGGGACTAAGAAAGGAAGGAATACACAGGGGACTAAGGAAGGAAGACACAGGGGACTAAGGAAGGAAGACAGAGGGGACTAAGGAAGGAAGACAGAGGGGACTAAGGAAGGAATACAGAGGGGACTGAGAAAGGAAGGAAGACACAGGGGACTAAGGAAGGAAGACCCAGGGGACTAAGAAAAGAAGACACAGGGGACTAAGGAAGGAAGACACAGGGGACTAAGGAAGGAAGTCACAGGGAACTAAGAACGGAAGACACAGGGGACTAAGTAAGGAAGACACAGGGGACTAAAAAGAGGAAAACATCAAGGAGAAAAAAAAAGATTACCTAGGATTAAAGAAGTAAAGATGCCATGGAATAAGAAAGAGAAAAAAAGGAAGAAAAAAGACAAAAAAAGGACACCGAAGAGAGAAAGGAAAGAAGGATCGAAAAACAAACAGATAAAAGGGCTGAATGATGAAAATAACAGGCAGTAGTAGAGGCAAGAAAGACAAAATATGCAACAAAATGTGAAGTTGGTAAAGGATGGAAGATACAATAAAATGAAGGCCTCGTGTACACTGCATATAAAGCAAGTCAATCAGTGCAAATAAATCCTAGCAACAGCAGCTGAACACTGAGGGTCAAATCCCAAATAGCTGTAAAAGTAGAAAAGCAGTGCAGCGCAAAAACATACAATAACATATTAAAATATTAAATGATGAAAGAGTCCATTATGTTCACATTCAAGATGAACAACAAACACCACCAAGTGTACAAATAAGTGTTTCTATGGATGAGATACAAGGTGATCATGTGACAACCTCCACCAGCGATATTCCTAGCAGCTCAATGAATGGATCCCTGAGTAAATCACACAGGTCACACAGGCAGTTCCCTCACAAGGGTATAACGGCTGGGTCACTGGATATGCTGAACGCTGGAGAGGAGTGCATACTAATGGTTGTGAGATCCCTTGTGCTCTGACCGTAGGCTCCGGTTCACTCGCACATGGAATAGAAGCAGCAGAATATAGTGCTCTCCGTTAAAGAATTTATTTAAAATAAAAAGTTGCACTTCCAAATATAGCACTGTTCCTCAGTGCAAGGTGACAGGGCAGG
Organism: Lithobates clamitans; assembly: GCA_037952925.1. NCBI lineage: Eukaryota > Metazoa > Chordata > Amphibia > Anura > Ranidae > Lithobates > Lithobates clamitans. Next base: position 569,039 of record JBBGZY010001722.1, on the reverse strand, counting down.
TAGTAAAACAATCCCCGAGGATCAACGACAAGACGCAGGTGACGTCACACTAGTCACGTGGTTCCGTACGCGTTGCGTCCCAGGGGGGGGCGGAACATTATGGACTCTTTCACCATTTAATATTTTAATATGTTATGGTATGTTTTTGCGCTGCACTGCTTTTCTACTTTCTCGTGTACACTGCAGCTGCTAAACGGACGTTTAGGAGTAGTTGGGCGTTTTTTTTTGTTTTTTTTTAGCAGACCCTGAACTCTCCTCTATGTTATCTAGAAGGAAGATATGATCGGACAGAAAAGCAAACCAAAAAGGAGAGACACGCAAAAGGATTCAAGAAAGACAAAAGGGAGGACAGAGAGATGGACAAAGGCGGTGAGAAATAAACCAGCACAAACAGGGCCAGAAAATAACATAAATGAATGCGTTCTCCCGCTTTGCCTTTGGAAGAGCCGCATTTGATCCTGGGAGAGAAGAGAGAAAAGCTGAGATATTTCTACCGTTCCGGTGCGGAGCCACCTGAGGAATTCTTTTAAAAAGCCGCTAAAGTGTTCCTTGTGTGAGACGCCAATTAATCTCTCACGAACCTGCTTCATCATAAAACTAACAAAGAGGCCGAGCGAGGATAGAAGAGTGAAATACATACAGTGTGTAGATATATTTAGACAAATCCAGCTGTCAGTAAAGGGATCCGACAGATGCGGCTCGTCAATCACGGCATTTTATATGGAGCGGTGGAGACGTTTATGTACAGTGACGCTGTGGGATCTTCAGCTGCCACTACCTTTCACAGTTCGAGGCTTTTTATTTTCAATATTCGGTGTAGGAATGTTAACAAAAAGTTTGTATTTATAAAAAAAAAAAAAAAAAATCAAAGAATGTCTATAAATATCAATACAAGAATAAAAATAGAAATATATATTATTTTTCACCAACAAAACTGCACATTTTCTGAGAAATACAGTGCCTTGCAAAAGTATTCACCCCCTTGGCATTTTTCGCGTTTTGTTGCCTCACAACCTGGAACTAACATGGATTGTTTGAGGATTTGCATCATTTCATTTACAGAACATGCCCAGCACTTTGAAGATTTTTTTTTTTTTTTATTGTGAAACAAACAACAAATAGGACAAAATAACAGAAAAAGTCAATGTGCATAACTATTCACCCCCCTAAAGTCAATAGTTTGTAGAGCCGCCTTTTGCGGCTATCACAGCTCCAAGTGGCTTTGGATAAGTCTCTATGAGCTTCCCGCATCTTACCACTGGGATTTTTGCCCATTCCTCCTTGCAAAACTGCTCCAGCTCCTTCAAGTTGGATGGTTGGCGCTTGTGAACAGCAAACTTTAAGTCTGACCACAGATTTTCTTTTGGATTGAGATCTGGGCTTTGACTAGGTCATTCCAACACATTTACATGTTTCCCCTTAAACCCCTCAAGTGTTGCTTTAGCAGTGTGTTTGGGGTCATTGACCTGCTGGAAGGTGAAACTCTGTCCTAGCCTCAAATCACACACAGAGTGGTACAGGTTTTGCTCAAGAATATCCCTGTATTTAGCACCATCCATCTTTCCCTCAACTCTGACTAGTTTCCCAGTCCTGACTGCTGAAAAACATCCCCACAGCATGATGCTGCCACCACCATGTTTCACAGTGGGGATGGTGTTCTTTGGGTGATATGATGTGATGTGCTGGGTTTGCACCACACATAGCGTTTTCTTTGATGGCCAAAAAGTTCAATTTTAGTCTCATCAGACCAGAGCACCTTCCTCCATACATTTTGGGAGTCTCCCACATGCCTTTTCACAAACTCGGAACGTGACATTTTGTTTTTTGCTGAAAGTAATGGCTTTCTTCTGGCCACTCTGCCATAAAGCCCAACTCTATGGAGCGTACGGCTTATTGTCGTCCTATGTACAGATACTCCAGTCTCTGCTGTGGAACTCTGCAGCTCCTCCAGGGTTACCTTAGGTCTCTGTGCTCCTCTCTGATTAATGCCCTCCTTGCCCGGTCCGTGAGTTTTGGTGTGCGGCCGTCTCTTGGCAGGTTTGCTGTTGTGCCATCTTCTTTCCATTTGGTTATGATAGATTTGATGGTGCTCCTAGGGATCATCAAAGATTTAGATATTTTTTTATAACCTAACCCTGACTTGTACTTCTCAACAACATTGTCCCTTATTTGTTTGGAGAGTTCCTTGGTCTTCATGGCAGTGTTTGGTTAGTGGTGCCTCTTGCTTAGGTGTTGCAGCCTCTGGGGCCTTTCAAAAAGGTGTGTCTATGTAATGACAGGTCATGTGACACTTAGATTGCACACAGGTGGACATCATTTCACTAATTATGTGACTTCTGAAGGTAATTGGTTGCACCAGAGCTTTTTATGGGCTTCATAACAAAGGGGGTGAATACATACGCACATGCCAATTATCAGTTTTTTATTTCTGAAAAATAGTTTTATGTATATATTTTTCTAATTTTACTTCACCAACTTAGACTATTGAGTTCTGATCCATCACATATAATTCAGATTAAAAAAACATTGAACTAAAGGCTGTAATGTAACAAAATAGGGAAAAAACCAAGGGGGGTGAATACTTTTGCGAGGCACTGTAAGTTGCCGCCACCACTGCTATTAAAAAAAATATATAAAAATATTCCATAGTTTGTAGACACTATAGCTTTTGCGCAAGCCAATCAATATACGCTTATTGGGATTTTTATTTTTTTTTTACCAAAAACATGCAGCAGAATACACATTGGCCTAAACTGATGAAGAAAATTAATTTTTTACATTTTTTTATTGGATATGTTTTGTTTTATAGCAGAAAGTAAAAAATACAGTTCTTGTTTTCAAAATTGTCGGTCTTTTTTTTTTGTTTATAGCGCAAAAAATAAAAACCGCAGAGGTGACTCAAATACCATCAAAAGAATGCTCCATTTGTGGGAAAAAAGGGCAAAAATTGTATTTGGGTACAGCGTCGTACGGCCGCGCAATTGCCAGGTAAAGTAACGCAGTGCCGTATCTTAAAAAATGGCCTGGTCATTGGGAGGGTAAACCTTCCGGAGCTCAAGTGTTTAAATATCCTAAGAACCATTAGTCCGTCCTATAAGGTTTCACCCCTCTGAGTTGGAATAGAGTGATCACTGTTTGCTGTACTATATTGTGCTTATAAAAAAAACAAAAAACAAAAAAAAAGTTGCAAAATTGGGTATACTGTAAATATTTATTTTGGATTGGAATGGTAATTGTATGAGATTTCCTCTAGGAATGTCACATTTAGAAACTTCTGGGGTAATCTTACGCTATTTGGTATGATCCTTATTAATTGTGAGTGTATCAGATATTTTGCATGGTGTGTGTGGACACGTTGAGAACAACGGCTATGTACGTGGCTAGTGATAATCCAGCTAAAAGTGATCTCAGTTTTAGGTGGGCACGGCTTGCTGTGTCTCTCTGGGTCTGTGTTGGCGAGATTTCCGCGTTGCCCTCGTCATCTCACATTAACCCTTTACTAGAATGGGGGAGGAGGAGCGGAAGCCAAAAGGTCATGACATTTCAGGCATCCTCCGGCTGGGACATCATTATCCCCGCTCTACTCTCCAAATGTCACGTCTCCGCAGAACACGTAAACCCGAGTCGCCGCCGGCGGTTCGCACATTTGCTTAATTGCCGCCGAGCTGTGATGGGAATTGGTGGTGTGGAGTCCCAGCGATCATTAAACACTTTTCTAGAGGGAAGACGAAGCCGTTTCCTGGGGAACATTTAGTGTAATGAGGTCGTTTCGGGGGAGGATGTCATTAACCGGAGAGAGGTGTTAGGCTCCAATGTGGTCCGTGAGCGTCAGGGTAATCAGCGTGTGCTGCGGAGGATTGTTTGTCTGAAATGTATGGAAATAATGGGGGGTGTTTGAGCCATGAATTCAGATAAAGATGGAGTTTTCTGTTGGGACGCTAGTTCTGCGCCGCGTGGACAGCCGGAAGTCGCCAATGGGACACATCGACTGCCAGAAATTTTCTTGTAACAGGATGCATATTTGGCTGAATGATCAGAGAAAGGGTAACTTTACTAAATAGGTGCAAAGTGGCTAAACAATGCAAACAGGGTCAGAATGGCAAAGAGTATGCATACAGTACAGAACAACCTTTAACAGATTACCAAGCTGAGCAAACAGGAGATCCTCAAAGCAATGTCTCTGCCTCTCAATCAGGGCAGCAAAGCACAGTCTCTGTAAGGCTCCATAGCAACAGAGACTACCACAGATGAGCAGCTGGAGGAATCCAAGGGCTTATACCACAGGCGGGCGGCAGCTGGAGGAGTCCCAAGGGCTGGCACCACAGGGAAGCAGCTGGAGGAGTCCCAAGGGCTGGCACCACAGGGGAGCAGCTGGAGGCATCCCAAGGGCTGGCACCCATCACGTACCTGAAAGGAGACAGAGTTGATGAGGTCAGCCTCTCTTATATCTTCCGCCCTGGCTCCACTGAAGATGAGAGAGAGGAAGCCGAAGGACAGAAGGGACAGAAGGGACACGAGTGCCTGATGTTAATTGCAGAACCTGTAGCAAAGAGTACTACTCCAAGGAGACTGTGGAACCAGAGAAACAGGAACAGTGGTAATGTTTGAAGGCCTGGTCCAGGTTAAAGGGGCACTCCACTCATGTTGTCGGTTCTGGGCTGGCAGCTTGTCAGGACTCTGGAGGCAGAAGCATACAGCGGTAAGCAGAGCTGGTGCAGCAGACAGCCGGGCAAGCACTCGCAGATTAACGGAAGCCAGGATCACTGGCAGAAGCAGGATCTCAGGGATAGCCAGGGTCGTCAACAGGTGGGCAGCAGGGTACCAAGTCATAAGCAGAGTCAGAGTCAGGAACGGAGCCGGGTCAAAGATAAACAGCAGTACATAAACAGGATCCACAGCCAAGGTCAAAGAACACGCCAGGTTAGCAACAGGGAGAACATGCAGGATCCATCAGGATACAGGACACAGCTGAAGATCAGTCAGCAAAGGATGAGCGAATGAGCTCCCTTTAAATAGCCCATCTGGCACCAAGAGAAATGTGCATGCGCATCCGTGATCGTGAATTCCGGCGCACATGCGCGCCCTTGATAGCCGTTCTTCGTGAAATGCCATGCCCATGTGCACATCTATATGCTAGACGTCTCACAAGGATTCCCTGACAGCACCACATGGGGCAGCTGGAGACATCCCAAGGCCGGCCCCACAGGGAATCAGCTGGAGGAGTCCTAAGGCCGGTACCACAGGGGATCAGCTGGAGGAGTCCCAAAGCCGGTACCACAGGTGATCAGCTGGAGGAGTCCCAAGACCGGTACCACAGGGGATCAGCTGGAGTAGTCCCAAAACCGGTACCACAGGGGATCAGCTGTAATAGTCCCAAAGCCGGTACCACAGGGGATCAGCTGGGGGAGTCCCAAAGCCGGTACCACAGGGGATCACCTGGAGGAGTCCCAAGACCGGTACCACAGGGGATCAGCTGAAATAGTCCCAAAGCCGGTACCACAGGGGATCAGCTGGAGGAGTCCCAAGGCCGGTACCACAGGGGATCAGCTGGAGGAGTCCCAAGACTGGTACCACAGGGGATCAGCTGGAGTAGTCCCAAGATCAGTACCACAGGGGATCAGCTGGAGGAGTCCCAAGGCCGGTACCACAGGGGATCAGCTGGAGGAGTCCCAAGACCGGTACCACAGGGGATCAGCTGGAGTAGTCCCAAAGCCGGTACCACAGGGGATCAGCTGGAGGAGTCCCAAGATCGGTACCACAGGGGATCAGCTGGAGGAGTCCCAAGGCTGGTACCACAGGGGATCAGCTGGAGTAGTCCCAAAGCCGGTACCACAGGGGATCAGCTGGAGGTGTTTCAAGGCTGGTACCACAGGGGATCAACTGGAGAAGCCCCTAGGCTGGCACCACAGGCGAGTTGCTGGAAGGGTCCCAAGGCTGGTGCCACAGACAAACAGCTAGAGAAATCTCAAGACTTAAGGCCCTTTGCTACACACTCAGCTGACCCCCAGAGGGAATTTGGAAGGACAAAATAATTGGCTCATGTGGAAAGTTGCGATACAAAAGTGAGAACATAAAATATGCCATTTTGTGTTGAGGAACCAATTCCACCATCTTAAATCACCTTTCCAACTTCTGTTTATGGAGTGTAACTTATTTGGTGCATGGTGAATAATGGGTGGGGTTGTTGGGAATGGTAATAAATTAGAGGCACGAAGGAATATACAGTAACAGCTCCATCATACATTGTAAATGTCTTCTTTAGATTTATTGGCACTTAACTTAGAAATCACTTGGGCTCTTTACATGAATGATATCATTGCTGAGTAATCAGCAGTGGTGCATCAACACTGGTGCCTTCTACTATATAGCATGAAGCTGTGCAGACTCAGGAGCTCTGTGCCAGGACACTGCAAATCATTATTCACAGCAGCATAAATCCAGACACCGACATAAATCATTATCCGATTAGGTTATCTGCTGCAGGTCCACATGGCCTTTTCTCAGGGATGGGCTCCCTCCAAGCCTTAACCTTTTACATGGGAGCAAAAATTAATTAAAAAAGCAAAAATCCATGCAGATTTCTTCCAGTCACATTTCTCGGACATGAAATGATAATTCTGCTCTTTCTGGCTTATTAAAAAAAGGACTTTAATCTCCCGAGTGCGGACGGCGGCAGGATTACAGAGTCATGTGCTGCATTTTCATTACAGACACCCAAGTGTCGGAGACTTGGAGGAGAATGCAATGTTCTCGTGACAGGATGGATATCATTCACGGATTAAGTAAAGACGGTTCTTCAGCATTGTTTTCTGCCGGAGCCTTCCACCGTCCATGGACACAACTAATCCAGTGCTGATAATAAGCAGCTGAATTCAGAGGAACAGACACTTGGTCACCAGGACACCATGGTTCCCCAGAGAACATCGGATGGATGGGAGCGCCAAGAAGTGGGAATAAGTCCAGTAAGGATTTATTCTTTTCCGGTCAAGACACCAACGCTTTTAAGGTGCTCAACTCCCACTTCATCAGGGCTTGTGCAGGTTGGCAGTGATTTAATAACTATACCAGACAACACCGTGACCTGAACTGCAAAACTTAGGGCTCATACACACTTGCTTCAAAATGTGGCTTTGGACACGCTTTTTTAACATCTTAAAGCGGAGTTTCACCCAAAAATGGAACTTGATTGGATTCCTCCCCCCCTCCGGTGTCACATTTGGCACCTTTTAGGGGGGAGGGGGAGCAGATACTTGTATAATCCAGGTATGTGGTCCCACTTCCGTGTATAGATCGATGCAGGCTCCGTGGTGATCTACGCCATATATATATATATAGATATATATATATAGATAGATATATATATATATATAGATATATATATCTATATAGATATATATATATATTATATAGATATATATATATATATATATCTATATAGATATATATATATATATATATATATAGATATATCTATATATCTATATAGATATATAGATATATATATATATATATATATATATATCTATATAGATATATAGATATATATATATATATATTTTATTTTTTTCAGACACCATAGAGAATAACATGGCGGTCATTGCAATACTTTATATCACACCGTATTTGCGTAGTGGTCTTACAAGCACAATTTTTGGGGGAAAAAATACACTTTTTTAATTAAAAAAATAAAACAACAGTAAAGTTAGCTCAATTTTTTTTTATATTGTGAAAAATAATGTTACGCCAAGTAAATTGATACACAACATGTCACGCTTCAAAACTGCGCCCGCTCGTGGAATGGCGACAAACTTTGACCCTTTAAAATCTCCATAGGCGATGCTTAAAAATTTCTACAGGTTGCATGTTTTGAGTTACAGAGGAGGGCTTTTACTAGAATTATTGCTCTCGATCGCGGCAATACCTATGTGTGGTCTGAACACCGTTTTCATATGCGGGCGTGACTTATGTATGCAATCGCTTCTGCGCGCGAGCTCGGCGGGACAGGGTGCTTTAAAAAAAAAAATTTTATTATTATTTTAACTTTTTATTTTTACACTGTCCTTTAAAAAAAAAAAATTGGGTCACTTTTATTCCTATTACAAGGAATATAAACATCCCTTGTAATAGACAAAAAGCATGACAGGTCCTCTTTAATGTGAGATCTAGGGTCAAAACGACCTTTAGGTTTCACATTTACACTTAAATGCAATAAAAAAAAAATTTCTTTTTTTTCCCATAAAAAAAATATATATATATATATATATATATATATATATATATATTCCCCTTTAAAACCATTGAGAGGAAGCGGCGTTTGACGTCGCTTCCGTCATCCAATGTTATAGAGCCAAGCGGGGGGGCCATGGTTCCCTCACTCAGCTCCAATGCTACTGAGGGGAAAGGATCGGATCCTCTCCGCCGGTACCGGTGGGTCCGGTAAGCAGTGGAGACGACCGGAGTGGTGGGAGGGGCCACCTCTTCCGCAACCGATAAAAGTGATCTCATCGCGAAAACCACTTTTATCAGAAAGTGGACCGCCCGACAGTGAAGAAAATATCAGGGTTATGGCAGCTACCTGCTGCCATAACCCAGGTGTTCTACGTCAAAGTACCGATGTACAATGACGGCGGTTTGCGGGAAGTAGTTAAAGCACTCTCAATGCCAATCAAAGCACCTGTCACAAAATAAAATGTTTAATTTGTCTGAGTGAATAATTGCGCTGATATTAACCTCTCATAGGTAACCCTTGGTGTATACCTCAATATGAGATAGAAAAATAAATTAATAAATATATAAACTCCGTATTAATCCACCTATGAAAAATCTATAATAATCCTAAAATTCCCAAAAACTGCATATATCACTTATGTGCATCACCAATAAATAATTAATAATTATTCAAAATTAAAAAAAAAAAAACTTGGTGCGTTCAGTGCTTATTCTCATATCCCCACTCACAAGATCGCATATGGATTGCAATGATCAGCTGCATAGAGCTCTGTGTTACGGGCTTCTCGTCCACCGCCAGTGCTCACACACAGCCACTACTAGCAACGTCACAGGCTCCTCCACCCAACGCGTTGCGTCACCGACACGTGACTTTATAAAAAAAAAAAATTCTGATCACTTTTATTGCTGACCCATGGAATGTAAACATCCCTTGTGACAGTAATAGGCAGTGAAAGGTCCTCTTTATGGGGAGATTTATAAGACCCTAAATTCCTCCTTTGCACCTAAAAGCATTCAAAAACGCCAAGTTTGGCTGTTTTGAATGATGTAATTTTTAAAAATTTGGCGCCTTTTTAAAATCTTCAGTAAACCGGAAGTGATGTCATGACATTGCTTCGGGATTACTAGATCCGAGACCCGATCGAAGCCGATTCCGGCTTTGTTTGGGTCTCCGGACAGCTGACAGACGTGCTGGCTGGTCGCTGGGGCCTCCGGTGGGACGGGCAGGGCTGTCTTTAAAGCAGGGCAAAAGGGGCAGCTGCCCTGGGCCCAGTCATTATTGTGGGGCCCAAAGCAGCTGCCCCTTGAACCTACACTGCCTGAAAATAGTTGACGAGTGGATTTGGGAGGGCCAAAATGTTTGCCCAGGGTCCAATTAATAATAAAGACGGCCCTGAGGATGGGAGAGCCCGGGCGAGCCACGGAAGGTGGCAGGAAGGGGGGGGGAGGGGAGATGTCCCCTCTTGCTGCTTGGGATAACATCTGAGTGGCTGCTGAGCCGCATCGGTTGTCATCACAAGAAAGCCCACCGTCGGCTCCAAAAAATGGTACCGGGTGATGCCTTCAGCTGCATATCATCCCGGTACAACACCTTCAAGCTGAAGGCTGCATATTTGCGTTACGTCGGTGTGAAGGGGTTTTGAATAACTAGCAGAGAAAGTGTTGTCACCGACCTGGCTGTGCTGTCCGGTAGAGGTGTGCAGACAGATTTACAAACCCTTCAGCAGATCAGACAGATGACATGTTGACTTTAGATGTGTATATAGTCGGGAGTTCAGCTGTAATCACATAAGTGCCTCTCGTTTTGGCGGCGGGGTTGCGTCCCCGCCGTATAATAAACGTTTCATTGGAGTAGATTTCCTGTGAGCGATCGGATCTCATTATCACATGATGGATTGCACGCTGGAAGCCAAATTAGCACCGCCAACAGGAAAGTTCACCGCTAATTAATTGGCGGCTGCGCAGGTGTCGGTTTAATTCCCCTCCGCAGATGGGCGTCTGGCGGTGACAAAAGGACCGCCGCGAAACGTATAAATTACGGGAGGAGAGCGCTTTTATGTGCGCGATAGAGGAGAGACGCTTTCGGAAGAAACATAAAAATCTCTGCTAATGGCCCATTTCCATTCACGGTGCGTCGGCGGCGCCAAATCATTGCCTCGCCGGTGAACCCACACACAGAAAATTATACTAAAATATTCATTGGTATCGTTTTCATATCAACGCTGATATTATTCGTCATAAACTGTCTATCCTCCTTCTAGAACATAACTCATGCAGGAGCAGTGCCAGGAAAACTACTACAGACAGGAACCGATGTTTAAATCTGTGCACAATAACGCGGATGTTATGCAGATAACCCCCCCCCCCCCATAGTGCAGACTAGCAGGAACCCCATACTGCCCCCTCCTATACAGATCTTATTATAGAGGCGCAACCTATTAATACAGAATTAAGACGAAGACCAAAATCCTCTGCAATCCCCGCCGTCTGCCTGATGTATGAACCGTCACTCCCCCTCCTGTGCGCAAAAATGTCACTCCGCATCTTTCATCCTCATGCGTAACGTGAAGGTGACCTACCTGAGCTACAGGGGAGGGGAGAGGGGATTTGCAAGAACCGAAATACTTTGCATACATGGAAGGTCTGAATTTGTAAGATGACTGAAGTCACAAAACGTGAATACTGCACCAAAGGAGCTTACACTCTAATGTCCCACTACCAGTACAGAATCGTCCAGTGCCCAGAGCGCGGGTGCAGAACTGCACCCCCCCACCACCACCACCACCACTAGTGCATGCTATGGAATGAGTGTACTGCCCTGCGTCTATTCTCTACCCCCTTGCTTCACTGCACCCAGGGCAGCTTCCCCTTCTGCCCATCCCTTGTACCAGCCCTGCCCACCACATTTATACACTATTATTATACAGCTCTGACATATACTGCAGTCCTGTACAGAGAACACTGAGCCAGTCACATCAGTCTCTGTACCAGAAGAGCTTCTCCACCAGGTGGAGCTGTTCTGCAGGGTGCTGTTGGCTCACTCTGCTTTGGTCTCAGCTGGGAGAATCAGCAAGCCTGGGCCTGTCCTACAGGCTTTTCCCCAGCAAGCATGGACCATGCTGGGAAAGACCAACGTGGATGGCAGTATTCCAACATGATAACGACCCCAAACACACCTCCGGGACGACCACTGCCTTGCTAAAGAAGCTGAGGGTAAAGGTGATGGACTGGCCAAGCATGTCTCCAGACCTAAACCCTACTGAGCATCTGTGGGGCATCCTCAAATGGAACTTGGAGGAGCGCAAGGTCTCCAACATCCACCAGCTCTGTGATGTCATCATGGAGGAGGGGTAGAGGACTCCAATGGCAACCTGTGAAGCTCTGGTGAACTCCATGCCCAAGAGGGTTAAGGCAGTGCTGGAAAATAATGGCGGCCACACAAAATAATGACACTTTGGGCCCAATTTGGACATTTTCACTTAGGGGTGTACTCACTTTTGTTGCCAGCAGTTTAGCGGCCGAATAGCGCCGCTAAAACAACGGTAAAATGTAGGTAAAAAATAACAAAGCGGGGTATACATGAGCTTTAAGCTGGGGTCCTGGCTTATGTTGCCCGACAGTGGCCAGTGACGGCGGAGGAAATTAGGTCTCTTCCTAGGAAGGCCCCGGGGAGGAGGGTTGTTGAATCTGCCTTTAGCGAGCCACTGGCCTCGAGGGATTGCCCGGGCCCTGTTATGAGGGAGGGTCTGCGTTTGATTATTCTGGAGAGAATCCCTTTAAAGTTTCGGAATGTGGCCTGGCGCTCGTTCCTTGGCAGACTCTATGTGAAGAGCAACCTGAGGCATCCCTCTGTAGAGAACCGTGGTTGTCCAAGAGTGGAGTGTGGAGGTGTGGAGGAGACGACGGACCATTCCTTGCTTCAGTGCCCTTTCAAAGTAGAAGTCTATAAGCGGGTGGGTGGAGCTCTGCGTATGCCTTTCCTTTCCCGCTTGAGTTATGCGGAGTGGTCATACGGAGCCTTTCAAACTCACCGGGATTCTGATTTCGAGACACTTTTTCTAGTTTGCTTAGTAGATCGTTACTTCACGTGGAATGCACAGTATAAGGTTTCTATTCGGAAAAAAAAGTCCTACCTGATGAGGTGGTGAAGCACAACATTCTGGGTGAGGTTGGGAAGATTCGGGGTCTAGAGAAGGACAGGTGGCGGTCGGGGGCCTGGACAAAGGCGTGGAGGAATGTCAGGTCCCCGTAGCTGCTGTCTGAGCGTGCGGCTTTTCTTTCTATCCTTTCACGTTCCCTAGATTTTTATTAGGGTCTGATTTTTGAAAAAAGGCCGCATGTATGGGTTAAATGTCTCATCGGTTCTTAGCCTGAGGGTGTGTTTAGGTGGAGGTTATCGGGTGGACAGAAACCCGGGCACAAGTAGAAAAACCTGTACTGTCCGGGTCAAACCCGTACAGGTGGCAACCCTAGGGTTGGGGTTCAGGGTGACAACATAGGAGCACAACAAGGAGACAGGGACATAGCGTTGTCACCCTATAACATGAAGTCCTCAAACAAGGATCTCCATGGCAGGATCATCAGGAATCATTTTAAAGAAACTTGCAAATTAATAAAAAAAGAAAAGAAAATGATATTAACATTTTAAAGATTGGATGAGGTTTTAATAATTGGCATTACATCTACTTCAATAGGCCGACAATATCATTCCATATTCCCTCCTCGGAGTCTGACACCATAGGGTTACTCCTGTATGCTGAGCCGGGACACAGGAAGTCGTCCTTTAATGACGGCCACCAAGGTGGTGTCACCGAAGGCACTTCCAGCTGACAATTATCTCTATATAAGGTCCCCCATCCTCTCTATAATGGGCTCTCCTGGTCCCAGCACTGATTTATCTCCCTTATTACAGGCTGTTCTTTATTGCTGCTTTGTTCCGGGTGCAGAATTGGAATCATGTAAAGTAATTAGTCTTGACTTTTTTCTAAAGACAACAGGAACTCCCCAGGGCTCTTCCCGCTTCAGTCATTCCTCCAAACTGTGTTCTATCACCTCGTGTGGTTTGTGTCATTCTTTATAAAGCTGAGTTCTGAAGTGGCAGGAGCTCCGTCAGCCAGGCGGTGGGCTGCTTCAATCATCTATCAAAATGCCTTTGCAAAGCAAGATATTACCTTGTAAAGGTAGCAGTGACATCATCACCATGCTGTGCATAGCCTGTGCAGAGAGCAGAGCTGTGGGAGGGGCCCAGCAGGCTCCACCCACTACAGGCTGCCTGCAGAAAACGATAGGAGGGGGCAGAGACAAGACCAGTCCCCCAGCACAAGGAGAGAGAGAGCAGAGCGGTGGGAGGGGCCCAGCAGGCTCCACCTACTGCAGGCTGCCTGCAGAAAACAACAGGAGGGGCGGAGACAAGACCAGTCCCACAGCACAAGGAGAGAGAGACAGAGCAGAGCGGTGGGAGGGACCCAGCAGGCTCCACCCACTACAGGCTGCCTGCAGAAAACAACAGGGGGGGGGCGGAGACAAGACCAGTCATCCTGCACAGGGGGAGAGAGCAGCAGTGAGCGGTCTTTATTACAGGAAGGCGCACACTGGATTACTGCACAGATCTGGATGGATTACACAATGCATACCGAGATTCAAAGAATAGACATGATGAATGTACTTAGACAGGTTTTGCTTATCTCAGCTTTAGGGCTCGTTTACGCTTCAAAATGTGGCAATGAACACGCTTTTTAAAGCGGACCAGGGTGGAGTAACTAGCACATGGGAACGCTATAGCTGAAGGTGGGTGGGGACCGGAGAGAGAGGACGGAGGCTACTTTCACACGGCTTCATTACAAAAATGTACATATGCGTATTTCTGTATTTTTTCCGCATTTTTGCTGTGTATTCATTGCATTTTGCACCTATGAAAAAAGGACATGTGACTCAAAAAACGCAACTGTGTTCTCCATTAATTTCAATGGGGGGGTCCTGCTGCAGCTTGGACAAAGAACACAACAGAACTGCATAGGATTTAATGGTCGTGCATTTTTCAGCCACTTTTTTTATGCAAAAACGGAAGGAAAACTGAAAGCAGCCTAAGCGGCAGAGGATCAGCAGAGCTGGTGGACCGGAACAGGAGAAATTAGCAAATGTCTCATGGTGGTGCACAGCATTGGAGCAATATAGCGGGAGGTGAGCCGGGACCAGAGAGAGAGGAGTATCAGAAAACCAGAGGATCAGCAGAGCTGAGGGTTACTACTGAGCAGGGGATCAGCAGCGTTGGGGGTGCTACTGAGTGGGGTATCAGCATAGGTGGGGGGGCTACTGAGTGGGGGATCAGCAGAGGTGGGGGTACTACTGAGAGGGGGATCAGCAGAGCTGAGTATACTACTTAGCAGGGGATCAACAGAGCTGGGGCTTACTACTGAGCAGGTAATCAGCAGAGTTGGGGGTGCTACTAAGTGGGGGATCAGCATAGTTGGGGAGGCTACTGAGTGGGGGATCAGCATAGTTGGGGGGCTACTGATTGCAGGATCCGCAGAGCTGGGGATACTGCTGAGAGGGGGATGAGCAGAGCTGTGGGTTCTACTCAGCATTGGATCAGCGGAGCTGGGGGTACTACTGAGAGGGGGATCAACAGAGCTGGGGGTACTACTGAGTGGGGGGTCAGCAGAGCTGTGGGTTCTACTGAGCAGGGGATCAGCAGAGTTGGGGGTACTATTGAGTGGGGGATCAGCAGAGCTGGGGGTACTACTGAGTGGGGGATCAGCAGAGCTGGAGGTTACTACTGAGAGGGGGATCAGCAGAGCTGGGGGTACTACTGAGTGGGGGATCAGCAGAGCAGAGGGTATTACTGAGCAGGGGATCAGCAGCGTTGGGGGTGCGACTGAGTGGGGCATCAGCAGGGCTGGTACTACTTACTACTAAGGCAGGGGATCTGCCAAATGAGGGTACCAATGAGCTGGGGATCTGCTGAGCCCCTTTAAAACAAATCGAAAATCAAAACACACACATGGCATTTGCTTCATTAAAGTTTCACAGAAGCATAAAAAACACATCAAAAAGCATGTTGAAGCTGTTAGGTTAAAGTCAGTTAAAGTCCAAGCAAGTGTAAATGAGCCCTTAGAGAGCCTTTCTAGACATCAAATGATCAGGGAGATCCTAATGTATTCCAGCAAATACTGCAACTGTGCTATCATCAGAAAGTTAAATGCGTGCGTTTGTAAGAAGGTCATATACCAATTCAATCAGTAAAAATGTACATAGATTTGTCTGTGCAAATCGGGCAAAAATGAATATTATTCGACTATTTCTGGTGCTGGAGGAATGTTTTTCTTTTAGTTAAAACAGAAAATACCACATTTGGCCACTAGATGGTGCTAACTATCTTAGGGAATGCCTATGAAACTTAGTACCATCTAGTGGCCAAGTGCGGTATTTGCAGATTTATTGAAAAACATTCAACCAGCACAGGAAATTGCTTAATAACTTTCGTTTTTTTTGTTTTTTTTTGTTTGTTTGTTTGTTTTTTCTTCCCCTTATCTACCAAAGAAAATATTTTTTAGTTCTGTTTGTGTTACTGTTGGAAAGTTTCCCGCACTTCCTGTCTGGTGAAATGTTGTCAGCAGGACAGGAAGTGAGGGGAAGTTTCCCTAATGGAGTCGTGGATAGCAATGAAAACCAAATAACCGTTCTCGGGTCACAGTACCTCCTGCAGCGAGTATACAGAGAGCACCTCACAGGGTCACTGTATTCCTGAAGCAAGAAAGCAGAGAATGTGATTAACAGAGAGGAGTTTATAGGAGGTGTGTCCTACGTACAGCTCCTCCCACCAGCAATTATCTGCCTGCATTGAATAGAGAAGCACAGAGACCCAGTAATGACATGTTAAAATTCAGCTGTAATGAGACCCTTGATTGTCCGGCACGGTGGGGTGCTGGGGGTATTGAGCTGATGATCTCCACCTTCCCAGCAGCTGATAGATTGAATTTCCAGCCAATCCGGTAGCTCCAGGCACATTTGGGGAATGCGGATTGGTAAACACAGGAAAGTAGAGAAGTGACATTGCTTAGTAAATGACCCCCAGCGTGTCCTGGAACATCCACATTTCACCGCATTCTTTTTTTTTTTTATCACATCTTTGTTTTTGTGCAACTATTGCCAAAGAAAAATCATCCGCCAAGGATGGGGGGTCATCAATCACTCCCATCCCCCGATCCCAATCTGCAAAAAAAAAAAAAATAGACAGCGAACTCTGCCAGCTGCAGAACCTGCAGAGCCCAAATCATCCGAGTTTATTTTTATAACGCTGATATTGTTGGAGCTTCACGTCTTGATGGGTTTGACGTACGTGAGATATGGATTGGTTACAGAGCGTGCTTTCATACGGAAAATTATGATTTGGAGGACTCAGGTGCCCCTCCCCCTCCTAGAGCAGCTCTACGGGGTCTACAGGAATCAGTCCCTGAAATGACACTGGGCCTGTCCCCTGACCAGAAGGGTATTTAAACACTAGTCTATGAGGTGACCAACCGCGTCAGATCCAAAACACTTTAATACATGTTAGTTGTCTACCTGCTGCCCATCTGGATTGACCTGCCTTGACCCCTGCCTGGACCTGATTGCTCTCTTGTGTGCCGCCTGCCACAACATGCTCCTGGACCTGGCTACTTCTACTCTATCATCTGCCTCAACCTGACTACTCTTTCAACCCCTGCTTAGACCTGGCTACTCTCTGGCCTGTCCCTGACCCAACCCTTCCTGGACCTTACTACTGTCTTATCTGCCGCCTGCTTCAACCCCTTCCTGGACCTGACTACTCTCTCGCCTGTCCCTTGCCTTGACCCCTACCTGGACCTGATTATTCTCTAGCCTGTGGCAACATCTTCCTGGCCTGACTACTCTCTCGTCTGCCACTTTCTTTGCCCCCTGTATGGACCTGGCTACCCTCTTGCTTGTCCCTGCCTCAACCCTCGCCTGGACCTGACTACTCTCTAACCTGTCCCTGCCTTGACCCCTGCCTGGAATTGATAACTTTCTTGTCCGTCTCAACATCTTCCTGGACCTGGGTACCCTCTTGCGTGTCCATGCCTCTATCCTTACCTGCACTTGACTACTCTCATTTCTGCTGCTTGTCTTGACTCCTGCCTGGACCGGACCACTCTCTCGCCTGTCCCTGCCTTAACCTGACTACTCTCTCGCTTGTCCCTCTCTTGACCCCTACCTGGACTTGATTACTCTTTCACCTGTTGCCTCGGCATCTGCCTGGACTTGGCAACTCTCTGATCTGGCACGACCTGACTGCTCTCTCGTCTGCTGCCTCAACTCCTGCTTAGACCTGGCAACCCTCTGCCCTGTCCTTAACTCAACCCTTCCTGGACCTGACTACTCTCTTATCTGCCACCTGCCTCGACCCCTGCCTGGAACTAACTACTCCCTCACCTGCCCCTGCCTGGATCTGATAACTCTCTAGCCTGCCACCTGCCTCAACATCTTCCTGGACCTGGCTACTCTGTCACCTGCCACCTGCCTCAACCCGACTACTCTTTCGTTTGCTGCCTCAACCCCTGCTTAGACCTGGCTACGCTCTGGCCTGTCCCTGACCCAACCCTTCCTGGACCTTACTACTTTCTTATCTGCCGCCTGCTTCAACCCCTTCCTGGACCTGACTACTCTCTCGCCTGTCCCTTGCCTTGACCCCTACCTGGACCTGATTATTCTCTAGCCTGTGGCAACATCTTCCTGGCCTGACTACTCTCTCGTCTGCCACTTTCTTTGCCCCCTGTATGGACCTGGCTACCCCCTTGCTACAACCCTGCCTCAAAGCTTGCCTGGACCTGACTACTCTCTAACCTGTCCCTGCCTTGACCCGTGCCTGGAATTGATAACTTTCTCGTCCGTCTTAACATCTTCCTGGACCTGGGTACCCTCTTGCGTGTCCATGCCTCTATCCTTGCCTGCACTTGACTACTCTCATTTCTGCTGCTTGTCTTGACTCCTGCCTGGACCTGACCACTCTCTCGCCTGTCCCTGCCTTAACCTGACTACTCTCTCACTTGTCCCTCTCTTGACCCCTACCTGGACTTGATTACTCGTTCACCTGTTGCCTCGGCATCTGCCTGGACCTGGCAACTCTCTGATCTGCCACCTGGCACGACCTGACTACTCTCTCGTCTGCTGCCTCAACTCCTGCTTAGACCTGGCAACCCTCTGCCCTGTCCCTAACTCAACCCTTCCTGGACCTGACTACTCTCTTATCTGCCACCTGCCTGGACCCCTGCCTGGAACTAACTACTCTCTCACCTGCCCCTGCCTGGACCTGATAACTCTCTAGCCTGCCACCTGCCTCAACATCTTCCTGGACCTGGCTACTCTGTCACCTGCCACCTGCCTCAACCTGACTACTCTTTCGTTTGCTGCCTCAACCCCTGCTTAGACCTGGCTACGCTCTGGCCTGTCCCTGACCCAACCCTTCCTGGACCTTACTACTGTCTTATCTGCCGCCTGCTTCAACCCCTTCCTGGACCTGACTACTTTCTCGCCTGTCCCTGCCATGACCCCTACCTGGACTTGATTGTTCTCTAGCCTGTGGCAACATCTTCCTAGCCTGACTACTCTCTTGTCTGCCACTTTCTTTGCCCCCTGTATGGACCTGGCTGCCCTCTTGCTTGTCCCTGCCTCAACCCTTGCCTGGACCTGACTACTTTCTAACCTGTCCCTGCCTTGACCCGTGCCTGGAATTGATAACTTTCTCGTCCGTCTCAACATCTTCCTGGACCTGGGTACCCTCTTGCGTGTCCATGTCTCTATCCTTGCCTGTACTTGACTACTCTCATTTCTGCTGCTTGGCTTGACTCCTGCCTGGACCTGACCACTCTCTCGCCTGTCCCTGCCTTAACCTGACTACTCTCTCGCTTGTCCCTCTCTTGACCCCTACCTGGACTTGATTATTCTCTAGCCTGTGGCAACATCTTCCTGGCCTGACTACTCTCTTGTCTGCCACTTTCTTTGCCCCCTATATGGACCTAGCTACTCTCTTTCTTGTCCCTGCCTCAACCCTTGCCTGGATCTGACTACTCTCATTTCTGCTGCTTGTCTTGACTCCTGCCTGGACCTGACTACTCTCTCACCTGTCCCTGCCTTAACCCCTGCCTGAACCTGACTACTCTCCCGCTTGTCCCTTTCTTGAGCCCTACCTGGACTTGATTACTCTTTCACCTGTTGCCTCAGCATCTGCCTGGACCTGGCAACTCTCTGATCTGCTCCTGCTGCAGCCTCTCATCTGTGACAGTCTGATCACTTGGGAAGAGAGGAAGGAAAGGCTTCCTCCTGCCCGCAGCAGACTTATGACATCATCTCAGCCTAGGCAAAGTCATCAACTGGAGCTCAAGGACAGTTTTTAGTGATAAAATGTGGAGCTTTTATGAGAAATGATACTGTTGCTCTATATTGTGACATGCCAGGAATTTTTTGAAAGATACTGACAGGTCCACTTTAAGAAAAGAACACCAATTCTTTATCACTATTTGTGGTATAAAAATTAGGAGTTTAGAATGAAAAAACATTGTAAATACTCAATACAATTATCTTTTTATCTTTTATATAGTGATTGCCAAAACTGGTTCATAAAAAAAAAACAAGTATGAATCATATTTAAAATAAAATAAAAAAAAACGAAAACATGAGAAATGTATCTTCATTTTACTGCCGTCATTAAGTGAGCAGAGAATACAAACAAGCAAAGAAATACAGAATATAAAGAGAATTGATTTAATTGCGGATGATCAATATCACAGATATCATTCAGCCAAGTTCGTTTGAATCATCAGAGAGAGATATACAGCAAACTGGGTCATCTGTCATCGTCAATATAATATTCCACATTTACATGTTCATTACCAATGGGAATTCTCATTTAAAACACAACCCAAAACAAGAACAATGTCAAGCTCCATGAAACTTTCAGTTTTAATCAGCTAAATACATTTTAGATGCATCAATACAAATCCTGCAAATGGTTTTCCTAAGATTTGCCCGTTTAGGCTCCGATGAAAAGGGTGCGCGCTTGAAACGCGTCAGCAGTTTGGGATATCATCTGACCCCCTCAACACCTGGTCCGGTTTGCCGATGCTTAGGGACACTGCCTCACCAATTGACAAGCCTTATTTACGTGCTCGTTTGTGAGTATAAACATTGCTTTTATTAAAAATGTAACATTGGTAATGCGCAAGGTCGGTGCGCCCTTCCTTTTTTCTTTTCTGTTTCAGTTTCAAGAATACCCGTTGTTTTGAGGAGGGCTGCAAGACTGTAGGCATTGCCTACATTTAAAGAGTTGGTCGCACCACTAGAGACTAAACACCCAAGCGCAGGAGATTATACTGTTTTTTTTCCTAAGAAAGCAGCCACAACCTGAGTAGAAAAGCCTGTCCCCTGCCAGCATGTTGCAGAGAAGGATTCTTGTCTCTGTGTGGAGGCAATGGTCTCTCTTCAGCATGGCCATCTTAAAGCATGGGCACTGCCCAGGGGCCCCAGGTGCATGGGGGGGCCCCATGATAATCCTGCATGCCATCATACTTGCCAACCGTCCCGGATGTTCCGGGACAGTCATGCTTTTTTACCAAGCTGTCCTGGGATGGCAGCGTCCCGGAGCCTGTTCTGTGCCCTCCAGATCCCAGTATTGGGCCCTCCTGACCCCCCACCACCCCACCACCAATACTATGCCTTTTGTGTTGATTTCTTATTGATTAAAATCAACTTTATTGGAAATATCAATAGATATATGTAAATAGCACAGAGAGTAACCAGTGGGATTATAGCAGTGCCAAGAAGCAGAAACGAGCTAAAACCTAACAAAGTTTATTTAACACGTGATTAAAAAGGTATATAAATGTGATATATTTGTTTTACACATATCCAAAGGAAGGTCACAGTAGGTGTTCACTTTAAGCGTTTGGTAAAGGTGTAGTGTCTGATCCCAACATGTTTCGGCAAAATTGGCTCCCTCGGGGGATTCATAGAAGATCACAGCGAAACATGTTGGGATCAGACACTACACCTTTTTTGCAAAAACGCTTAAAGTGAACCCTCCTTTGGACATGTGGTGTTCACTTTAAGCGTTTGGTAAAGGTGTAGTGTCTGATCCCAACATGTTTCGCCAAAATTGGCTTCCTCAGGGTATTCATAGAAGATTGCAGTGAAACATGTTGGGATCAGACACTACACCTTTTTTCCAAAAACGCTTAAAGTGAACCCTCCTTTGGATACGTGGTGTTCACTTTAAGCATTTGGTAAAGGTGTAGTGTCTGATCCCAACATGTTTCGGCAAAATTGGCTTCCTCAGGGGATTCATAGAAGATCACAGCGAAACATGTTGGGATCAGACACTACACCTTTTTTGCAAAAACGCTTAAAGTGAACCCTCCTTTGGACATGTGGTGTTCACTTTAAGCGTTTGGTAAAGGTGTAGTGTCTGATCCCAACATGTTTCGCCAAAATTGGCTTCCTCAGGGTATTCATAGAAGATTGCAGTGAAACATGTTGGGATCAGACACTACACCTTTTTTCCAAAAACGCTTAAAGTGAACCCTCCTTTGGATACGTGGTGTTCACTTTAAGCATTTGGTAAAGGTGTAGTGTCTGATCCCAACATGTTTCGGCAAAATTGGCTTCCTCAGGGGATTCATAGAAGATCACAGCGAAACATGTTGGGATCAGACACTACACCTTTTTTGCAAAAATTCTTAAAGTGAACCCCCCCTATGGACATGTGGTGTTCACTTTAAGCGTTTGGTAAAGGTGTAGTGTCTGATCCCAAAATGTTTCACCAAAATTGGCTTCCTCAGGGTATTCATAGAAGATCACAGTGAAACATGTTGGGATCAGACAGTACACCTTTTTTCCAAAAACGCTTAAAGTGAACCCTCCTTTGGATACGTGGTGTTCACTTTAAGCATTTGGTAAAGGTGTAGTGTCTGATCCCAACATGTTTCGGTAAAATTGGCTTCCTCAGGGTATTCATAGAAGATCACAGTGAAACATGTTGGGATCAGACACTACACCTTTTTTCCAAAAAAAAAACGCTTAAAGTGAACCCTCCTTTGGATACGTGGTGTTCACTTCAAGCATTTGGTAAAGGTGTAGTGTCTGATCCCAACATGTTTCGCCCTGAGCTTCTATAATTCCCCTGAGGAAGCCAATTTTGGCGAAACATGTTGGGATCAGACACTACACCTTTACCAAACGCTTAAAGTGAACACCTACTGTGACCCTCCTTTGGATATGTGTAAAACAAATATATCACATTTATATACCTTTTTAATCACGTGTTAAATAAACTTTGTTAGGTTTCAGCTCGTTTCTGCTTCTTGGCACCGCTATAATCCCACTGGTTACTCTCTGTGCTATTTACATATCTAAAAGTGATGAGGTGCATGATGTAACATTGTCACCCAGCTACAATATCATTCAAATACTAATAAATAAGAAATAAATAATAAATGTTTAATTCTATCAACTATTTATACTTTAATTCTTGAGAGTAGGAATGTAAATTGGGGCAGGCTGGTAGGGGCCCCAGAGTAATACTTTGCCCAGGGGCCCATGATGCTATTAAGACAGCCCTGCCCTGCAGAGGTCTGGCATGCCCCTTGCTGAGCAGAGTTAGAGCTCTCCAATCAGCAGGAAGCATTAGCTTTGTAGATTGGAGAGCTCTAGCTCTGAATCAGCAGGGACCTGCACAAGAGAGTTTCTTCTTTTCAGCATGGCTGGCAGGCGACAGGCTTTTCTGCTCGTGCTGTGGCTGCCATGATGATGGCCAGCAAAACGTTTCCTTCCCAAGATACATTTTATAAAAGAAAGTAATGTATTATTATATATTTTATATTATTTTATTATTATTTATGTTGTATTATTTTATATAATAATATAATATATATAATATTTTTTATATACATTTTTTAATATTTTTTTTTTAAATTTGTATAGAGGGGGGCGCCTTCTGTCAGGGGACCCAGGGCAGTTTCCCCTTTTGCCCCCTTATAAATCCAGCACTGCCGGAGGGGGTTTTACCGCCCTTCAGCCACTGTGTGAAATAGCCCCTAAGTGAAATGAATGCCACTGCAATACAGCAATGCAAAGATGTAAATAGGGCCTAAGACTTTGTATTTTGTTTTTTGATGCACCTGGAATGTATTTTGCTGATTTAATGTGAATACTCAATTCCACTTTCAATTTTTTTCATATATATATTTTGCTTGATAAACAAATTTATTCAAAGATAAAGATTTTAAGACTAGCCTTGATTTTTATTTCAAATAAAACAATGATGTCAGTGCAGCAGCATAAAAAGTCCCCACATGATCAACAAGGAGATTAACAAGAACATTTTCCTCATCTATTTTCACCATTTTTTTCTTTTTTTGCACAATTAACATTTTTACAAAACAAAACATCTACAGCACATACTACATCACTACCAACCTGCAGATAATAAATAACATTATTTCAGAGTGTCACTTTTTTTTTTTTTTTTCTTGACGAAAACTTTTTGAATATTTTTGTCTCCTGCGGCGTTCATTTTTATTTTTGTTGGTATTGTTTGTTTTCCTCCTGCGGCTTCAGCGCCTTTATTAGCTTAAAGTGGCCTTACAAGAGGGATATCAGTTTAAAATGCAACAAGATTACTGTAAGTGACCTTCAGAGTATAAGAAGGCTGCAGATGTAATCCGCAGATTATTCGTTAAACTAATTAGAGCACAGACAACGCAATCCTACATGACACGAGTGGTGGAGAGACAGTTTAAGGGCAAGAAGAGTTTCCGTTTGCGTTTTCGGTAGACTCAGCAATTCTCTCGTCAGGTGAAGGTGTACAAACAGTCTTTCAAAAAATTCTGCGTGTTCCGAGCTAGTGTTTTTTCTCTTTTAGCTTGTCCTTGACTTTTTGAGGTTCGTACTGGATTAGACGCAAAATTTCTTTGTTCTTGACGATTCCTTGTATGAATTCTCCTTCAGTCAGTTTATCTGTAGAAAGAAAAATGCAAATCATGGTGTAAAAATTGTAGACTGGGAGGATTTGTTTCATGATTGGAAACTAGAATGGTTTTGGGTCAAATTTATTTTAATTTAATTAATTTATTTTGGGTCAATTTTATTTCAATTTTATTTATTTATTTTCAATTATTATTAAAATGTTTTTTTTTATTTTTTTTATTTGTTTTTAGTTATGTATTTATTTATTTAATTTTCTTTTTATTTATGTATTTACTTGTCATTTTTATTTTATTTATTTATTTATTTAATGTTAAATTATTATTTAAATGTTTTTTTTATTATTTTTTTATTTATTTTTAGTTATGTATTTATTTATTTAATTTTCTTTTTATTTATGTATTTAATTGCCCATATCTGATGTGTTTTTAAACTTCTATGTCAGTTCTTTGTGCTTTTTTGTATATTATTAATAAAATTTAACTTTTTATATACTTTTTGTAGTTTAATACCATTGTGCCTCTAAAGTCCCATTACTTAGTTCCTTGATGCCCTTAACATGTATTTATTTGTCATTTTTATTTTATTTATTTATTTATTTATTTATTTAATGTTCTTTCCATTTTATTTATGTAACTGTTGTTTTCTTTTTTTTTAAATTTTATTTATTTATGTATTAACCTAATGTTGTTTTTTTTTTTTTTAATTGTTACTTTAACTTTATTTATTGCTATTTTTATTGTATTTATTTATTTAATTTATTGTTTTAATTTTATTTCTTTAATTAATTTCTTTCTATTTTATTTATGTACTTAAGTGTCATTTTTGTATTTAGTTATTTAATGCTCTTTTTTATTTTATTTATGTAATTGTTGTTTTAATTGTATTTATTTATTTCATTTTCTTTTATCTATTTATTTCATTTAATGTTTTCATTTTATTTCTTTAATTCATTATTTTTTTCTATTTTATTTATGTACCTAATTCTATTTTATTTATTTATTTATTTATTTATTTATTTAATGCTCTTTTTGATTTTATTTATTTAAATATTGTTTTAATTGTATTTATTTATTTCATTTTCTTTTTATCTATTTAGATTATTTGATTAAGCCGGAATTAAAGCTCTAAATAAATATTTGTGCCTCTGCAGACATCTTTGTGGGGACATATTGTTCTCAGCTCCTTTTATTTTGCTCATTACATTGTGTGGCAAATAAAGCACCATATTTCATTAGGCTTACATACAATCAATTTTCCTTTTAATTTATTTAGTTTATTTATTTAATTGTCGTTTTTATTTATTTACTTATTGTTCTTTTTATTTTATTTATTTAATTGCTAATTAAATGTTTTATTTATTTATTGTTTATTTATTGTTTTATTTTATGTATTTATTTATTCAATTGATGTTTTACATTCATTTATTTATTTTAATTGTATTATTTAATTTATTTGATTGTCATTTTTATTTGATTTATTTATTTAGTTATTTTAGTTATGTTATTTTACTTGTTATTTATTTGTTATTCATTTTGTATTTGTTTATTTACCAGGCTTCTTCTTACTTTATTTTTTACCTGGTGATCCAGCCAGGAACACAATTCCTGTCTTAGGGGGTCTCCACTCTGGAAGGAGGTGCAACAGAGACACCATTGGACAGCAGCAGAGTTAGATAGAATAGCAGATTTAGATGGACTTGACTAACAGATAAAAATTGAACTCTAGCTAACTAGGTCCATAAAGACATGGATGAGCTGGTTTGGGGTGGAGGAACTTGACTGGCCTCAACCCTATAGAACACCTTTGGGATGAATTAGAGCAGAGAATGCGAGCCAGGCCTTCTCGTCCAACATCAGTGCCTGACCTCACAAATGCACTTCTGGAAGAATGGTCAAACATTCCCATAGACACACTCCTAAACCTTGTGGACGGCCTTCCCAGAAGAGTTGAAGCTGTTTTAGCTGCAAAGGGTTGGCCAATTCAAAAGCGCCTAAAAAATGCCCCAGTGTGAAAGGGTTCTAATAGTAATTAAATCCTTGTGGGCAGCTAAGAATGAAATGTGAATGAAAAAAAAAAAATATTGTGAATGGCTCACACAATACAAACTCTCATATGCTTGTGCTATACTGGAATGTACAGTGCCTTGAAAAAGTATTCATACCCCTTGACATTGTCCACATTTTGTTATGTTACAACCAAAAACTTAAATGTATTTTATTGGGATTTTATGTGATAGACCAACACAAAGTGGCACAGAATTGTGAAGTGGAAGGAAAATGATAAATGTTTTCAAAATGTTTTACAAATAAATATGTGAAAAGTGTAGGGGGTACATTTGTATTCAGCCCCCTTTACTCTGATACCTCTAACTAAAATCTAGTGGAACCAATTGCCTTCAGAAGCCACCTAATTAGTAAATGGAGTCCACCTGTTTGTAATTTAATCTCAGTATAAATACAGCTGTTCTGTGAAGCCTTCGGAGGTTTGTTAGAGAACCTTAGTGAACAAACAGCATCATGAAGGCCAAGGAACACACCAGACAGGTCAGGGATAAATTTGTGGAGAAGTATAAAGCAGGGTTAGGTTATAAGAAAAAATATCTCAAGCTTTGAACATCTCACAGAGCTCTGTTCAATCCATCATCCGAAAATGGAAAGAGTATGACACAACTGCAAACCTACCAAGACATGGCCGTCCACCTAAACTGACAGGCCGGGCAAGGAGAACATTCATCAGAGAAGAGCCAAGAGGTCCATGGTAACTCTGGAGGAGCTGCAGAGATCCACAGCTCAGGTGGGAGAATCTGTCCTCAGGACAACTATTAGTCGTGTTCTCCACAAATCTGACCTTTATGGAAGAGTGACAAGAAGAAAGTCATTGGTGAAAGAAAGTCATAAGAAGTCCTGTTCGCAGTTTGTGAGAAGCCATGTGGGGGACACAGCAAACATGTGGAAGAAGGTGCTCTGGTCAGATGAGACCAAAACTGAACTTTTTGGCCTAAAAGCAAAACGCTATGTGTGGCGGAAAACTAACACTGCACATCATCCTGAACACACCATCCACACTGTGAAACATGGTGGTGGCAGCATTATGTTGGGGGGATGCTTTTCTTCAGCAGGGACAGGGAAGCTGGTCAGAGTTGATGGGAAGATGGATGGAGCCAAATATAGGACAATCTTAGAAGAAAACCTGTTAGAGTCTGCAAAAGACTTGAGACTGGGGTGGAGGTTCACCTTCCAGCAGGACAACGACCCGAAACATACAGCCAGAGCTACAATGGAATGGTTTAGATCAAAGCATATTCATGTGTTAGAATGGCCCAGTCACAGTCCAGACCTAAATCACATTGAGAATCTGTGGCAAGACTTGAAAATTGCTGATCACAGACGCTCTCCATCCAATCTGACAGAGCTTGAGATATTTTACAAAGAAGAAGAATGGCCAAAAATGTCCCTCTCTAGATGTGCAAAGCTGGTAGAGACATCCCCAAAAAGACTTGCAGCTGTAATTGCAGCAAAAGGCGGTTCTACAAAGTATTGACTCCGGGGGGCGCCATACAAATGTACCCCCCACACTTTTCACATATTTATTTGTAAAAAATGTTGAAAACCATTTATCATTTTCCTTCCACTTCACAATTATGAGCCACTTTGTGTTGGTCTATCACATAAAATCCCAATAAAATACATTTACGTTTTTGGTTGTAACATGACAAGATGTGGAAAATGTCAAGGGGTATGAATACTTTTTCAAGGCACTGTAAATAATAATCGGCGCCACGCTTCACTAATACCATAAACGCATAAAACCAGTCTGTGAAAATCCACCGAATTAATATCCAGAAACAGTCTTCTATACCGTGCTGATATTATATCCAAGAGCCATTATATTAAATTTAAAAAAATAAAAAATAAAAAAATAAAATGTTAATTTTAATTTAAATTTAATATATTGGGTGTTTGATATAATATGAACACGGTATAGTTTTTGGATATTAATTTGGTGGATTTTCACAGACTGATTTCATGTGTTTGTGGTATTAGTGAAGCGTGGCACCGATTATTATTTTATATTTAAATGGAAAAATCATTCGGGAATAAGCCCTTTATAGGCACACTGTGCCATTTTTATTTTTGCTGTTCAGTACCCGAGATAGCAAACATCTGATAATATTGTATTCATTGCGTGTATACAGCAATCACGGGAGCTTTGAAATACCATCTAATTATTCACCTGGATAACAGAAATTAAAGTTCTAAATAAATAATTGTGTCTCTGCAGACATCTTGGGGAGGACATATTGTTCTCAGCTCCTTTATGTTGCTCATTACATCGTGTGCCAACCAAAGCACCATATTTTATTAGACTGAGGTCACCAGCTTACAGACAAACGTCCCTCATGGGTACATCAATGCATTATATGCAAGAAGACGATTGAGCTATGTTAGGAGCAGAGATAGTAATTCCGCTAGGCCGGTGCTCTGCTCTTCAAACAGCACTTACTTCAAGAATAATAAGTGGCGTTATATAAAATATTTGTTCTCTGACATTACATTGTCTTCTGTATACTATACTGTCCCTGCAATAGGTGCTGTGAAAGTAAGGCATGGAGTAAGGAAGGAAGAAGAAACCTAGATGGAGGGCCGACATGACAGGGTTAAAAGGGGGTTTGGACTGGTAGGAGTTTTTAGGTAGGTTTTAAAGTATATAGTAAGGGGACATATACCAGATTGATGAAGTGGAGGAGACGGGTGAGGCTTCAGGGGTCAACCAGTAGGAGAATCCTGGTGAGGTCTTCACTCAGGTGAGAGACTACGTCGGGACAACTCCCCCCTCCCTTGTGGTTAGGTTCTTGGGTATTTTTTTGGGGCTGGTTCCCTTGGTGGATTGTCATGGCAGCTGGTGGGGTACAAGGTCCTTATATGTGCTTTATTTGCTCAATGTAGGTAGGGACCCGTCTTGGGTACGGCTCCCTGTAGTTTGTTTGGCTTATATCTGCAGTGGTGTTGTCTCCAAGATGGTGTTTTGCGGCTGGAGGCCTACATTTGGTTAAGCAGGTACTTGAAATAGTGGTGCCTAGTAGTGGTGTTGTCTCCAAGTCCAAGTGTTTTGCGGGTGCAGGCCTAAGTTTGGTTAAGCAGCAGTGGCGGCTGGTGCTCCAATTTTTTTTTTTTTTGGGGGGGGGGGCGCAAACAAACTGAAAAATACTGAAACAGAAACATCAAATGCAGCCACTGTGCCCATCAAATGCAGCCACTGTGCCCATCAAATGCAGCCACTGTGCCCATCATATGCAGCCACTGTGCCCATCATATGCAGCCACTGTGCCCATCATATGCAGCCATTGTGCCATCAAACGCAGACACTGTGCCATCAAACACAGCCACTGTGCCCCATCAAATGCCGCCACTGTGCCCATCAAATGCAGCCACTGTGCCCATAAAATGCAGCCACTGTGCCCCATCAAATGCAGCCACTGTGCCCATCAAATACAGCCACTGTGCCCATCAAATACAGCCACTGTGCCCCATCAAATGCAGCCACTGTGCCCATAAAATGCACCCACTGTGCCTATCATATGCAGCCTCTGTGCCCATGAAATGCAGCCACTGTGCCCATCATATGCAGCCTCTGTGCCCATGAAATGCAGCCACTGTGCCCATCATATGCAGCCTCTGTGCCCATGAAATGCAGCCACTGTGCCCATCATATGGAGCCTCTGTGCCCATGAAATGCAGCCTCTGTGCCCATCATATGCAGCCACTGTGCCCATGAAATGCAGCCAATGTGCCCATCATATGCAGCCCCTGCGCCCATGAAATGCAGTCTCTGTGCCCATCAATTGCAACTACTGTGCCCATCATATGCAGCCTCTGTGCCCATGAAATGCAGCCTCTGTGCCCATCATATGCAGCCACTGTGCCCCCCCCCCGCCTGCTCGCCCGCTCGCTGTCTGACCGGCACTTACCCCATCTTGGTGGTGGGTGAGGCAGCAGGTAACGGCGGTGAGCTGTGGGATGGGTGACACGGGTCAGGCGATGGCTCCTGTGTCCTCCCGGTGTCTCTTCTTCGCTTCTGCTAGCTGGCCAATGGGATCACCTGTGCCTTCAGCCAATCAGGTGACCGGTATTAGACCCATGCCTCCTGATTGGCAGAGAGGCGGTTCAGTGTTAGAAAAGAAAAATATTTATTTGCTTTTCTAACATGCCTGGGTGGACTGCGAGCGCAATGCTCTGCGCTCCAAGTCCACCTTTTTTGAAGCCTATTAGAGCCCATGGCTCTAATCAGGTGCTTCAAAAAAACACCCCCGCTGCTGGAATTCAGGCACCCGGCGTCAGAAAGGGGTCGGACGCCTGAATAGGGGGTGGCAGCGGTGGCCAGGGATAGATTCATGCAATGTATAAATCTATCCATTATTCACAGAGGGGGCGTGGCGTGAAAGAGGACGGGCCGCCCCTCTTAAGCAGGTACTTGAAGTAGTGGTGCCCAGTAATGGTGATGTCTCGAAGTCGGTGTTTTGCGGCCAGAGGCCTACGTTTGGTTAAGCAGGAACGTGAAGTAGTGGTGCCTACAAGGACCTTGGAGCTCCAAATTTTTAGACTGTACTGACTGTTGTTTGTATGTTTTGTATATGTTATTTATACAATTTGGTTTAATAAAAGGTTGCCTTGGCCAATAAACTCCAGTTTTTGGTGTCTTGTGTGTTACTTGGGTAAGGTAAAAGGGGGAGTGTTGGTCAAACAGTCATAGGTACAAAGTCATCTTTTATACCCTAGTCATGAGTGTTTCCCCCTTTCTGTGCACTATGAGTCAGTGTGCACTCTGCCTGTGTGTGGTGACTAGGGATGAGTTCAGGTGTGTTCAGGATTCTAACCCAAACCCACATGAGCGAGCTCTCCAGAAAGCTGTCTGCCTTTTGGCTACGAATATGTGTAGTATTTGTTCTTATGAGTGTCCGGTAGGGGTGCTCCACCATCAATCTGGCCTTTTGGTAGGAATGGCTGGCTGTATTTCTGCCGGTACGATGGGAATCCCAATGGGCTTTCCCGATGGATTAAGGAATCTGGAGCATGCACCGTGGTAGGTGTGGGCCGGTAATGCTTCCCTGGCTTGGCAGGTACCGGGGAGCCAAGTGCCTCCTGATTTGAATTATGCTACTTGGTCTGGTCATGGGTTGGGTTGGCAGAGAACCTGTGATGGCAGTGCCCCCTGGGATCTGGTTGCCCCAAGGGGTGCTCACAGTATCACTATGGGCCTGGGAAACCCAATGTGAGAATGAGCACATGGCCATGTCACCACTTGATTTTCCTGCACAGAACCTCTGGGCTAGGTTTTTTGGCTGAGATCAGGGCAATACTTGATACCAGGCCACAAGGCCTTGCCCATGCACTTGCACTTACACCTGTTTATGTACTTATTTAGGTAGTGTAGAGATGGGCACATGCTTGTGTAGCACGCTGGGGTTTAGTCAGGCGTTATCTCTGTAGCCGTCGCCCTTAGCAACCGGCCTCAGCTTCATCAAGATTTCGTCTGGCTCCGTGGGAAGCTGGCAAGTAACTTTTACACTTCTAATGGACTGTGTTGTCCTGTGTGCTATTAACGTGGGGAAGAACTAACAAGTCTCATTGCTTATGGGAAAGAATCAGCCTGGTCTTTTGACACTTCCCACCAGTGCTGTAAGGGTTAATACACACCCAAAAACGGACTCCATTACAGTTTTGGCACGTCGCAGCAAGAAGAAGGCGGGCGCCACAGTTCTCAGGAAAGGTTTACACCAATCCGTTGGCAGGGGGAGGAGCTCCCGCTCTGCAGAGGAGGATAAGGAAGTGCTGCTGTGTGTCTGATTGTGGGTTAGTGAAAGAGATGGCGCAGTTCGTGAGTGAGATGGCGGATTGGGGAAAGTACGCTCCGGGCGTCTGCTTTGGCCCGAGTGGTGGAAAACCTGTCCTGACTGATACCGGAGTGTGGTACGCACTGAATGGCCAGCTTGTTTTGTATGCGGCTGGAGGCTATGAGTCTCTTGGACTGATTTGTGGAAAGTGTTCTGGCTCGACTATGCAGTTGAGGCCTTGGATTGTCTGTGGATGCTGTAGAGAGCACCTATTCAAGGTTGTCCCTCTGACCCTACCCCCATGGATCTTACAAATGGATGGGGACAAGAATGTTGCTGTCCCTTCGGGGAGTGAGCTCCAAAGCCCATCGGTGGTCACCCAAGTCCTACAGAAAGCTGCTGACCCTGCTTCAGTGACTACCGTCACTGACTACTGTGACTACTGAGTTGATGTCTGAGTTGCCCGAGAGAAAATTACCTGGACCGGGTAAGCCAGCAAAAAGAGAGAGTGGTGTGCCTGTTGGGGAAGTGACACCAGTAGCAGTGAAAGGGGATGTCGAAGGGGTGCCAGTCAAGGCGAAAGTCAAGCGCAACTACATCCCAGCTGAGGAGTGTTTGACCATCTCAGATTCGGACATTTCGTCCGATGGTCTGTCAGAACTCTTCTCGGACACCCGGTTTTACTCAGGGAAATTGGGAGAAAGTGATAAAGTGTTAACCAGTGATGTGTAGGAAGATGAAGCACTTGCTACTGCTACTGCAAGCGTGCAGATTGTGCTGTCAGCCAGTGCATCACCGCTGATTAGCATTGCCAGGTCCTTTGAGGAGGATCAAGGGAAATTAATGGGTTCCCCTGGAGCGGCCTATCACGCCCATGCCAAGTTCCAAAGCAGATCGTAAGCCGGAGGTGGTTGCTGGATACAAAGTTCAGCGTGCCTCAGACGCGCGGGTTCTATCTGGGTAATGGAGACCCTAAGACCATGCCGAGGCTGTCAAAGATACAGCGCATAATTATCAGGAGAGTAGCGGAAAATTATGAGTATTTATACCCCTACATTCCTCTTCATCTGGAAGAGGAGACTCTGGAGAAGGAAACGCAATGGGTGGATGAGGCCATCCATGAATTCCTTCAAATACCCCTCTAGATAGACTTTTTAAAGTTATCACCTAAAATGTCAGGGGAATACCATTCAGTGATGGATACCTGGGGCTATGGCTGCAAAATAATCTGGACAGCGTAATCCTCCATAGGCCGGACAAGAAAGATGCCAAATATTATGTTGTCACTGTAAATGTCAAAGGAGAAGATGTAACACTGCCAGATCCCAGATATTATTGGTGAAGTCTCATCAAAGTGATGCCATTACCCTGTGGATTGAAAATATGGGTTGTGTGACGTCAAGGACGCTATGCTGACAGTTACCTTGCAAACCCATTTAAAGTGTTGTTAACAGGGAATATCCCAGAAGGCTGTATTGCCAGGACTAGAGGCTAGAGCCTTTGCTACACTTGTAAGGTTATTGGTCTGGAGGCTTAACATGAAGAAAAGTACGTATAATAAGCAGCAGGCAGTAGGTGCACTCAACAGGACCTACAAAAGGATATATTTTCCAAAAAACACTTCCTTTTGTAGGTCCTGTTGAGTGCACCTACCGCCTGCTACTTATTTATTTATATATTTCTCTACATGAGTGTGTTTCTTTTGCACTTATGTATGTGTTTTCTTCTCCTTTACACTTGGATGGAGGGTATGGTTCCTTGGGCGTACCCTGAAGTCTAGGGGGGCGATGTGTGGCCATCAGGTTCCTTCCTCCCCTGAACCAAGGGATATCTCTCTGGGACAGCCCCCCCCCCAGTGCTCGTTGGTGGGCTTTGGCTGACCATGAGAAAAGGGGTCCGCCAGGCCTTTTGGCTAGTTGAACCATGAGTGTGTCTTGCCCGTCAGGAGCCTTGCCTGCTGGGAGGGGTCAGGGAGGAGTCCTACTTCTTTAGGAGGTAAACTAGAGACACACCCCTAAGTGCACTTTTTTTGAGTGTGTTTTCACATGCACTTTTTTTTTGTTTGCTTGCTGCCGCTTTTTTTTTTGCGCATCGCCGGTTTAAGAGAGAAAGCTGTCACCTGTACTGGGCCAATCATCTGCAGCCCAGGCATTCCCAGCTCCACTGCCGCACCTATACAAGGGACCTGTATACATGTGGCTGCAGAGCGGGGAATGTCCCAGCCACTTATGACTGGCACAGCAGAGTGGCAGCTTTCTGGAGGGCTCTCTCATGTGGGTGTGGACTAGGATTCTGAACACATCCAAGCTCATACATGGTGGTGACCGAGTGTGCAATCTGTCGATGTGCGCTTTGACTACCTGGATGATTTGTCTTTGTGCTGTCAATGAGTATGCAGTCTGTGCGTTGCCTGCAACTGTGCGTGTATGTACTCCATTTACTATGTGGTGTCATTCAGGAGGGGAAGTGCATCTCTAAGGAAGAGGGCAGAAATATAGGTAAAAAAAATATATATATATATATATATGTATGTAGCACCCTCCTAATGTATGTAGGTTGCTAGGCAAATTTAGTTGGCTCCTCTGTAAGCAGAGGATCTGAGCTGGATTATTCAGAGCTGCTCAGTGTCTCACAGGCTTACTACCCCCTGTATTCTAGAGCAGTGGTCTCCAAACTGCGCCCGTGGGCCGAATGTGCTCCTTTGCTTGGCCTTATCTGGCCCTCGGGGCACTATTCCTCCCACTGACACCAACAAGGGGGCATCATTCCTTTCACTGACACCAACAGTGGGGAACTATTCCTCTCACTGACACCGACAATGGGGCATTTTTCCTTCCAGTGACACCAATGATGGAACACTATTCCTCCCACTGACACCAGCAATGGGGCGCTATTGATCTTTTATTGAAAAGAATGAAGCAACTAATTTTATACAAAAGTAAAAAAACAAAACCATAGTACAAAACTTTAACAGAAAGCAAAGGAATACACATCCATGTTCGGAATATACACAATATATACATAGTCCACTACCAAAACATTTTAAGAAAACTATTTACATAAAGCAGCAGAGAGGGCCTAAGAGGCAAAACCCATCACCATCACCCATCACCATCATGTACATCGCCATTTATCAAAAAATAATCATAAATGATCAAATCTAGGATGATAAGAGACAGACAGCCACACCCGGGAAAGAAACTCCTGGCAGTCAGGGAGGCTTGAAACCCCTCCACGCCTTCAACCAAGCCCTCTGACCCCACTTGTCTCTCTCAAGCTCCCCACCTCATACAAAATGTCATACACCACCACCTCAACGAGAAGGATTTTATGCTGAGTGCTGACCTGACACCGTGCGTTCCAGGTGAAATAATGTACTACTAGGCTAACTTAAAAAAGTGCATCCAAGCAAAAAAACTCCACCAAAAAACCAAAACACTCCACCATTGAATGCTCTGTACACCCACTCAGCATGACCCAGCCTGGAGAGGAAAGGAACACTGAGGGCTCACTCCACCTGTTTGTACACCTGTAAAAGGGCAACAAAGCAGAAAATGGTCCATAGTCTCCTCTTCACCTGCACACTCCTCCCGAGGACAGCTACGATCCATCTCACTGCAGAATTTCAAATTGCCCCGAACATAGAGCCTCCCATGGAAGCACAACCAGGCCAGATCCCTAAATTTAAGAGAGACTCTATCCAAATTAATCAGTCCTAACCCTGCCCTCAAAACAGGGCTTGGGCAATCCCTTAAGGCCAGTGGGTCATGAAAGACTTCACTCAAGACTCGACTCATAAGGACTTTCCTCGGAACTGATCCAAGATCTTCAGCCAACAATCGCCACTGCCGCAGTAACTTCAGGCACTAAGCGACATAGGCTGGTAGCTGACCACGATGACCCCTGAGATTCTTCACTTGGCCACCTTCTTCCCAAAGTCGTAGAAAAGTCCTAAACCAAGATCTAAATATGCCTACCCATCCAGGAGGTTCCACTGCAAGCATATTACCATTGTTAAACTTGAGAAAAAGCAGCGAAAAGAAAAGAACTGGGTTGACCATACCTAAGCCACCCTCCCTCCTGGATAGATACTTCAGAGTAACGTGATGTCAGAAAGACCATCTCCCCTGCTTCATCTGTCCCAGTGACAATCACCGACACATCGTCGGCATAGGCAACAACCCTCAATGGCGGCTCACCCGGGAGCCCCACTGGTACCCCACACAACATGCTGCTCTCTAGCCTCCTGATGAAGGGGTCGATTGCAAACACATAGAGCAGGGGACTCAGGGGACAACCCTGGCGCACCCCAGAGCCAACCTTAAAGGACTGCCCAACCCAACAATTATCAAGAGGAAAACTTTCTGCCCCCTTATACAAGACTTTCAACCAATCAACAAAACCACCCGGCAGACCTTACTTACTAAGGAGCAACCACAAGTACTCATGGTTAACACGATCAAAAGTCTTTGCCTGATCCAATGCCAGCAAATACTTTCCCCAGCCTGCAGCCCTGCACCACTTCAAGGCCTCCCGGACAGCTAAAATCCCTGTGAAGGTGCTCCTACCCTGCACCGAACAGTGCTGATGGTAAGAAAGCAAAGACTCTGCTACTG
Source organism: Lithobates clamitans (assembly GCA_037952925.1). Taxonomy (NCBI): domain Eukaryota; kingdom Metazoa; phylum Chordata; class Amphibia; order Anura; family Ranidae; genus Lithobates; species Lithobates clamitans. Next base: position 532,388 of record JBBGZY010001722.1, on the reverse strand, counting down.
ACGATAGGCGCCAGAAAAATATCTTTGCCAGCACCTTTCTATCGACATTGAGACGGCTGATGGGGCGCCAATTCTCAAACATCGAAGGATCTTTACCTTTTGAAACAAGAATCACAGCCGAGTGCCTCATGGAAGGTGAAAGCACCCCCTCAGCAAGGCAACTGTTAAAAATCTCTACCAAATGTGGGGCCAGAATAGACTTAAAGGTTTTGTAAAACTCAGCTGTCAAGCCATCCGGTCCAGGTGACTTTTTGATGGCAAGCTGTTCAATTCCCCTCATCACCTCTTCAACTGTGATCTTCTCTGTCAAATTCATCAGTGGGACATTTCCATCATTTAGACCTGGAGTAGAGTCCAAAAAACTTTCCATCCTGTCACAGACATGCTCTTTTCTCCCAAGAAGGTCAGCATAAAAGGACCTTACGACGTCCAGGATCCCTGACCTGGACTTTGTCAAGGAACCTGTACTATCCTTAAGGCCAACAATCGTTTTTACCAGTTATACCTTGTTTGCAGTTCTGGTAAGGGTCAGGCAAGTGGTACTTCCCGTAGTCCCTCTCCAGAACCAAAGAGGCATGCCCGTCATATTGACACTTCCTGAGAAGGAGTTTCACTTCGGAGATTGCCCCAGGATCTCCTCCTCTTGAGACAAGAGTATCCAGCTTCCTCCCTAAACATTGGTAGGTCATGTATTTATTAAACTGTTTTCTATTGGCTAGGCCCCTAAAGAATCCAGGGATCCTCTTTTTGGTCAGCTCCCACCACTCAGCCTTGCTGCTAAAAAAAAGTCCACAATGGTCACCTGTGCTTGAAAGAATTCCTCAAAGGATTTCCTAACATGTTTTCCTTGAGAAGTGTCAAATTCAATCTTCAGATGCCCTTGCCTCTCTGAGGGGCGTCTGAAGCATTCAGGACCACAGATAGCATACAGTGATCAGAGAACTCTACTGCCTGCACCACTGGGGGTGAGAAGGCAGAGGTCTCCTTAAAAAAAAAACCTATCTATCCTACTCTGACTACTAACTCGATGAAAGGTGAACCCAGTGTCATCCGGTTGGTGCTTAATGTGCACATTCACAAGACCAGCATCCCTAACCATACTATTTAAAAAAAAAACGCTATCATATCCCAGCCTGTCCTTGAAGTCCTTCCTGTCCTTGGGCCTAGTTACTGTATTAAAGTCACCTCCAAAGACCACTTGCCGGGATGTAAAAAGAAATGGCTTGATCCTTGTAAAAAGGCATTTCCCGTCCCACATTCTGTGCGGCCCATAAACTGTAATTAGGCGCAGGTCCTGCCCTCCCACAAGGAAGTCTAAGACCATACATCTCCCAATCTCCAACTCAATAACCCGCCAGACAGTTACCTTGCCGGTTTTAAACAACATCGACACACTGCCGTAAGGCTCGGCCACAATAGACAAGTATGATGGACCATACCTCCACTCTCTCTTGGCCGTATGTCTGCCAAGGAGGTGAGCCTAGTCTCTTGCAAAAATAAAATTTCAGCATCTAATTGGCTGAACAAAAAGAAGGCCATAGAACGAGCTCTTACTAACTTAATGCTGGCAACATTTATTGTCACCACTTTTAATGGAGGGGGAGCCGCCATTTGGGTTATTTGGTGGATTGCTTCTTAGCTCCCCTCTGCTGCTCATCAACAGAAGCCTCTCTCTTTCTTGAGGCCACCTCCAACTCCATTTCTGAATCTGAAATTTTTGCTCCGAAGAAGCCCCAGATGAGGAAATATCTAACTTAGAGGCCCTATGACGGTTGGAGACGGGCACTGGAGCTTCCCAACCCCGTTCCGTCCTCACCGCCTGCCTCTTCCGCCGCCCGACCTTCCTTCTCTCTTCCAGGTACTGCAGGTCAGCTTCAGAGATGCTCTCATCTCTTGCTTTTTTCTTTGAACTCTTCACAGAGGAAGAAGAAGCACCCTTTTTAGTACTTGCTACCACTCCTGGTGGGGGGGGGGGGGCTCCCTTTAAGTCAGACTTAGGAGGGGAAGACTCCTGGGGCTGACTGACTCGGGGAGCACAGACTTGGAAGGTCCTGACACAAGAGGAGCGGGTACAGTAGGCTGGGGGGACACAGAGACAGATACAGAAGTAGTACTTACAAACACAGAAGGGGTGGCCACAGGAATTTGGGAGGGATCCTGAACAGGACTGGGGTAGTCAGTTACCGCAGAGGAGGATGGTACACCAGGGGCCTCACTCTCCAACCTGTCCAGCCCCGAAAGGTCATCTATTACCTCCTTCGCCATATTGTGTCAGGCCTCAGGACATCGGCTGTAGGGGTGACCAAGGCGCTGGCACAGGTTGCACCTTATCATCTCGGTGCAGTTCTTAGCCACTCGACCCTGACACCGACACACTGAACATTTCAAGGCTGAACAGAATGCCCCTTTTCTATACAGCGGTGACACAGCTTGGGCTGACCAGGGTGGAAAATAGTCATCCTATCCCTCCCTATAAAAACTGAGGAGGGCAGGCGACAGACAACATTCCCATCCCTGGCCAACCTGACTGTTACTGACCAACTCCAAGTCCAGATGTTACGTTCTTAAAGGATTTTATCGGGCTTAGTCAAAACCTCACCATAATTCTTTAACCATACCTCTAGATCCCGAGCAGGGATGCTCTCATTACTGAGAATAATCGTGATCTTTTTCACTGTTGAACACTGTAAAACTGCAACTGGGGCCAGACCTTCCCATTCGGGTCTTGACCTGCACCGAGCCTCATATCGCTCCCAGAACAGGTCAATACCCTCTGGTCTGGTGAAGCTAATAGTATATTCCTGACTCCCAGCTACATGTATTAGGGCATACAGATCGTTTGCCCCACAACCCATCTCCAAAATCATGTCCACCGCTGCATGCTGTGCTGGAGGGATTGCACCACCTTCCCATTTAAGAATAACTACATTTCGTCTCGGACCCCCAGCAGAAGCCAGAGACCCAAGACCAGATCCTGGGGTGCTCAAAGTGGTAGCTTGTAGGGGGAAAAACCCGCTTGGAAGCGGAGCTACCAGGAGCACAGCGTACCACCTCAGCAAATGTAGGCTTATCAGGGCCAAGGCCCCAAACTGATGTAACATTAGTCTGTATATTATTATTAATTGCTTGGACTGAGCTGGGGCGATTGTCCATCACACTTGTGCTTGAACGATTGCTATCAGTCACACACAATTTCCCATCAGGAATAGTCACAGTTTTTGCTGCAATACCAGCTGTCTCCTGAAGCTGCACTGTAGAGTCTTCAGCAGCTATGGGGCAAACAACTTTGGACTCAGCTAAAGGAGGGTTAACAGGCTGGGCTGACACTTGTAGTTCCTTTGCAGGAATATCATTTTTTAAATGCAACTTTTGCTGCACTGCAGCATCAGCAGGTACAGCATTGCTACACACAGGATTAGCAACTTGATTGACACTGGGCACACTTTCAGCATCAGTCATGGTGCTAGATGGCACAAAAACAGTTTTATCCCCTGCTTGGGTCTTGACATTATCAGCCACATCATCAGTTATATTCTCATCGCCAAACGCTAGCTGATCCCCCACATAGGAGACTCCATTGTCTGGATGGCCCTGAGCATGCCTCCTGATTCCTGGGAATGCATGGGGCTGCTTACCTCTCCCTGAGGGGGCAGGGGGTTAGAACTGGGGGTCTTCTCCTCCACCTTTGCCATCCTTTTAAACCTTTGATCATTGCCAAACTTCTACTTGAAAGGCCCATCTCTTCCTTCCATCATGGACAAATTGGTCTCCTGGTGTTCCACCCGGACCTTAGCCAGTTGGATTTCTGAATCCATCGATCCGCGGTTCCTGCTGTGCAAGCCCTTCAGCTCTGCTCTCAGTTTGTAGAGCTTGTCTCTTTCCCTATTCAGGGCTTTAAACCCGGCCACCACTCGCTCCTGAATGGCCTCCGAACCTTCATCCTCACCAATGGCAGAGATATCACCAGCCATTGCTTGTACAGGGGCAGGCAAGTCACCCGATGGCCCAGGAGATGGCTGCGAGCTTCCAGCAGGAGAGGCCCCACTGGCCTCCATGGCTTCCCCAGAAAGGGGCCAGGAGGGCTGGGAGAGATTTCACCACCACTCCCCTCTCACACGGATCACCTGCAGCAGCTCCAGAGACACCTTCCTCCTGACATACCTGTGCTCCAATGATGGGTGGGGCACTATTCCTCCCACCGATACCTATGATGGGGCACTATTCCTCCCACTGACACCAATGATGGGGCACTATTCCTCTCACTGATACCAATGATGGGGCACTATTCCTCTCACTGATACCAATGATGGGGCACTATTCCTCCCACTGATACCAATGATGGGGCACTATTCCTCTCACTGATACCAATGATGGGGCACTATTCCTCTCGCTGATACCAATGATGGGGCACTATTCCTCTCACTGATACCAACAATGGGGCACTATTCCTCCCACTGATACCCATAATGAGGCACTAGTCCTCCGACTGATACCAACAATGGGACACTCTTCCTCCCACTGATACCAATGATGGGGCACTATTCTTCTAACTGACACCAATGATAGGGCACTATTCCTCCCACTGACACCAATGATGGGGCACTATTCCTCAAACTGACACCAATGATGGGGCACTATTCCTCGCACTGACACCAATGATGGGGCACTATTCCTCCAACTGACACCAATGATGGGGCACTATTCCTCAAACTGACACCAATGATGGGGCACTATTCCTCGCACTGACACCAATGATGGGGCACTATTCCTCCAACTGACACCAACGATGGGGCACTATTCCTCCCACTGATACCAATGATGGGGCAGGGGGAAAGGTAGGTATTAAAGTGTAACTAAAGGCAAAACTTTTTTGTTTTTGTTTTGGATAGTGGAGAGGGATAAGAACCCCTTCAGTTTTTATTGCCATTTGTGACCCCGTTAGAGAAATGCACCATCATTATTTGTCCTGCTTACCGCTATTTAAAGTGAAAGTAAAAGAAAATCCCAGATTTTACACTGATCTAGAACACTAATAGAGGGGAAATCTTCCAATGGGGGCATTAGTTCTGGTGACATAAAAAAAAATAAAAGTGACTGGGGTTATAACCCTTCCTTACACTATCCAGTGTGAAAAAAAAAGTTTTGCCTCTAGTCACACTTTAACTGCTTGCTTTGCAGAGGGGCATTTGTTGTAGGTTTTCAAAATCCTTTTAAACCTCACAAAAAAGACTAGCAATAGCCGTGATTTATTAATATATTTTAACTAGGAGGTTTGCTTGTTGTGTTGTTTTTGTGTCTTCTCGGACACTGATGGGTAGGATCCCTTGCAGGCAGCTAAAATCCCCTAAGAAATCCAATTATTCCACAAGTAATCTCTGTCCCCCTCCCACATGGGTATGTAGCAGTAGTTTGTGTCTCTGCCCCTCCCACAGTGATGAGATTTCTCCCAGTAGTTTGTGTCTCTGCCCCTCCCACGGTGATGAGATTTCTCCCAGTAGTTTGAGTCTCTGCCCCTCCCACAATGGTCAGATTTGCCCCAGTAGTTTGTATCTCTGCCCCTCCCACAATGGTGAAATTTCCCTGCAGTAGTTTGTATCTCTGCCCCTCCCACAATAATGAGGTTTCTCCCAGTAGTTTGTGTCTCTGGTCCTCCCACAATGGGGATATTTCCCTTTAGAAGTTTGTATCTCCATCCCTCCCATAAGACTATAATTAAGGTAAGACTTGGCTTTCCAATTATTTGGCCATTCTAAATTTGAGATAATTCGTAAGAGAAGGGTGACACCATCATTTGGCATTGAAATGCCCAAAACTTGCAAAGTTTTGGGAGGAGCTGGCCTTTAATTAAAAAGAAAGTTTGAAATCCTACAACCTCTCTTTCTCTTATGCCTGTGATTAGCTGGAAAACTGATTTAAAGGAATACTCAAAATGGTTTCTGGATCAACCTCTGACCAAATCTGCCAAGGTATACGCAGGTTCAGGGAACGGACGGCAACATCCTGACCCAAAAAAGTGACTAAGACGTTGCCTTCAACCTGTATGGTCACCCTACACAGGCCCTCTACAAAATCATCACGTGATCAAATATTTGAGTTTGGAAAGTCTTTGACCTATTTTTTTGGAACTAGGTAATCCCCCCACTCCCACCCTGGCAAAGATTTGCAATAGCTGGGGGAACATACTAGAAATATTAGATCAATTTGTTTGAGAAATATAGAGGAGAGTCTACTTTCTATGTGAAATGAGATTTACCATCGTCCTTCTTTCCAAAGAAGACCCATATTTTATTTGTTCTCTTCTCTGGGGTATTCTCATCCTCCGGAAGATGCTTCTGGTCTTCGGCATTAATCATCTTGAATATTGCCTGAAAAGGAGCAAAAAATTTATCTTCTACTTAACTAGAACATCAGTGAAATATTGTGAGAGTCGGCAGCAGATATTCATACTGTCCTGATGTAAATCTGTTCTCATATCTTTGGCGGCAGCTCGGTTGCGGTGGATTTGTGGTAATACGAGCATTAATGAGGAAAGGTGTAAGGCGGCGTATGGGGCGCCCCATTTATTCACCAAAGATTTACACATCTCTGTGTTTGTATGAAATGATTCAAAGGAGGAACAAATGACTTCTACTGTCCATAAAACTGGTTATAATCCTCCTTTTTTTAATGTAAAATTTAAAAAAGGTCACATATTTGTGTCTGGCATTATAATATGATCAGCTGGATACGCTGGTAGATATTTTAATTCGATTTGTTACAAAATATTATCAATAACAATGATTATCATTATCATCATCATTATAACTTGCCTGTATTTCCCTCTATTGCAGCCTTTCTGATATTTTTTTACCGTCAAAATAATTTTCAGGTCTTGGGGAACCATTGCTAAACCCCAGTAATGTCAGTGGGAAAAATGCCCCATTTGTTAGTGGCCAGTGGCAAGAATGCACCACTTACAGTGGTGGTAAGAACACAACCCATTACAGACAGCTAAAAAGATCATTGGTGTCAAGCAGCCAAGTGGAATTGGCCCTAGAACTATGCAGGCACCATAAAAAGGGAGGTCAATCAGTCCCAGCTCAAGGAACCCCTATCAACCTCTGGATTAACCTTAGGGTTACATGAAACCCTGGTTGAGAATGGCTGTTCTATTGTTAGGCCCCATCAAATGGGTGGTCAATCAGCCCCAGTTCAAGGAACCCCATAGCAACCTCTGGATTAACCCTAGGGTTCCCTGAAACCCTGGTTGAGAATGGCTTTTCTATTGCTAGCCCCATCAAACGGGAGGTCAATCAGCCCCAGCTCAAGGAACCCCTAGCAACCTCTGGATTAACCTTAGGGTTCCTTGAAACCATGGTTGAGAATGGCTGTTCAAATGCTGGCCCTATCCAATAGGTCAATCAGCTGCATCTCAAGGAACCTCTAGCAACCTCTGGATTAACCTTAGGGTTCCATGAATCCCTGGTTGAGAATGGCTGTTCTATTGTTGGACCCCATCAAATAGGTGGTCAATCAGCCCCAGTGCAAGGAACCCCTAGAAACCTCTGTATTAACATTCGGGTTCTATAAAACCCTGGTTGAGAATGGCTTTTTATTGCTGGCCCCTTCAAATGGGAGGTCAATCAGCCCCAGCTCAAGGAACCCCTAGCAACCTCTGGATTAACCTTAGGGTTCCATGAAACCCTGGTTGAGAATGGCTGTTCTATTGTTGGGCCCCATCAAATAGGTGGTCAATCAGCCCCAGTGCAAGCAACCCCTAGCAACCTCTGGATTAACATTCTGGTTCTATGAAACCCTGGTTGAGAATGGCTTTTTATTGCTGGCCCCATCAAATGGGAGGTCAAACAGCCCCAGTTCAAGGAACCCCTAGCAACCTCTGGATTAACCTTAGGGCTCAGTGAATCCTATGTTTAGAATGGTTGTTCTATTGTTGGGCCCTATCAAATGGGTGGTCAGTCAACCCCAGCTCAAGGAATCCTTAGCAACCTCTGGATTAACCCAAGGGCTCCATGGAACCTTGGTAGAGAATGGCTTTTCTATTGTTGGGTTTGGTCTGTAAGCAATCTCATTCTATGTCAAATCATTTTGATGGTTTGGGCCTAACAAATATTTATCCACTGATCGTTCTAGTTTGTTTTGATTCAGAAATGGAACTATTATGTTGCCTTGTGTAAGGCGAGCAGAAGTGGGTCAGCTTCAGGGAAATTTCCAAAAATTGACTATGGCTTTAGGGAAATTTTAGCAAAATTTCACCTACAATTTTCACCAACTCATTTTGCCAAAATTTTACCAAAGGAAAAAAATCTTAACCCCACCCATCCCTTCATGGATGAGCTTTTTCCCTGTTTTTGGCATTGGAGTTAATTGGAGGCAAAATTTTGATGAAATCAATTTTGCAAACAAATTTCACCCCTCACCTCAAAATCCTCCACTGTGATGTTGTTCGTGCAAAATCCTTGTACAGCGCAGGTAGGTCAACCATCTGACAAAGTTTATCCCATTTTGCACAAAGTAAATAATGGGCTTGTGCAGTCAGTTTCTCTGCTTACAAATTGATTTTAGTTAGTCATCTCTGAGGATTGTTTAGGTCTTTTTGAAGCCCACCAGTGCAGAACAATGTTTTAGTCTTTAGTAACAGGTCCAACTAAGCTGCAAGGCTTATGCCGTGTACACACGAGCAGACTTTTCGACCGGACTGGTCCGACGGACCAAGTCCAGCGGACAATTCGACCGTATGTGGGCTTCATGGGACCTGCAGCTGACTTTTTCGGTCAAAAATCTGACGGACTCTAGATTTGGAACATGTTTCAAATCTTTACGTCGGAACTCCGCCGGACCCAGTTCCTATCGAAAAGTCCGCTCGTCTGTATGCTAGTCCGACGGGCGAAAACCCATGCTAGGGCAGCTATTGGCTACTGGCTATCAACTTCCTTATTTTAGTCCAGTCGTACGTCATCACGTACGAATCCGTCGGACTTTGGTGTGATCGTGTGTAAGCAAGTCCGTTCGTTGGGAAAGTCTGTTGCAAGTCCGCCGAAAGTCCGTCGCATAGTCCGTCGGACCAGTCCGGTCGAAAAGTCCGCTCGTGTGAACGCGGCATTAGAATAAATCCATATTGAGGGATCTGTTTAGGCAACTATTATTGACCTCTCCTTTAAAATGGTAGTTCCCTCCTTGTCATGCTGATCCAATGGTTTCAAGGCTACTGACTCAATGACCCAGACAAAAGCATGCAGATAAATAGGTCTGACTTTGTTTGCTGCATGCTTGTTGAGGCCTGGAGCTATCCTACCAGAAGTGAACCAAAAGTGAATTCTCACAGTAAAGTCCCTGCATGGGTCTTCTGTTATGAATACAACCTGACGGGGAGAGTGCAAACCTCAGTGCAGCTCAGCTGGAAGGGGTGGGGATTACATAAATTAATATGTTTCATAAGTTCATAGAGGCGATCATAGGCCAGATGAGCTATATGTACTTTTTAATCAGGCACATGTTGTTTTTTTATTTACACATTTACCAAAACTAATTCGGAACAGTCTAGAATTTTTGCAACAAAACCAAACTAAAGTAAACTGAATTTCTGCCAGAATTTGCAAAAAATACCCAAATCAAGGAACATTTTTAAAAGAACAAATAGATCCTGGTTTAAATGTCTAGTATTCCCGGAACAGATAGCAATAAAACTGAAACTGCAAATAGAAAGAAATAAACATTTACTATCAATTATCTGATTATTTGATTTTTTTTATACTTTCTGTCTTATAAAACCCTTCTGATTTATAACTAATGTCATGAAATAATTAGCACAGATTCTCTGAACACTTTCCATGTATAATTCTTCCAGAAATTAACATAAAAATAAGATGTAAGCTATTATCTCATTATCTCTTGACAAAGACATTTTAATTAAGGGAAAACATTTGCTAGAGACGAAGTTTGGCAATGGTGCTATAAAATGCTTACTGGCAAATTAATGTGTTCTTTTGTTAATATGGGTTTCATTTTTTTTTTAATTTTTATTATTTGCTTAAAAGTAATATTTCTGGATTTTAGAACTTCGAACATTTTTGAACTCGATGATGCAGAATTTAAAATACTTACTATACGGGTCATTGGATTATGTTACTGTAAAGACATCTTTATATGCAGCTTAGTAACTGCTGAGGAAGATTTCAATGCCTACAACACACAGATGGAGTGCATTATGAATGGAGCACCTTAGGTAGCTATTAATCTAAATGATGGAAGCTTCCTCAGAGCATCCTGTAGACTTCCAAAGGGTTATAAGTGGGACCGCAATTTCAGTTTTAGGCCTATAACTCTTCAACTTGTTCATAAAGAAAATTGAGTACTGTCCGTGATACTTTTTTTATTTGCACTAACATACAATTTTTCAGGACAAGCTTTCGGGGTATGTCCCCTTCTTCAAGGTCCAAGCAGTACTGATTCACACATTTTTAAGCAGAATGTTAAAGAAAAAGAAGAAAAAAAAAAAAAAGGGAAAAAAAATAAAAAAATAAAAAAAAGAGAGAAAACAATACGGCTACAACAAATCAACTTGTTCATACAAATAGGGATTTTTTGATTTAAAGCATTGTTCCCATGTCTGCAGATGTGTAATTTGATCCGCGGAAGAGGTCTACAATTTACAAGCTGTTCAGGAGACACCGGGTCATTAAGCATGTCTATGATAAGGGATGTCCAATGTAGACAAAGTACGCACATTGCAGACAAAGGAGAGATGGGACTGGTTGTCTTGATTATAGCGGGAGGTCTGGTTCTCCTAAAAGATAAAGAGTTGATTTACTAAAGGCAAATAGACTGTTCACTTTGCAAGGGAACTTGACCCAGAGCTTAGTGATTGAGGTGAAGCTCTATTGACTTCCATCATCCAATCATATGCATGCAAAAAATGTTCTTTGTTAAGTTTCCTTGAACGTGATTGGGTATTCACCGTGGGAGGCCCGAATGTGAAGGAGAAACTGAGAAGTGGATTCTTCAGGAATTCTTCTTCATAAAAGTTGAACTTCACTACATTTACTAAGCCCTTGAGGCAAATTCCCTTGCAAAGTGCAACTTCCCTTGCAAATGAACAGCCTATTTGCCTTTAGTAAATCAACTCTAATACATTTGTTATGGATAAGCAGGGGGATTTTCAGCAAAACAAATTTTGCAGTAAAATTTCGGATCTCACCGTGAGTTTTACAGTGGAAAATCTCATTTTTTGCTTATTGACTTGCTTAGGTGAAAATTGCTTAACAAAATTAGTTTCTTTAGCTGTTTTTTTTTTTTAAATTTGTTTCTCTTCTTTTGTGTATCTGATCATTTTTGTAATGTTGCGTGTTTTATATTGCCAAAATTTGGCGAAATGAAAACTCTTAAACTTGCTCATTCCTAATGACTATATCAGTCTTTCTCAAACTTTTTAGCACGTAATAACCCTTGAAATATTGTCCTAGTCTCAGGGAACCCCTGCTAAACATGACTGCATCTACAGATCACTGTACATTAGTGTGATGGTTAAGGAGAAGAATGCTCCCTATATTTGGGGTCAGCAGGGAAGTATCCATCCACTTACAAATAGCCAAAAAGATCATTGATTTCATTGGTAACTTGCCTGAGTAGCAGAAGTTGCCCTTTGTTCCTAACAACCTCTGGAGAAACTTTTGGGTTCCATTGAACCCTGGTTGAGAAAAGCTGGACTATATGCTCCGAGTTCTTTCCAGACAGCTGATCTGCTGCTCCTAAACCTTGCATGATACTCTCTAGCTCAAAAGAGAAAGCAAGAGATAATTCACCCCTATACAAAGCATTAGTGAGACCTCATCTAGAATGTGTAGTTCAGATTAGGGTAACAGTTCACCAAGAGGATGTTGTGAAACTGAACTGAGTGCAGTGAAGGGCAAATTAGACATGGAGGAGCTTATCATGCATACACTCTGTATGGTATTGGGGGGGGAGGAGGTCTTATATATAAATATATACCAGGTGAATATAGAATACTCAATGAAAAAAAAAAATTACCACCAAAATTATGATAGAGTGTTTCAAAAAATGGTTAACTATTTTCCTAAAGGAGAAAAATGTTTAGGGTTTAACACTTTGGACACTTTGTAATATAACAGTTTTACAGAACTGGGACTCTGGATTGAAGTTCTGGGGAAGGTTGGGTGGCCATTTTGCATATATTGATTAATAAAAGTAATTCCAAACTAACTTGCTACTAAATGTAACAGACACATTAGGGGCTCTGTATTTCTTTTTAATTGACATTAAGTTCATTGTTAACATAATGATCCTCTCTTTGTACTTTGATTAAAATTAACATTCTACTGAACCTTATGTGGTACATAGCCAGGTCACCTAATAGAACTTTAAATTTTCCTTGGCATTGGATATTTAACATGGCATTTAGCAGGGTAAAAGACACAAATAAAAATAAACACCATACCGTAATGATTTCAAGCACTTCTTTTTTGTTGATGGTCCCATTACCATCCACATCGTATAAACAGAAGGCCCACTCCAGTTTCTGGTTGGCTTTGCCAGATGAGGTCATATGTAGCGCTATCATGTATTCCTTAAAGTCCAACGTGCCATCGTTGTTGGCGTCAAAGCTTCTGAAGACATGCTGGGCATAAGCTTTTGGGTCAGCGTCTGGAAAGAACTTGGAGTAAATGCTTTCGAACTGTTTCTTGCTAATCCTGCCACTGGGACACTCCTTTAGGAAAGACTGGTACCAGGTGCACAGTTCCTCCTGGGTAAATTTGGTGTTCAGCTGCAACTCCTCCAAAATCTCTTTAGAAAGGGCACCACTTTTGGTGTTACCCATGATGGAAAAATTAGAAGTCTAGGAACTAAAGGCAGACCTTCCCTTTTGTCCTACAAGACCAAACACAAGAAGGTAATGAGCAAGGCATTCTTCATGAGCCTAAATCCAGATAAAGCCTTTCTGGGATTACGAGGATTTAGGCGCCATGTAGAGAATGATATTGACTCTGTGACTTCAGAATTTCAATTAGTTGCCAAAGCATCACCATTCTCTCCTTTGGGTCAATATTTTACTTATCATGATACAGGTTAGGAAGATTACCTACTCCAGTTTTATGTTGTGTAACTCATTACAAATTGCCTGCATTATTTTGACCTGGATTTGGATTAGGACAACCAACCAGACATTGGAATGAGTTACTATGCCATGGCTTTATCTCCAAGGCTTTATCTCATTGGATTTTCATAGTGCTCAGTATTACATGCTGCTAATTGTGATTATTTAGGATTACTAAAGTCTCACTTATGGACTGGACACTAACATTAGCATAACAATGTTATTTTTTTGCCTTCTGTTTATGACCCCTAAAAAGCATGCATAGCCCAGATTTAAGATTAGATTACAAGTATATATAACAGAAAAAGTACAGATAATTCTGTACTTTTTCTATCATATATACTTGTAATCTAATCTTAAATCTGGGCTTTGCATGCTTTTTAGGGGTTATAAACAGAAGGCAAAAAAAAAATTGCAGAGACAGTAGATTCCTCATGTATTCACACCCCCACATTCTGCAATAATATCCAATTAGGCATTTAATGTATAAAAAAATATTTGGCTTCCAATTTAGCTTCTAACTGAACACTTGCCACACATTTTTTTCTTTTTCAATAATTTTTATTGATATTTGCAATATATACAAAAGAAAACAGCAAAAAAAAACAGTATACATAACAGTGGACCAGAAGTTGCGGAAACCGCGATGGTAAATTCCGTTCCTTCAAAAAATACAGAGTGAGATGCTTAGGGAGGTAGATAAAACAACAATCAGTAGAAAGTTGTGGATGCCACACATTTTTTTTGATATTGATATATTATATAATTCAATAGTAGAGCTCTTCTGAAAGGTTTATTATAGTCAACCAACCCCTGATGTGCTCCTCCTAAAGCTGACCTGAAAGAACCTCTGCCCAAAAGAAGAGGCGGTGGCCAAGATTTATTATGTGGCCTCTTTAACATGGCTTCAAAATCAACCCTGCTCTTCATCGCTAAGCTTCAAGTCTAAAAATAAAGGATGTAAATCCACTTATGTGTTTGTATGCTGACGTCCTGCTCATCATATAGCTCATATACGAACTTGATCAATCTTAAGTTAGATGAGCAGGTGCAGGAAGACGTCTTGAAAAGTTCCAGATTCCATCTAGAGAAGCTCTCAGGTTTTGAGATCGATGGTCCTAGAGATTGTCTAAGCATTGATTGATTAAATAATGAAACAGGGAGGGATGGCACCCACCAGGAGTTATTGATGTAACATGGCTGATGAGAAATATATTTTTTGTGGGTTTGCAGCAGGTTCCTCCTGTCCCTAATAGCCTGGGTTCAACAGAAGAGGTTCGATGATGCTGGGTATGATTTCACCTGGGGTGACAGCCTATGTTTTAGGAGGATGAGGGTAGTGGTGCTGCAACGTGGAGAATGTAAGTAGTGCATTTACATTTTTTTTTTTTACACTCAGCAATGCAAAACTATTGCAAACAAAACAGAAAACAGGTTGGAGATGGGATTGAGCACATAAACATTTTATACAGGGTACACACATTGGATAAAGGAAACTCAGAGCACTAAGCACTAAGAGAGCACAGCCATCTATGCCTTCTTCCTTTAGGACACTCTGTCTCTGAATGAAGCCTCAGATGGAGCCATAATGATTGAGGGGTGGAGCAAAGACCGATTAGGACTGGGCAAGGTAGCAGCTGTGGCCCCCACCTCTTTTTGATTAAAATTAATAAGGTTTGCAATCAGAGAAACCCCAACCAGATTGTCATTAACCCGTTACCAAAACAGTGGGTTCACCGCAAGCTCTGGTTGTTTTCTGTGTAGCGGAAATCCCTGACCGCCCCCACGGGTTTGTCCCAGGTTCTCTTCCCAAGTGAGTACACGGCAGCCAGGCACACAGCAGCTCCCTCAGTCTCACACTCATTACCCAAGGCAGTAGATGTCTTTTTAGGCTTTATTGCTGGTTAAACTTGGATGGGGCGTGGGGGAAGCTTTGGGATACTACAGAATTTAGTGCACCAAATGTTTGTAGGACTCTCTTATCTGTCTACTCTCTTGAGGGACATCCTTCCTCTTGGCAGAGACTAGAGACACAAGCACTTCTGGGATTCCCAGCAGGGCAAATCCCACTTTTTCAATCACACAAGGGGTTAAACAGCATACGGTCACTAGGCTCACAATTCCAGGCCTCTACTCACTGTGTCTCCAGATACCTGGTTACCTCCTGTGCAATATTAGCTAGACGCTGTGCCGTGAATCTCCAGGCCGGATCTTCGGTGCGCCCCCTTTACTTGGCACCCACTATCCTCAGGGTTCAGCTGGCCCTTCAGGCTGGGATCTCCTCTTCCAGGACAATAACTCTGCTGCTCCAGGCCTCAAACTATTTATGGGATCTCTCTCCACCTTCTGGGCACACCACCCCAGGGATTGGCTAGAGTTCCATAAATATTTGAGCATGGGGTCTGCCTCTTCCAGCCCACTACATTCTAGAACCTACTAGAAGGAAAGGAGAAGTAGTTGCGCCTGCAGCTAGCAAGACCCAGAACAGACAAAAACAATCAATCTGCTCCAATGACTACAGAGGAGCCAAAACGACTAAATTTACATTAACCACTCTAGTAGCCTAATCTAGGAGGGTGCTACAGCTGTATAGCATGTTCACCAACCTCTGGTTGCTACAGGAGGACTAACATTTAGTGGTGGTATGGCCTGGTATGGTTTAGAAGGTGTGGCCCTCCCTTTTCCTTACATGCTTATATAAGGCTTGGGTATGGCTTTTGGGGTACCCCTTAAAACCCATGCCCGACCCTCATCAAATATAAGGGTCTGGTATAAAAGAAAGTGTCCGGGAAATTTCATTCAGCAGCAATAACATTTTTTATTGAAAATGTTACTTTTGCTTTAGCTACATGGAATGGGATCCCGCATCATGTACAGGTTTATGGCATCCCCCAATTATGTTATTTAAATTAATTATGTTTCTTTAATGTTGCCCTTTAAGCCTTTTTTTTTAAAGCTGCTCCTCATCAAATGGTATTTTAATTTATTTTTTGGTACATGTGCCCCAGAGTGCCCAGCTCTCCCCATTATTTTTCAACATTAAAAAATTGGAGCTACCACTATTTTAGTCTCCAGGCTGTCTGCTTCCAGAAAATGTATAATGCTTTGGGGTTTTTCGTAATTTTCAGGCCTAAGATTATTATTATTATTTTTTTTTTTTGGGGTTAGTAGCGGGTAAGGTGTGTTTGAGTTAATGTTATGAACGAGTTTGAATAAAAATAACTTTAGGACTTTGGATTGGTATATTGAGTGGGAAAACAAAAGATACAAGCATGGACCTATATATAGGATAGAGAATTACGAATCAATTGTATGGTTGTACCTATAATATATGCAAGATATTTTTTTTTTTGTATATGTTGTGTAAAATGAAACATTATATAAAATAAAGATTATATAAAAAAATAAATAAATAAATAATGGGTGCAAAAAACACAAAAATGGTTCTGGGCAAGAAGGGGTTTAACCTCCCTGGCGGTATGATTATGTCGGATTTTAGGTGCTGAAAGCGGTACAATTATTTTGCATGGAAATTTGGCGTTTTATATTGTAGGCCTGTAATTCTTAGCAATAACACACTTAAATCTGTCCAAACAAGAGTCTAGTAGATATCCCGGGTATGATGAAGTTTGAAACACAAAATCATAAATTATAATATAATAAATAAATATAAATAATTAAAAAAAAATAATAATTTAATAATAATAAAATAATAAATTTCTCCACGATTCACTATCGCTCAATTCTGTAAGTGCTCTAATTTACTATCGTTGTTTTCTAGCTGGTCTAAAGCCACTTTTGACGTAAAGGGACACTTTTTGGTTGCTATGGACAATCTCCAGTTTCCAGGCAGAAAGAACAGTATATATAACATAAAACTGCATGCAGGGCATTGGACAAAGCACTGGGGACAAAAGGGATGTGAAATGATTTCATACAGTACAGGAGTTCGGGAGGAGGACAGAGGCCGCCGACACCGCGGGGGGGACATCCCAGGATCCTGGGGACAAGGTAAGTATACCGCACCAGGATCCTGCAATGCAATCCCGAGTGTGGCTCGGGGTTACCGCTAATGGTGCTGAAATTTAACCCCCGAGCCACACTCGGGAATACCGTCAGGGAGGTTAAAGGAAGGACCGGGATGAAAGTCTGGAGCAGCCATTTTCAACCAGGGTTTCTTCTGAGTTTGATGGGGGTTCCTTGAGCTTTGGCTGATTGACCACTCATCTGATGGTACCTGCATAGTTCTGGGGTCAGCACCACTTGGTAGAGTCAGCTGCATGACACCCGTGATCTTTTTAGCTGTCTGTAAGGGTGGCATTTTGACTTTCTTACCACTGCCCGCCACCAGTGGCGTCGCTAGAGGGTGGCTTTTGGGGCTATAGCCCCGAATCTGGGGCCCATAGCCCCGAGTCTCTGCAGGGGTCCCCAAGGGGAGGGGAGGCTCTCTGGTGACCCTGATTTAAGGGGGAGGTTCTCTGGGGACACTAATGTAAGGGGGGCTCTCTGGGGACCCTGATGTAAGGGGGGGCTCAATTGGGACCCTGATGCAAGGGGGAGGCTCTCTGGGGACCCTGATGTAAGGGGGAGGCTCTCTGGGGACTCTAATGTAAGGGGGGGGCTCTTTGGGAACCCTGATGCTAGGGAGGGCTCTCTGGGGACCCTGATGCAAGGGGGAGGCTCTCTGGGGACTCTGATGTAAGGGGGAGGCTCTCTGGGGGGCTCTCTGGGGACCCTGATGTAAGTGGGGGGCTCTCTGGGCACCCTGATGTAAGGGGGAGGCTCTCTGGGGACTCTAATGTAAGGGGGGGCTCTTTGGGAACCCTGATGTAAGGGGGGGGCTCAATGGGGACCCTGATGCAAGGGGGAGGCTCTCTGGGGACCCTGATGTAAGGGGGAGGCTCTCTGGGGACTCTAATGTAAGGGGGGGGCTCTTTGGGAACCCTGATGCTAGGGAGGGCTCTCTGGGGACCTTGATGCAAGGGGGAGGCTCTCTGGGGACTCTGATGTAAGGAGGAGGCTCTCTGGGGGGCTCTCTGGGGACCCTGATGTAAGTGGGGGACTCTCTGGGGACCCTGAGGTAAGTGGGGGGCTCTCTGGGGACCCTGTTGTAAGGGGGGACTCAATGGGGACCCTGATGCAAGGGGGAGGCTCTCTGGGGCCCCTGATGTAAGAGGGAGGCTCTCTGGGGACCCTAATGTAAGGGGGGATCTCTGGGAACCCTGATGCAAGGGGGGCTCTCTGGGGACCCTGATGTAAGGGGGGCTCTCTGGGGACCCTGATGTAAGGGGGGCTCTCTGGGGACCTTGATGTAAGTGGGGGGCTCTCTGGGGATATATACACTGTATGTAAATGTGTATGCCCGCCCAAGCGCATGACTTTCTTTACTACGCTGCTATGGGCTCTAGCCCCAGATCTTTTGTAGACCTAGCAACGCCCCTGCCCGCCACCAATATAAAAGGCTCACTGACCTCCTATAAATTGGTTTAAGCAGGGGTTCCCCGAGACCTGAATTTGTTTCAAGGGCTCCTTTGGGGTAAAAAGATTGAGAAAGACTGATCTGGATCCTGAACCTTCAAAAAAAAATTCAGCAATGGTAGTTTCCATATTTCTCTCCTGACTCGGTTTATACCGATCGCTCTCATGGGCCATCATGTACAGGGCAGATCTGATTTAATACGGAGCGCCATGACATTTTCAATCACGTATCTGGTGGCCGCGTTAATGTTTTCTGTAAATGTTAAAAAAATCTCGGCACAACAATCAGAGCAACAAAACACCTCAGACGGTGATTGTGTCTTGACGTCTCCGTTTATAGGGAATTGACGGGGCTGATTGGTGACGGAAAGTTTTTCTCATCAAACCCATTCACCGTTCCTGTAAATCCCTGTCATTATTCTGCAGCGAATGTGACTTTTCTTTCACGTTTCCAAGGAAAATAATTGCGGCTCATCAAGCAAATCTGCAGACAATCTGAAGAAAATTATAATAAACCGTTCCAAAATTGCATACGCTCCTGTTATTCTCGGTTTATTTTAAACTTCTGCTAGAAGTTTTTTTTTTTTTTTCTGCCCATTTCTATACTTGTAGTTAACCATCTGAGAATACAGGAAGGTGCGATTCCTGGCTTATATGGTGGGCCCCACAGAAGAAATCGCTTCAAATTCAAACATACATGTCTTCACCCCGTATGATTAAAGTGGTTCTAAAGCCTAAACATTTTTTACCTTAAAGGGGAGTTCCAACTACAATCAATCATTTCTTTTTTTTTTAACCTTTCACAAGCATTTCAAATGGCATTGTAACACTGGCGCCTTCTGTAAAATTTGTCCCCCGATGTCCGGTTTCATCTGTAAAAAGAACTTTGATAACAGTGTTCTGGCCGTTTTCATCTTACTGGTGGGCATGTGAAGCCCACAAGCACCACCAGTTCTCTCCCCGATCTCACGCATGCGTATTCTGTCATCGCAGCGCCGTCAACTACTCAGGTTGCCATCACAACGGGCGGCGGCGTTGGAAGTGCACGCTCCCGTTGTGATGGCACCGAAAGCCCTCGGCGCTGCCCACTGACTCCTGAGAAATGATGAGACACATCTCCCAGGAGCAGGAGCGAGCGGAGGCGCCAAGGGAAGTGACGTCAGGAGCCGAGGTGATGAAGGAGGAAGATTTCAAAGGACCGCATAGCAACAGGCAAAAAGAGGTAAGTAAAAAAAAAATTTTTTCTCCAAATATTTTTTTTCTATTATTTCATGCACATTAATGACATTTTTTTTTTGGGTGGAACTCCACTTAAATGCATTCCTTGCATTACCACTTAACTACCGGGCTTTCACCCCCTTCCTGCCCAGGCCAATTTTCAGCTATCAGCGCTGTCACACTTTGAATGACAATTGTGCGGCCATGCAACACTGTACCCATGTGAATTTTTTTTCATTTCTTGAGACAGATAGAGTTTTCTTTTGGTGGTTTTTAATCGCCATTGAAAAGACCGAGAAAAAAAAAAAAGAGTTTTCTTTTTTTTTCTGTTATAAAATTTTGTAAACAAGTAATTTTTCTCCTTCATGGATGGGCACTGATAGACTGCACTTATGGGCACTGATGATGATGCACTGATAGGCAGCACTAATGGGCACTGATGAGGCGGCACTGATGGGCACTGATGATGAGGCACTGATAGGCAGCCCTGATGGGCACTGATGAGGCGTCACTGATGGGCACTGATGATGAGACACTAGGGGTGCAACGGATCGTCAACGATCCATGATCCGATCCGCGGCGGTTGATCTGTACGGGACACCCGCGATCCGCGGAGCACTCTGTGGCCTCGGTCATAGGAAAGGCGCGGCTTTGGCTTAGCTCCGGAGCGGCGGCCATCTTTGTACACCCGGCGGCCGTTTAGCACGTGATCGCTCCGTCGAATTACGGAGCGATCACTTGTAACAAACCGGCGTCATGTCATGACGCCGGTTCCTCTCTCCCCTCTGTGTACTGATCTGTACAGTGGAGGGGAGAGATCAGATAGCAGCAGTGCCAATACTCTGCAATGCCCTGCCAATACTCGGCAATGCCCTGCTGCAATATCCTGCCAATACTCTGCAATACCCTGCTGCAATGCCCTGTCAATACTCGGCAATGCCCTGACAATACTCGGCAATGCCCTGACAATACCCTACCAATATACCCAATATCCTGCCAATATACCCGCCAATACCAATACCAATACTGCCAATAGGGAGATTGTGGATATTACAGTGGGGGGAGATTTTTTTTTTGTTGATCCGAAAATGATCCGAACCGTGACTCCTGATCCGAGGAACGATCCGAACCGTGAGTTTTTTGATCCGTTGAACCCTATGAGACACTGATAGACTGCACTTATGGGCACTGATGAGGCCGTACTGATGGGCACTGATGATGAGGCACTGATAGGCAGCACTGATGGGCACTGATGAGGCGGCACTGATGGGGACTGATGAGAAGGCACTGAGAGGCAGAACTGATAGGCAGCACTGATGGGCAGAACTGATGGGCACTGATGAGGAGGCACTGATGAGGCTGCACAGATGGGCACTGATGAGACGGCACTGATGGGCACTGATGAGGAGGCACTGATGAGGCCGCACAGATGGGCACTGATAGGTGGGATTGATGGGCACTGATAGGGGGCAACGATAGGCATCACTGATGGGCACTGACAGGCAGTACTGATGGGCACTGATTGGCAGCATTGATGGGCACTGATTGGTGTGGTCAGAGTGAGGACGGGACTGCCGATAACCGGCAAATCCTGTTTACACTGTGATCAGCTATGATTGGACACAGTTGGTCACATGGTTAAGAGCCGCTGTGATTGGCTCTTTACCCCGATCTGTGATCAACTGTGTCCAAAAGACACAGTCCCTCACCATCTCTTGTATTATGTCAATAGTCTCTGGCCATCTCCTATATCAGACCTGAGCAAATTGCAGCCCCAGGGCCACATCCAGCCCTTTAGCTGTCACTATCCGACCCTCGATGCCTCCACTGTCTGCATGCCACTTGCCACTTGGTTGAGCTTGACAAGCTGTGCCACTTGTCCGACTCCGCAGCCCAAGTTTAAAATTTGCCAGAACCACCCCCATCCAGCTGTTATTGTATAGTCTGGGTGGGCGGCAAATCCGCAGCTCAGCCGCCTGTTTTTACTACCCCCCGGCCACACATCTTAAAGAGACCTATTTCCCAAGCAGTTGTAGCCATTTCTCTTCATACCAGGTTTTGTTTTCTATAAATTTACGTATTTACAGACCTTCCCAGGTCCAATATTAACATTGAGAAGAATTAAGCCCGGCCCTCCACAACCCAGTTTCTCATGTGGCCCCTTGGGAAAATGAATTGCCCACCCCTGTCCTATACCATGGCCACAGTCTCTGATCGTCTCTTGTATCATGCCCATAACATCTGAATATGTCCTATTGTGTGTCTCTGCTGAATCTGACACTGAATATTAACTGAATTTTGTGGCCCTTTGGTGATATTGGGTGCCGCAATTGAGGCTCCCCATATAAAGAGAGTTGACCACCAGGGCCATTTTAGGCCCATTTTATGAAATCTAACAGGTGAGACGTGGCTATGGTGGTAAAGTTTCAGCTGTATTAGTCCGTGCCTGGAGGAAATCACTGAACCCCTGTATGGATCTTCACAATCCGACCAGTCTTGGTTGGTAAGCTGGAGAAGAGGTGAAGACCACTTGTGTAGGGCTTGTTGATATCTAGCTATGGAGATATTAGTGAGAATAGAGGAGTAAGTAGAAACTAGTAAAGATGTGCAAGAACGAGAATTTATTTAGTTTTTTTTATCTTCTATTCCTTTTTATTCTATTCTTTTCTGTTCCATTCTATATTTTATTTTCTATTCTTTTCTGTTCCATTCTATATTTTATTTTCTATTCTATTCTTTTCTATCCTATTATTTTATTTTCTATTCTATTTTATTTTTTCTATTCTATTCTATAAAGGATTCCTATAAGTAGGAATCATCATCTTATTTCACTTTTATACTGTTTTTATTGCAATGTTTCCATTTCAAATTCATTTTCAAATTCGAATTTGGATAATTCGTTTTGGTATAATTTATTTTAGATTCTTGAAATCCGTTACTATTGTGATTCAGAAATTCGAATACATACGGGGCTTTTGGGCAATGCGGAGTGCGAATGAAATGCACATATGTGAACCAGACTGATTGAAAGTAATAGATTTTAAAATTTTCTGCGAATTGGATGCGGTGTAAGCAGCATCCAATTCGCATAGGTGTGAACCCAGCCTAAAAGAGAAGTATGGGAGTTTTTTTCCCCCTATCATACTTATGCTGGCCATACACTATACGAAAAATCGGCCGAACCCATTTTCGAAAAAAGAACATTTGGACGTGAGCGCAAACGATAAATGCCATCATGTAATGACATAAATGAATGCATTTTTTGTTTGTTTTTTTTACATATACCTGGTGCAGACAGTTCGGACGGAAAACACATTAACCTTTCAATTTATCGTTCATTCGGCAGAAAATTTCCAAACTTGTCCTTCGTTTTTTCGGCTCACAAACGTCCCAAAGATTATCAATTTTGTGCCCATTAACTGGCCGAAAAACGAACGAACGGTCTAATTTCGGCCGATTTTTCGTATAGTGTATGGTCAGCATTAGCATCAGCATTTTTAATTTTCGTGCTTTATTATATATTTTGTTTGCATGTGCAGCATGATATGAAGTGGCAGCACAGATTATATCACTGGATACATTGAGATATTTCCTTAGAATATACTGTATGTAAGATTATACACATTAAGAGGTTTGCACCATCACTGTGTTGATAGTTACTTGACCACTCATCTGGATGGTACATGTACACTTATATACATTTTGTTCAGATTTGTTTAAAGATCCCATTTTTTGCATTAGCGTTTATATACACATGTAGGGGGTCACACCATCACTGTGTTTAACGCACTTGATTTCTGCTTGAAAGCGCCTCTTATTTTGTCCTAGATGTCTGTGGGAGGATTTGGTCAGTTCACGGACATCTCCGATTAAATATTTAGTATATATGTATTATAATTTAAAGGGGCTGCTATATATTGGATGTGGGGATTCATCTCTTCACGTGGTTTATTGCATAATTTGATTTTAGCACATTCACACTCATTTTGTGAAACATAGTGGGCGCGGTGGAGGTATTGGTTTTTGGTGAAGGGCGGTAGACCATTTGTAATACCTATCATATATACAGCATTAGGCTGGGCCATACACGGGTCGAATTTCGAAAGAATTTTCTTTTGAAAATCAGAAAAGTCGTGCGTTTTGTGATCCGATGGCGCCACCATTGATTTCCAAATTCGGCCGACCGAGCCTTCAATTTCATCTCCTGTTGCTACAGAAAAGAATTTTCGTGGCTGGGAATCTTCTTTTCTTTCCGGGAATTTTCTTCTCCTGCACAATGCGCATTTCTTTTTCAATTACATTTCTCGCACGATTCTCCCATCATTGATTAGAAAATCACTAGTGTTTCAAGAAAATGTCCAACATGTTCGATTGCTCATATTTGATTGCCGCACGAAAATCGGCTGTTGCTGCAGCCCACTAATGGTGCGAAATACGAACGAAAACTCTTAGATAAGATTTTTGAAAGAAAATTCTTTCAAAATTCGACCCTATGTATGGCCTGCCTAACCTAGTTGGATGCTGCATCGGTCTCCTGGCGCCTCTAAAGCTTAGTACACACGATCGGACTTCATACAAACTTTTCTGTGGATTTCTGTACAAAGGGCGTTGGCCGTGAACTTGGTATGCATACACACAGCAGGACTTTTTAGGCAACAAGCACGAACGTAATGACGTTTCAACATACTGACGACACTTCAAAAGAGGACGTTCAATTCTCCGGCGCCACCCTTTGGTCAACTTCTGTATTGTTGTCTGATCTTTTGCATTGGTTCTGAGCATGCCTGTTTTTACTTTGTACTAAAGTCCGATGGTTTTGTGTACACACAATCGGACTTGCCGACTTGGGACTTTTGTTTGTCTGTTCGCACAGCCAACATTTGTCCGATGAAAACCAAAAAAAGTTTGTCCGATGGAGCGTACACACGGTCAGATGTTGCCTTAAAACAGCTAATTTGCATGTTTGTTGTCAAAAAGTCCGATCGTGTTATGGGCCTCTCCACTGAGAACCGAGCGATCAAACGAAGCTCATCGCTCTGTTCTCAGAGCTCGCTGAGCAGAGAGCTGCTGACTGTAATGCCGCATACACACGATCAGAAATTCAGTCAGAAAAAACTTGGATGGTTTTTCCGACGGAATTCCACTCAAGCTTGCCTTGCATACACACGGTCACACAAAAGTTCTCTGAACTTTCGACCGTCAAGAACGTGGAGACGTACAACACTACGACGAGCCGAGAAAAATGAAGTTCAATGCTTCCGAGCATGCGTCGAAATTGTTTCCAAGCATGCGTGATTTTTTGCGCGTCCGAATTTCATACAGACGAACGCCTTTTCGGATAGGAACTTTTCCCGACCGAAAAAAAGAGAACCTGCGCTCAATCTTTTGCTGGCTGGAATTCTGCCAGCAAGAGTTCGATGGAGCGTACACACAGTCGCATTTTCCGACGAAAAACTCTCATTGGTCTTTTGCTGGCGGAATTTCTGATCGTGTGTACGGGGCATCAGTCTCTCTCTGCTCTGCCCCCCCCCCCCTCGCTTACTGGAGCGCTGGGCCATCAAGACCTGGATGAGCGAGTTTGGGGTGGAGGAACTTGACTGTCCTCCTGAGTTCTGACCTCAACCAGATATGGGATGAATTACAATCACAAATGCTCTTCTGGAAGAATGGTCAAACATTCCCATAGACACTCCTAAACCTTGTGGACGGCCTTCCCAGAAGAGTTGAAGCTGTTATAGCTGCAAAGGGTGGGCCAACTCAATATTGAACCCTATGGATTAAGACTGGGATGCCTTAAAGTTTATGTGTGTGTAAAGACAGGCGTCCAAATACTTTTGGCAATATAGTGTAAGCCTATACTCTTCGTTCATTGGCCCATTGGAAGCTCTATTGCTCCGTCCTGGACTCCGGATGCTCCTCTGATGCCGCTCTCATTGCGCTCAGCCTTTCTACTCAGAATTGATGCGGTTTTGGTGGTGAGGATAATAACCCTTATTACAGCAGACTGCACAATTATCATCCACATACAAGAACTAGTAGAGTAATCTGCTTACGTCTTGTGTAGGCAGCATTAGTCCCTTAATTCTGCTTTAACAAATGCTATGGGATGCTAGGTGGATTAAGTCACCATCTGTGTTTTCAGGTCATTCGTTGGGGGAATACGGAGAGAATTCAAATGACCCAATTTGCAAATATTTGGTAAATGAGATCTTTTTTACGGACTTGGCCCACCTTATTGATCTTTTACTCCTGAGCTCGCTGTAATGGGGTATTGGAAAGCGGTCACATTAGAATGAGCTGTGGGCTTCTCTGCTGGTAATTGATCACTTTTCAAATTACATATGTTAACCACTTGACCTACAGAAGATTTGCCCACCTTCATGACCAGGCCATCTTTTGCAATACGGCACTGCATTACTTTAATTACTTAAGATTTAACCCCCCCCCCATTATGACCAGGCCATTTTTTACGATACGGCACTGCGTCGCTTTAACTGACCATTGCGCGGTCGTGTGACGTCTTTTTTTTCCCCATAAATAGAGCTTTCTTTTGTTGGTATTTGATCACCTTTGCGGTTTTTAAATGAAAAAATAATTTTGAAAAAAAAAAAAACAATATTTTTTACTTCTTGCTATAATAAGTATCCCCCCAAAAAATATTAAAAAAAAATTTCTTCCTCAGTTTAGGCCGTTATATATTCTTTTACATATTTTTGGTTAAAAAAA
This sequence comes from Lithobates clamitans, assembly GCA_037952925.1. Taxonomy (NCBI): domain Eukaryota; kingdom Metazoa; phylum Chordata; class Amphibia; order Anura; family Ranidae; genus Lithobates; species Lithobates clamitans. The sequence goes on along the minus strand of JBBGZY010001722.1, from coordinate 505,858 downwards.
AATCACAATAAGCTTATAGTGATTGCTTTGTGCAAAAGTTATAGCGTCTACAATACCTGGAATAGATTTATGGCATTTTTTTTTTTTTTACTAGTAATGGCGGCGATTTTTTGACATCACTGCGAATGCATCCTGTCCATTCACTAGAGACCGGTGACATCACTGAGAATGCAGCCTATCCATTCACTAGAGACTGGTGACATCACTGAGAATGCATCCTATCCATTCACTAGAATCCGGTGACATCACTGAGAATGCATCCTATCCATTCCTCAGAGACAGGTGACATCACTGAGAATGCAGCCTATCCATTCACTAGAGACCGGTGACATCACTGAGAATGCAGCCTATCCATTCACTAGAGACCGGTGACATCACTGAGAATGCAGCCTATCTATTCACTGGAGACCGGTGACATCACTGAGAATGCAGCCTATCCATTCACTAGAGACCGGTGACATCACTGAGAATGGAGCCTATCCATTCACTAGAATCCGGTGACATCACTGAGAATGGAGCCTATCCATTCACTAGAGACCGGTGACATCACTGAGAATGCAGCCTATCCATTCACTAGAGAGAGGTGACATCACTGAGAATGCAGCCTATCCATTCACTAGAATCCGGTGACATCACTGAGAACGCAACCTGTCTGTTCACTAGAGACGGGTGACATCACTGAGAATGCAGCCTATCCATTCACTAGAATCCGGTGACATCACTGAGAATGCAGCCTATCCATTCACTAGAGACCAATTACAATTAAATCACACATTTTTTTTACATTTTTTTTTAATTTTATTTTTTTAAGTGACCATAAAATTGGTTTGTGAACATTTTAAAAACAAATTAAAAATCTTGTAAAAAAAAAAAAAAAAAGAAATATCTACAATTTAATTACACAAAATCGTATAATCTTTTCCTTTAATTCATAAAAAAATGTACAATAATACCCAAAGTTCATATAATGTGCAAGTTGTAGGAAATATAAACATTGTAATTACAGTAGAAATAGAATCTGCTGACCAGAAACTGTAAACCACCACAAACACGAAAACTGCAGAGAAAATGTGTGAATATATTTCCATTGTCCTTTTTGTGTCCAATGATTTGGGGAAGTGAAGAGGTGAGTTTAAAAAAAAAAATCATAATTTTTAAAATTCCAAAATATTTTACTTTCTGAAAAAAAAAAAAAAAAAAAGCCAAAAATGTAAAAAATAATCTCAAAATTACAAACAGGACATTCCATTATTATATTTCACTACATATATTACATATTACTTTACGAAATCTGTGATATTTATTCAATAAAGGTGTAGAAAATTTTTAGTTTCAAATTAAGATTTTAAGGACATACAAGGTAAACATTCCAAAATGGCCTATCCTGACTCTACAGTATGAAGTGGGGTCAAGGTCCTATAAGGTCACCAACAAACTAATATACACAAATATTTTCTTGCAATATGGCAAAATATACAAAAAAAAAAATTAAAATTTCCAATAAAAACATTCAAAATCTTGGTTTTAACGTTTCTATCTGGCCACTGCTACATTCTGAATCAGCCTCTTAATAGTTTTTAGAATTCCTTTTTGAAAGTGATCCATTTCTGGAGTCATCCTTCATATTGAGGTCCTGTTGATTTTCCTGGTTAATTCCTTAGTACGTGGAACCCGATTCTCTGCCTTCTTCTACAATTATGTTCTAAAATCATAATTTTGCCCCTAACAAATCTCACTTTCTTCCACCGTCTCCTCAAATGTCTCTCCCAGTGTTAAGCCGCCATCACTGCTCTCGGAAACGCTTCCCCGGAAGTACTGCAGGGTGGCGCTGTGGTTGGGGTCCAGGTCAGAGGTCAGGTTGCTGGGGGCCGGAAGCAGCTGGACTTTGCTCTTTTTTTTTCCATTCTGGTAGACCCCGTTGTGTGTGAAAAATGCGTTTGAGTTTTTAGCAGCTTTGGGTTTATACTTGACTTGACTCCTGAAGAAACAGCTTTTGCACGGAAAATACTGGAGGAGGAAGAGGTTCCATTGTTTACGGAGCTCTGTTTTGACCTGCAGAGAAATAAGGAAAGTGTTTGCATTAGGAGAAGTTTGGGCTGAACACAACCTTTATGGCATGTTGTTTTGGACAATACAAAAGCGCTGGACCAATTATATACATTCACAGCGCTTCACTATTTCCACATTTTGTTATGTTACAGCCTTATTCCAAAATGGATTAAATTCATTATTTTTCTCAAAATTCTACAAGCAATACCCCATAATGACAATGTGAAAGAAGTTTGTTTGAAATCTTTGCAAAATTATTGAAAACAAAAAAAAATCCCATGTACATAAGTATCTCACAGCCTTTGCTCAATACTTTGGTGAAGCATCTTTGGCACCAATTACAGCCTCAAGTCTTTTTGAGTATGATGCTACAAGCGTGGCACACCTATTTTTGGACCTCTCAAGCTCCATCCATCAGGTTGGATGAAGAGCATCTGTACAAAGTCATTTTCAGATCTCTCATGAGATGTTCAATCGAGTTCAAGTCTGGTCTCTGGCTGGGCCACTCAAGGACATTCACAGAGTTGTCCCGTAGCCACTCCTTTGTTATCTTGGCTGTGTGCTTAGGGTCGTTGTCCTGTTGGAAGATGAACCTTCGCCCCAGTTGGAGGTCCAGAGCGCTCTGGAGCAGGTTTTCATCAAGGATGTCTTTGTACATTGCTGCATTCATCTTTCCCTCAAACCAGACTAGTCTCCCAGTTCCTGCCACTGAAAAACATCCCCACAGCATGATGCTGCCACCACCATGCTTCACTGTAGGGATGGTATTGCTCAGGTGTTGAGCGGTGCCTGGTTTTCTCCAGACATGACACTTGCCATTCAGGCCAAAGAGTTTGTCCTGAATGATATTTGTTTCATCAGATCAGAGAATTATGTTTCTCATGGTCTGAGAGTCCTTTAGGTGCCCTGTGGCAAACTCCAGGCGGGCTGTCATGTGCCTTTTACTGAGTAGTGGCTTCCGTATGGCCACTGTACCATACAGGCCTAATTGGTGGAGTGTTACAGAGATGGTTGTTCTTCTGGAAGCTTCTCCTCTCTCCACAGAGAAACGCTGGAGCTTTGTCAGAGTGACCATCGGGTTCTTGGTCATCTCCCTGACTAAGGTCCTTCTCTCCCAATCACTCAATTTGGCCGGGCGGCCCGCTCTAGGAAGAGTCCTGGTGGTTCCAAACTTCTTCCATTTACGGATGATGGAGGCCACTGTGCTTATTGGAACCTTTAATGCTGCAGAAATTTTTCTGTACCCTTCCCCGGATCTGTGCCTCCATACAATCCAGTCTCGGAGGTCTACAGACAATTCCTTGGACTTCATGGCTTGGTTTGTGCTCTGACTTGCACTGGTAACTGTGGGACCTTATATAGACAGGTGTGTGCCTTTCCAAATCATGTCCAATCAAATAAATTTACTACAGGTGGACTCCAATCAAGTTGTAGTAACATCTCAAGGATGATCAGTGGAAACAGGATGTACCTGAGCTCAATTTTGAGTGTCATGGCAACGGCTGTGATACTTATGTACATGGGATTTTATTCATTTTTTATTTTTAATAAATTTGCAAAGATTTTAAACACACCTCTTTCATTATGTCATTATGGGGTATTGTTTGCAGAATTTTGAGGAAAATAATGAATTTAATCCATTTTGGAATAAGGCTGTAAAATAACAAAATGTGGAAAAAGTGAAGCGCTGTGAATACTTTCTAGGTGCCCTGTATATACATGGAGGGACTGGGCTTTGACTATTCCTACAATGCAACATGAGTTGTGGTTCCGCTTCTTTGCCAATATTGTAGCATTGATAAAGAGGTGAAGCTCCAAAAATGGCAATGGGATGGTAGGGGGGAGTGTGGCAATTTTGCTCCATCTAAAAGTTGCTGCTGATTTGTGACATTTATAAGTGAATATTTTCATAATGCCTTATATATAAAGAGCCATCAACATTAGCTAAAAGGGAAGGGGCACAATGAACCTGAGTTGTATGAGCAAGGCTGCTGTTAGGTAGGCTGTATAGGGCCCTGTGATTTCTAACAGCCCCCCTGAGGACATAGATGTATCAATCCCTTTCTCATCTGCACAGATGAATGAATAGGAAGTGCTCTGAGGCTTCCTGCTCATTCACAAACTCTAATGAATGGACACAGGAGTGATTGGTACCGGTTGCTCACTGTGTGCATTCCGGAAAGGAAGGGGCCAGCAAATTACACATTTACTGGCCCCTTCCCCTGCTCCCCATTCTGAAACATCCCCCTATGTACACGTAGCGGTTGCCAGTGGGAGAGGGGAGGAGGGAAGCGGGCAGCATTGTGGAGGAAAGGGGCACACAGGGGGGGCCCCCGACCACAGATGAAAGGGGCACATGTGCTAGGACCAATCCCCCTGCAGTGCATCAGGAGGGAGAAAGAGGAGGAGAAGCTGGCAGCCCTGCAGGGGGAGGCAGAAAAGGACTGGTTAAAAGAAAAGAAAGAAAAGAGAGCGCACCAGCCTAGTGCATTATCCTTTGTAAGTTTAATAAATTAAAAACAAGATAAAAGCTACTCACAAGAGTCGCAGGTAAAATTGCATATCAAACGCACAGAGGCAATAGTTCCAGTGGTAGACAGCTGTCCAGGTCCCAGGAGGGGGGGGGGAGGCACACGGACCGCCGCTGGCTTACGCGTTTCGAAGGTTTGACCTTCTTCCTCAGAGCCTTGGCCAAGGCTCTGAGGAAGAAGGTCAAACCTTCGAAACGCGTAAGCCAGCGGCGGTCCGTGTGCCTCCCCCCCCCTCCTGGGACCTGGACAGCTGTCTACCACTGGAACTATTGCCTCTGTGCGTTTGATATGCAATTTTACCTGCGACTCTTGTGAGTAGCTTTTATCTTGTTTTTAATTTATTAAACTTACAAAGGATAATGCACTAGGCTGGTGCGCTCTCTTTTCTTTCTTTTCTTTTAACAATAGGACAATCCCATCCTTTGAGAGCAGCAAAGCCGAAGTCCATAGTCCCTCTTGAACTTTTCTAGCCAACACACCAGTGCGCAAGAGTACTTTTTTCGTTTTTCTAGAAAAGGACTGGTTTCTGCAATAAGACAGCACAGCCAGCCCTCCTGCTTAGCAGGTGCTTGGGCCCCCTTTTTGACAACCTGATCAACTGTATGCGAAAGAGATGTGCTGCACTGCATGAGGCAAATGGTGGTCACACCAGATACTGACTGGTTTTCGGACCCCCTCCCCCCGACCCCTCCAATACAGTAAAACTGCACATTTTAGACTGGCCTTTTATTGTGGCCAGCCTAAGGCACACCTGTGCAATAATCATGCTGTCTAATCAGCATCTTGATATGCCAGACCTGTGAGGTGGATGGATTATCTCGGCAAAGGAGAAGCGCTCACTAACACAGATTTAGACAGATTTGTGTACAATATTTGAGAGAAATAGGCCTTTTGTGTACATAGAAAAAGCCGTGGATCTTTGAGTTTAGCTCATGATAAATAGGGGCAAACACAAAAGTGTTGAGTTTATAATTTTGCTCAGTGTAATTGTCTAGGTGGAGGTCCTCTCTGTCCTCCCGTTGCCATCAAGCGGAGACACAATTTTATCAAACTATCTAATGAACTGATCATTTCACACCCTCCCTGGAGGAACTGGGGGTCCTTCACTGGAGAATTTGGAGGGGCCCGTCATCCAGATTCTCCTCTAAGCCTTGGATCTCTAGTCAAGCCCGGATAGAAGTCGCAGAATCAATATTAGCATTTAATTACTGGATCCTAATGAGAAGAAAACAGATGATGTCGATAAGAGGGTAAATGAAGAAGGCGGTTTATAGATCAATGACTCAACTTCCTCGGCTGAGTGTAATCTGTGTACGCTTGTTACTGTGCTAAGGATTAATTAACCCTGGGGGAGCCGGAGGGATCGCTGCTAACTGCAGAGCATTATGTACATTTTATTTTACAAACAGCTCAGACACATGAGAGGGATTGAGTATAGACACAAAACGTCTGAAGACATTGATTGTAGAGGCTGTTCTAGGCTGTGTCTACAGATAGAGCCACTGTTGTGGACTGTGATTACAGATGGGGCCACTGTCCCAGGGTTCAAGGGTATCTGAGAGGCTGGCAACTACAGATGGGGCCATTGCACCACAGTCTGGGGGAATCTGATGGCCCAGTGACTACAGATGAGTAGTGTAGTGTAGTGTACTGTCTCAAAGTTTAAGGGGTCCTAAGGGCCTAGTGACTGCTGATGTGGCTACTCTTCCAGAGTTCGAGGGGATCTGAGGGTCTAGTGACCACTGATGGGGCTATTGTCACAGGGTCTGGGGGGAGGGGGGTCTGAGGGCCTAGTGACTACAGGTGGGGCTACTCTCCCAGGGTCCCCAGTGCACTCCAATGCCTCCAATGACCCCTGTGCCTTTAGCGACCCCTGTGCACTCCTATGCCTCTAGTGAACCCTGTGCACCCCTATGCCTCCAGTGACCTCAATGCACCCCTATGCCTCCAGTGACCCCTTAGCACTGCTGTGCCTCCAGTAAACCCTGTGCATCCCTGTGCCTCCAGTGACAACTGTGCACCCCTGTGCCTCCAGTGAACCCTGTGCACCCCCGTGCCTCCAGTGAGCCCTGTGCCTCCAGTGAACCCTGTGCACCCCTGTGCCTCCAGTGAACCCTGTGCATTTAGCGACCCCTGTGCACCTCTGTGCCTCCAGTGAGCCCTGTGCATTTAGCAAATTCCTATGCACCTCTGTGCCTCCAGTGAGCCTTGTGTACCCCTGTTCCTCCATTGAGCCCTGTGCATTCGGCGACCCCAGTAAATTCCTGTGCCTCCAGCGAATCCTGTGCACCTCTGTGCCTCCAGTGAGCTCTGTGCATTTAGCGAACCTCTGTGCACCCCTATGCCTCCAGTAACCTATGTGCAGACCTATGCCTTCAGTGACCTCTGTGCACACCTATGCCTCCAGTGACCTCTGTGCACACCTATGCCTCCAGTGACCTATGTGCACGCCTATGCCTCCAGTGACCTCTGTGCACACCTATGCCTCCAGTGACCTCTGTGCACACCTATGCCTCCAGTTACCTATGTGCACGCCTATGTCTCCAGTGACCTCTGTGCACACCTATGCCTCCAGTGACCTCTGTGCACACCTATGCCTCCAGTAACCTATGTGCACGCCTATGCCTCCAGTGACCTCTGTGCACACCTATGCCTCCAGTGACCTCTGTGCACACCTATGCCTCCAGTGACCTCTGTGCACGCCTATGCCTCCAGTGACCTATGTGCACGCCTATGCCTCCAGTGACCTCTGTGCACGCCTATGCCTCCAGTGACCTCTGTGCACGCCTATGCCTCCAGTGACCTCTGTGCACGCCTATGCCTCCAGTGACCTCTGTGCACGCCTATGCCTCCAGTGACCTCTGTGCACGCCTATGCCTCCAGTGACCTCTGTGCACGCCTATGCCTCCAGTGACCTCTGTGCACGACTATGCCTCCAGTGACCTATGTGCACGTCTATGCCTCCAGTGATCTCTGTGCACACCTATGCCTCCAGTGACCTCTGTGCACACCTATGCCTCCAGTGACCTCTGTGCACACCTATGCCTCCAGTGACCTATGTGCACGCCTATGCCTCCAGTGACCTCTGTGCACACCTATGCCTCCAGTGACCTCTGTGCACTCCTATGCCTCCAGTGACCCATGTGCACGCCTATGCCTCCAGTGACCTCTGTGCACACCTATGCCTCCAGTGACCTCTGTGCACACCTATGCCTCCAGTGACCTCTGTGCACACCTATGCCTCCAGTGACCTCTTTGCACACCTATGCCTCCAGTGACCTCTGTGCACACCTATGCCTCCAGTGACCTCTTTGCACACCTATGCATCCAGTGACCTCTGTGCACCCCTGTGCCTCCAGTGAGCCCTGTGCATTTAGTAACCCTTGTGCACCTCTTTGCTTCCAATGACCCCTGTGCACTCCTTTGCCTCCAGGTAATCTGTGAACCCTGTACTGAGCACCCAGTGTCTCAAGTGACCCCAACAACCCTGTGCCCTTAGTGACTTTGGGACCCTTGTGCACTCCTGTGACCCCCATGTCTCCAATAACCCCAGTGCTCCTGCCCCTTCAGTGATTCTGTAACCCCTGTGCACTCCTATGCCTCCAGGGAATCAGTGAACCCTGCGCACTCTTTTGACCCCAGTGTCTCCAGAGAACCCAACATTCCTGTACCCTCAGTGACTTTGTAACCCTTGTGCACTCCTGTGATCTCCGTGCCTCCAACGACCCCAGCGCTCCTGTGTCTCCAGTGACTCTTTTGTCTCTAGTGACCCCAGTGACCCCTGTGCCTCCCTAGACTCCTATGCATCCTGAGTCATTTTGTGACCCCAGTGAGCACTGAGAACCTCCATGACACCTGTGTCTCCACAATCTCAGGCACACTACTTTATTTTCTGTACTGTCTCTCTCCATGTGGATATGGACCCCTGTCCGCGACAGTCCCACTGGCGAGTTTTCCCTTCCTGTCCTTTAAACAAACAGGAAATTAGATAAAATCTCTAGAAAGCGAGGCAAAATCTCCTTTAAGATAGTTGGAAAATTTGGAAGTTTAGAAGATAGTCTTATTCTGGTGACAATTCCAAATGTTGTATTTTCCCTCACTTTCTGTATGGGCACAGTGGTGACACCAGGACATAAATACAGGGTGAATCTACTCAGTGGGGGCACGATAAAAACCCTTACTTAGTGCATCCAAAACTAAAACAAATGGTTCTAGATACACTTTAACATTTGGCTGAAAATGCAAAAAACCCGTAAAGCGTTTACTTACCTCCCCATTGGTGAAACAATACAAATAGGCAACCACAAAGCCCTAAAAATAATAATAAAAAGAGATGATTAATTCAAATTAACCAAAAAATAAATAAAACTAAAATTGTTCATGTTTTATAATCCTATCACAGAATTTTCCAGTTCTGTATAAAACAGCCTTACCAAGTCAAATAAATGCTGATTGCCCGTGTTTATTTCTCTCACACAGCACATGAACAATTTGAGATTTCATCATCCTTTGGATGTGCTCGTGGAAAAGAGTGAGAAAGATCTTGGCAGCCCATTTACTTCTTTGTGGTGTGTTAATGTACAGTAAAACCTTGGATTACGATCATAATTCGTTCCAGAAACATGCTTGTAATCCAAAGCACTTGTATATCAAAGCAAATTTCCCCATAAGAAATAATGGAAAATTTTACTTGTCTTGCAAAACGCTCTCAAACCAAGTTACTCTCAAACCAAGGTTTTACTGTACATGCATTAACATGTGTTATGTTGTACATAAAAACAGCAATAAAGGTGGGGAAGGGGGGCACCAGCCTTGTACATTAACCAAGACACCATTTGTTTAAGAATAAAAAGAAATATACTCTCAAACAATAGAGAGCATCAGGCCCATAGCAAATTTCCAACAGATCAACCAAAATTGGTAGATGGATCGGGAGGAGCGTCCCAGAGTTCAGCAGATGTTAATGCATTTCAAGGGTGCCCTCTCTTCTTCTAGTGACTGCAGAACTCTGGGACATCCTCTCGGGTCATCTAGTGGTGCACTACCGATTTTGGTCGATCTGTTGGAAATTTGTGGTGGACTTGATGCTCTACATTTCTTTGTGAATACATTACTTTTTATTTTTAAATAAATGGTATCTCGGTTAATGCACAAGGTTGGTGTGTCTCCCTTTTTTTTTTCAGTTTTTATGCATAGTTCTTAAGGATGGGCAGCAAGGCCAAGTGGAACTTAGAAGACCATGACCTGGGTCCTGTGCTGGAGATGCCTGGAATCTAGCGAGAACCTCCCCAAAAAGACTGGTGTCATACCTTAAGGCAGAAGTGATATCTATTTGGTGTTACCCTGTTTCCCCGAAAATAAGACCTAGCGTGATTGTCGGTGATGGCTGCAATATAAGTCCTACCCAACAAATAAGCCCTAGTTAAAGTCCTTGTAGGTCTAATTTTCAGGGTAGGGCTTATTTTCGGGGAAATAGGGTAGGGCTTATTTGGAGGGTAGGGCTTATATTGCAGCCATCACCGGCGATTATGCTAGGTCTTATTTTAGGGGGAAACAGGGTATGTTGTGTGTTAATGTGTGTTGCGTTATGGCAATAGGGCGGCAATAATGGCCCTTTTTTCCCAATGCAACACTCCACAACATCATGCCTTGCGGGACACATTACAGTGCAGGTGTTGCTTTAATGCATAGGATTCCTATGCCTGGCAGCGCAACACTGTAATGCTATGTACACGCAATAGGATTTTCCGACAACAAAATCCATGGATTTTTTTCCAAAGAATGTTGGCTCAAACTTGTCTTGCATACACACGGTCACACAAATGTTGTCGGAAATTCCGAACGTCAAGAACGTTCGGAAGCACAGTGGTGTAGTGAGTACCACTTTCGCCTAGCAGTAAGAAGGGTCGCTGGTTCAAATCCCAACCACGACACTACCTGCCTGGAGTTTGCATGTTCTCCCTGTGCCTGCGCGGGTTTCCCCTGGGTACTCCGGGTTCCTCCCACGCTCCAAAGACATGCTGGTAGGTTAATTGGCTTCTGTCCAAAATTGGCCCTAGTATATGAATGTTGGGGACCTTGGATTGTGGGCTCCTTGAGGGTAGGGATTGAAGTGAGTGTGCGATGTATGTGTGGAGCGCTGCGTAAAAATCGACCCAGCGCTATATGGGTACCTTAAATAAAAATAGGGATAGTTGTAGACACGCACCCACACTTGCTCAGGTTGAACTTGATGGACTGGTGTCTTTATTCATCCTTACTAACCATGTAACTATGTAACGCGGTGACGTACAACACGTACGACGAGCCGAGAAAAATGAAGCTCAATAGCTAGTGCGGTTCTTCTGCTTGATTCTGAGCATGCGTAAACTTTTGTGCGTCGGAATTGTGTACACACGCTCGGAATTTCCGACAACAAGTCTTGTTTTCGGAAAATTTGGGAAACCTGCTCTCAAACATTTGTTGGCGGAAATTCCGACAACTGATGTTCTATGGAGCATACACACGGTCGGACTTTCCAACAACAAGCTCACATCCAACATGGGAAAATCCTATTGTGTGTACGGCCCATATTGCATGTTACATATGTTACCACTTATTGCAGTAATGTGTGTCTTATCACTCAGTGTGGTAACACATGCTTTACCGTGATGCAGAAAAGTAAATGGACCCAAGTAGAAGTAGGACAGGTAGAATGGTGAGGATACTCATGTACAGTCTTTCTGAACGGTGAGTCAGGGTTCCTTCTCAGCGCTTAGCTTCCTCCCTTCTCTAAGAGAGAAGTCATACAAAACATCGTAGATAGGTTTCCTCTGTCTGTCATCATTTAGTTGCCTTATATTTCCCCTTTATTAATGACAAAAGTCACCCCATTCCCTACACAACCGCTGGATTCCCATCAGCGTCTACCTGGAAGGAGCTCAGAGTCAGCTGGATGAAGCGCAGGATGTGTTTGGTGAGCCCTTTAATGTGTTCATCGCTGACAAAGGTGAAGAAGACTTCGTGTGTCCCCAGCAGAGGGATGAGGATGAGAGTTGCTTTAGCGAATCTTAAGAGACAAAAAAAAAAATAAGGTAACCGTGTACAACATCATTTACTCTGATTCCACTAGATGGCGATCAATCAAAGAGCACAAATTATAGATACAGTGGAACCTCGGTTTGCGAGTAACGCGGTTAACGAGCGTTTCGCAAACCGAGCACTTTATTTTTAAAATTCCTAACTTGGTTTGCGAGTGTTGTCTTGCAACCCGAGCAGGATTCAGGCCAAAAGCGGTATGCACTATTGCTTTTGGCCTGAGGTGGGGGGCGACGGAGCCGAGCAGAGCCGAAAGTCGCCGATCGGCGCCGTTCGGAAATGCACGGAAAGGCCCAAGGACAGTTTGGCTGACCTCGGCAAACCTCGGCAAGGCTCGTGAACTGAGTCTTTCCGAAGTTTGCCGAGGTCCGCCGATGTGTCCCTCGGGCCTTTTCGGCCGTTTACGAAGCTCTCCGGCGCCCCCCGCCTCTGGCCGCATGCGGTATTGCATCCCATTGAAGTCAATGCAGAACGAATTATTTTAGTTTTTATTGACTTCAATGGGAAAACTCGCTTTGATATGCGAGTACATTGGATTATGGAACGGATTATGCTCGTAATCCGAGGTTCCACTGTATTTATTACAATATGTCCAATCCCAATGATGGGCTGTGTGATGGGGAATAAGGTGGCATGAGTTCCATTATCCCTTCCCTGCTTACTGCTCTAACTTGCCCACTGCAATCCACTGTCTACTGTCCTTCCTTATCTACTGCTCACTGCCATTTCCTGCCCACCGCACTTCCCTGCATTCTGCCTTTCTCTGCCTATTGTGCCTCCTTGCATATGGCCCTTTACTGCCTACTGTACTCCCCCCACCTGCAACCCTGCCCTGCCTACTGTTTTTCCTTTACTACCGTAGTGCCTACACTGATTTTCCGGGAGCCAGATGGTGAGGTGGTCGTGTTTTGTTGCCTCACATCTTGGAATTAACATGGATTGTTTGAGGATTTCCATCATTTAATTTACTGAACATGCCCACAACTTTGAAGATTTTTTTTTTTTTTTGTGAAGCAAAGAAATAAGATAAAATAACAGAAAAAGTCAATGTGCATAACTATTGACCCCCCTAAAGTCAATACTTTGTAGAGCCACCTTTTGCGGCTATCACAGCTCCAAGTCTCTTTGGATAAGTCTCTATGATCTTGCCACATCTAACCACTGGGATTTTTGCCCATTCCTCCTTGCAAAACTGCTCCAGCTCCTTCAAGTTGGATGGTTTGCGCTTGTGAACAGCAATCTTTAAGTCTGACCACAGATTTTTTATTGGGCTTTGACTAGGCCATTCCAACACATTTACATGTTTCCCCTTAAACCACTCAAGTGTTGCTTTAGCAGTGTGTTTGGGGTCATTGTCCTGCTGGAAGGTGAACCTCCGTCCTAGCCTCAAATCACACACAGAGTGGTACAGGTTTTGCTCAAGAATATCCCTGTATTTAGCACCATCCATCTTTCCCTCAACTCTGACCAGTTTCCCAGTCCGACTGCTGACAAACATCCCCACAGCATGATGCTGCCACCACCATGTTTCACAGTGGGGATGGTGTTCTTTGGGTGATGTGATGTGCTGGGTTTGCGCCAGACATAGTGTTTTCTTTGATGGCCAAAAAGTTCAATTTTAGTCTCATCAGACCAGACCACCTTCCTCCATACATTTTGGGAGTCTCCCACATGCCTTTTCACAAACTCAAAATGTGCCATTTTGTTTTTTGATGAAAGTAATGGTTTTCTTCTGGCCACTCTGCCATAAAGCCCAACTCTGGAGTGTACGGCTTATTGTCGTCCTATGTACAGATACTCCAGTCTCTGCTGTGGAACTCTGCAGCTCCTCCAGGGTTACCTTAGGTCTCTGTGCTGCCTCTTTGATTAATGCCCTCCTTGCCCGGTCCGTGAGTTTTGGTGTGCGGCCGTCTCTTGGCAGCTTTGCTGTTGTGCCATGTTCTTTCCATTTGGTTATGATAGATTTGATGGTGCTCCTAGGGATCATCAAAGATTTAGATATTTTTTTATAACCTAACCCTGACTTGTACTTCTCAACAACATTGTCCCTTACTTGTTTGGAGAGTTCCTTGGTTTTCATGGCAGTGTTTGGTTAGTGGTGCCTCTTGCTTAGGTGTTGCAGCCTCTGGGGCCTTTCAAAAAGGTGTGTATATGTAATGACAGATCATGTGACACTTAGATTGCACACAGGTGGACATCATTTCACAAATTATGTGACTTCTGAAGGTAATTGGTTGCACCAGAGCTTTTTATGGGCTTCATAACAAAGGGGGTGAATACATACGCACATGCCAATTATCAGTTATTTATTTCTGAAAAATAGTTTTATGTATATATTTTTTCTAATTTTACTTCACCAACTTAGACTATTGTGTTCTGATCCATCACATATAATTCAGATTAAAAAAAAACTATGAACTAAAGGCTGTAATGTAACAAAATAGGTAAAAAGCCAAGGGGGGTGAATACTTTTGCAAGGCACTGTATCTACTTCCCTCCCTCGCCAACTGCCCTTCCCCACCTACTTCCCTCCAATATATTTGGTTGATAAAGGTTTGTTGGACTGGTAAGACTACTGATACAAAGAGTACAATCTGTACACCGGCCACCACTAGTACTATTATTAACTTTACCATTACGAATATCAATATCATAACTAATACCTCCACCACCACTACTCCTCTGCTACCACTAGAGGCACTATGACTACTGGAACTATACATTCTGTTTTTGTACGACAACCACAATCCTCACGTTTGTTACTTCTCACTCTTTCTGAAATTATTACTAATGATACCACCAGTACCAGAAGTGTTACTACTAATATTACCTATATCTTTTACCAGTAATGTAACAATGGCTATTACTAATAATACTTCTGTTACTACTAGATATTAAACATGTGCAATTCGGAATTCGTTTTTTAATGAATTCTGACAAATTTGTTAATTCCGAAATTTCCAAATTTTTCAATTTCCGAAATTACGAATTTTCGAATTTACAAATTACGAGTTTCGAATTTACAAATTACGAGTTTCGAATTTACAAATTACGAATTTCCGAATTTGCAAATTACGAATTTCCGAATTTCGAATTTACAAATTACGAATTTCCGAATTTCAGATTTCCAAATTTCAGATATACGAATTTCTGAATTTCCAAGTTTTCAAATTTTAGATTTCAGAATTTCGAATTTCCGAATTTTCAAATTTCCGAATTTCGAATTTCTGAATTCCGAATTTTTGGAATTCGAAAATTCAGAAATTCCAAAATTCGAAAATCCGAAAATTTGAAAAATCTGAAAAAAAGAAAGAAAATCTGTAAAATTGAAATAATAGCTAACTATTAAATTATAGGTATTGGAATTTCCTTTCAAATTTGTGTTGTGAATGTAACGAGTACGAATTTATCCGAAGTTACGAATTATCTGAAATAACGAATGCCGTATCTAAATAAATGGAACGTAACAATCTAATAATAATAAATAACATTAATAATAAAACCTTTTTATTATTATTATTTATTATTCATTTGCTCCATTCCATTTGTTTAGATGCGGCATTCGTTATTTTGGATAATTCTTAACTTCAGATAAATTCGTATTTGTTACATTCCCAAACAGCCAAATTTGAAAGGAAATTCCAATACCTATAAATTTAATAGTTAGTTATTTCAAATTTTACTGATGTTCTTTCTTTTTTTCCAGCTTTTCGAATTTCTGAATTTTCAAATTCCGAAAATTCGGAATTCGAAAATCCGAAAATTTGAAATTCGTAAATTTGAAAATTTGGGAATCCGAAAATTCTAAATTTAGAAAATTCCGAAAATTTGAAATTCTAAAATTCTGAAATTTGAAAATCAGAATTTTCGGATTTCCGAATTTCCGAATTAATGAATTTCGGAAAAAAAAGCAAAAAACTAATTAAACGAAAACGAACTAATTTTTTGGCACATGTCTACTAGATATCAGTATTAACTACAGAATATCCTTATCAGGACATTTTATGATTGTTCTTACTCACCGGTACTTGTAATCGGTAAACTTTAGCTGTTGGGCTTTCAGCTTCATATGTAGAAGATGTAATATCCGGATGTACACCATGAAATTTATCTGCAGACAGACAGAAGACACCGGCCTGGGTTATGTTATGCTACATTTACAGAATGACGTTCTATAATATAGATAGAAGTGTATGATATGGATTTTGTGAAGACCTCAAAGCGGTTTAGAAGAAATATTTCTGCACCTTCACAAAGGCTGCAGTGTATTGAGGTGCAAAGAATGCAATATACAAAATCAATTAAAGCGAATGCAAACCCAAATCATGAACTGTTTTAAATATGTACGTCATTGCCTGGTATACAGTATATACCAGAGTGTTTATTTTTTTCACCTGTTTCCTAGGACATTTATAAAGAATTACACAACCATTCACTCCATGAAAAATCATGTACATTTGTTATGTGTGAACGGGGGGTTGGGGGGGGGGGTGTTGGGGAACAAATGTTATTCGGCTATAATCCTGTGCTTTTCGAATGTATATTTTTCAGTTTACCATTATTCTGTATAAAATGTACTTTGTATAATGCACAGTGGAACCTCGGATTATGAGCATAATCCGTTCCAGGACGGAAGTACTCGCATATCAAAGCGAGTTTCCCCATTGAAGTTAATGGAAACGAAAATAATTTGTTCCGCATTGACTTCAATGGCATGCAATACCGCATGCGGCCAGAGGTGGGGGGCGCTGGAGAGCCTTGTAAATGCCCGAAAAGGCCCGGGGACACCTCAGCTAACCTCAACAAACCTCGGAAAGACTCCATTCCCGAGGTTTGCCGAGGTCAGCCGAGCTGTCCTCGGGCCTTTCCGTGCATTTACGAACGGTGCCCCCCCTGCCTCAGGCCAAACGCGGTACTGCACACGCTTTGGCCTAAATTGTGCTCGTGTTGCGAGACAGCACTCGCAAACCGAGTTACGATTTTTAAAAATACAGTGCTCGTATTGCGAAACGCTCGTTGACCGCGTTACTCGCAATCCGAGGTTCCACTGTATAAATATTTTTCTTCAAAACACATACAGGTATGTCTTATTGACATGCCATTCGATTTTATTCATGGCAATTTTCAAGCATAATCATTTACAATTGTTGTTTTTCTTATAGTATATATATAACTTCATGCAACACTTTCAAAAAACTCCTGAAGAAGCTCTTCTGAGCGAAACATGTAAGAGTAAGAAGTGGTTGTACATGTCAAAAGAGATAATACGTGATTCTTGTAAATGTTTATTGCGATTTTAAAGAATTGTTTAAAAAAAATTTATATATTTTTCTACTTTGATTGACTAATATATCCTTTGGTACCTTAAAAGTCCCGGCTGCCCTTTCTTTCTTTACTTTCTTGTTCATATGGGATGCAGTACTGAACTTTGATCTCTCATCACCCAGTTCCCAAATATTTATAGGCTAAACTTCTTTTTTTAAATTTTTGAATGAATGAAGATGGATTAGAACACCTATCAGGTTTTTTTATTGCTGTTTGTGCCCCTGAGATTCATTCTCTCTATTTGTCATTTTTACCGTTCTCATTGAAAGTGAAAGTGAATCCCAACTTTTGGGTTATCCTTAGCAATAGAGCGAAAATCTTCCGACGGGGGGACACAAAAATTTTATTCTGGCCAATGAAATGAATTAATGACAAGCACTTCACACGCCTAAAAGTGCCAAAAGGCACCTAAGTGCATTTACTAAACATGGCTTTAGGCGTGTTTTCGATGCTGCTTTTCTCCTGCCAGGTGAAAGGGGCTCAGGAGAGCCGGGCAAATACCCACGAGGGTGCACGAGGGTGCACGAGGGCTAAAGGATTAGGCATGGTTTATGGAGGAGTAAAATTTGGGAATTTCTTTTTAAATCGTGTAACTTTTACCAAATAATGAAATCTTTATACAGAAGACATTTGTCCGAGTTCATTTTTATATTTGTAGAATTTTGAAAAGAAATGAGAGAGAGAGAGACAGCCTGGAGAAAATGTATGAACAGACAAAGCAGCTGACTGTGTGATACAACCCATGACAGGCCCCATAGCCTGTGTGTCCCCCCTACATGTCCCGTGTGTGCCCTCTACATGTCCTGTGTGCCCCCCCTACATCTCCTGCATGTCCCCCCTACATGTCCCTTGCGTGCCCTCTACATGTCTTGTGTGTCCCCCCTACATGTCCTGTGAGTCCCCTCTACATGTCCTGTGTGTGTGCCCTTTACATGTCCTGTGTGTGCCCTCTACATGTCCCGTGTGTCCCCCTACATGTCCCGTGCGTGCCATCTACATGTTCCGTGCGTGCCCTCTACATGTCCCGTGCGTGCCCGCTACATATCCTGTGTGTGCCCTCTACATATCCTGTGTGTGCCCTCTACATGTCCCTTGCGTGCCCTCTACATGTCCCGAGTATGCCCTCTACATGTCCCGTGTATGCCCTCTACATGTCCCGTGTGTGCCCTCTACATATCCTGTGTGTGCCCTCTACATGTCCTGTGTGTGCCCTCAACATGTCCCGTGTATGCCCTCTACATGTCCTGTGTGTGCCCTCAACATGTCCCGTGTGTGCCCTCAACATGTCCCGTGTGTGCCCTCTTCATGTCCCGTGTGTGCCTTCTTCATGTCCCGTGTGTGCCCTCTACATGTCCCGTGTGTGCCCTCTACATGTCCTGTATGCCCTCTACATGTCCTGTGCGTGCCCTCTACATGTCCCGTGTGTGCCTTCTACATGTCCCGTGTGGGGCCCACTCGCAGGTTTCTTGTGTACGCGCTCTAATCGGTGATGTATTTTGGTTCTGTGCTGCCCCGGCCTCCAGAGAGAGAGATATCATCTGTACAAATCATTAGTAAGACCTCATCTGGAATATGCAGTTCAGTTTTGGGCACCAGTTCTCAAATAGGATATCAGGGAACTGGAGAAAATGCAGAGAAGAGCAACCAAACTGATAAGAGGCATGGAGGAGCTCAGCTATGAGGAAAGATTAGAGGAACTGAATTTATTCTCTCTTGATAAGAGGAGATTAAGGGGGGGGTATGAACAACATGTACAAATATATAAGGGGTCCATATAGGGAACTTGGTGTTGATTTATTCACTTTACGGTCATCACAGAGGACAAGGGGGCACTCTTTACGTCTAGAGGAAAAGAGATTTCATCTCCAAATACGGAAAAGTTTCTTCAGAGTCAGAACTGTGAAAATGTGGAATAGACTCCCTCCAGAGGTGGTTCTGGCCAGCTCAGTAGATTGCTGTAAGAAAGGCTTGGATTCTTTCCTAAATGTACAGAATATAACTGGATACTGACATTTATAGGTAAAGTTGATCCAGGGAATATCTGATTGCCTCTCTGGGATCAGGAAGGAATTTTTTCTCCTGCTGTAACAAATTGGATCATGCTTTGCTGGGGTTTTCTCCTTCCTAAGGATCAACTGTGGGTGAAGGATTGTGTATATGGGATTGTATGATTTTTTTTTTTTTTTATCGGTTGAACCAGATGGACTTGTGTCTTTTTTCAACCTGACTGTGTACTGTATATGTAACTATGAATTGACCGAAATTAACTAGATTAATCACTTCCCGCCCGATCCATTGCAGAATGACGGCTGGGAGGTGGTTCTGCTATCCTGACTGGACGTCATATGACGTCTTTCAGAATAAAATGCCGGCACGCGCCCGCGCGGCAATCGGTGGTGCGGTGTGTCACTCTGAAACACCACATCTCCGATCGTGGTAAGGAGCCACTGATGGAGCCTCCTTACCACGTGATCAGCTGTGACCAATCACAGCTGATCACAGCGTGAACCAGGAAGTGCCGGTAAACGGCTTTCCTCGGTTCACGCTGACAGGGAGAGCCAATCGACAGCTCTCCCTGTCAGAGGGGGGGGGTCTGCACTGATAATGAGCACATTGATCATCAGTGCAGCCCCCATGAGAGGTGCCCATCAGCTGCCAGTCTGTGCCCCATCAGTAACACCTGTCAGTGCCCATCAAAGTGCCAATCAGTGCCCATAAATGTGCCAAGCTGAAAATTGTCCTGGGCAGGAAAGGGGGAAAGTGCCCGGTATTGAAGTGGTTAACAAATCTAAACTAAATTAAACAAATCTGTTCGTCATGCACATATCTATATGCTATGACCGGGCATGCACCTCCCCCCCCTTCTCAGGCATCATGGTCTCCGGTGGCGTCATCCCGGCGACGCCGCGCTCCATGCTGCGCTTCATAGGCGTCCAGGGAGATATCAGCTGGTTTCCCCACTACTTCGGGTGAACAACTGGCGTGAGACCCGGCTTCCTTCACCTGGCGAGATTCCATCCTGGCATCCCTGTCTGATCGATGAGCCTGTTTTTATTTATGCAAATTTGGGTGGCTCTATATTTGGTTTAATAAATGATTGTCCTTACTACACCTAGAGGCATGTTTCCTTTGTTCTTATAAGCTGTCATGTGAACCTGATGTCTATGGTTTATGTACTTTAGGTTGTCATTGGGCACACGCCATTATTACAATATTTTCTCTTCAGAGTCTTTTCTGTAGTTTTCATTTCTTTGAGTTGATTCATTTTTTTCTATCTTTTGTAAACAATTTAGGAAAGCTTCATTGTAATTTTCACATCAATATTATTATGATCAGTTGTACTCTGACTATTTGGTAACTGCGTGTGTTCCGTGTGTGCCCTGTACATGTGATGTGCATGCCCCATGTTTCTTCTTTGCACCTTATGTATGTCTATGTATTCGAGTTTCCTGTGCGCACAATGTACAGATCCAGTGCGTTTTGTGTGTAGACATGTGCACTGACAAAAAAATTTGTTCGTTTTTCATTTCATTCGTTTTTGGGTTTTTTTTGCTTTTTTCGGAAATCCGAAAATTTGGATTTTCAAATTTCCGAATTTCTCAATTCCGAATTTTCACATTTCGGAATTTCAGGATTTCCGAATTTTTGGATTTCTGAATGTTCAAATTTTCTAATTTCCGATTTTGAATTTCCGAATTTTCAATTTCCGAATTTTCCAATTTTCAGATTTTCATTCTTATATTCGGATTTTCAAATTTCCAAATTTTCGAATTTCCAAAATTTCTGTTTTTCGTTTCATTCTTTTTTTGCTTTTTTCGGAAATCTGAAAATTCGGAAATTCGGAAATCCGAATTTCTGAATTCCGAATTCTCAAATTTCGGAATTTTGGAGTTTCCGGAATTCCGAATTTTCAAATTTTCACATTTTTGAATTTCCAATTATGAATTTCCGAATGTTCAAATTTCCAATTTCCGAATTTTCCAATTTTCAGTTTTTCAATTTTATATTCGGATTTTCAAATTTCCAAATTTTTGAATTTTCGAATTTCAAAAATTTAGAATTTCCAAATTTCCGAATTTCCAAAATTTCTGTTTTTCGTTTCATTCGTTTTTTTGGTTTTTTCGGAAATCTGAAAATTCAGAAATTCAAAAATTCGGATTTTCACATTTCCGAATTCTGAATTTTCAGATTTCCGAATTTTCAAATTTCCAATTTTGAATTTCCGAATTTTCGAATTTCTGAATTTTCCAATTTTCAGATTTTCATTCCTATATTCGGATTTTCAAATTTCCGAATATTCAAATTTCTGAAATATTCAAATTTCCGAGTATTCAAATTTCTGAAATTTAGAATTTCCAAATTAGAATTTTCCAAATTCTGAATTTTGAATTTCCGAATTTTCCGATTTCCGAAACATGAAAATTTTGAATTTTCGTAAATTCGTAAATTGAAAATTTCGTAAATTCGTAAATTGAAAATTTCGTAAATTGAAAATTTCGTAAATTGAAAATTTCGTAAATTCGTAAATTGAAAAATTCGTAAATTGAAAATTTCGTAAATTCGTAAATTGAAAATTTCATAAATTTGAAATTTCGGAAATTGAAAAAATTTGGAAATTGAAAAGAATTAGGAAATTTCAGAATTAACGAATTTGTCAAAATGAGTTAATGAACGAATACGGACCTAAACAAATTGCACATGTCTTGTTGTGTGTGAGCCCCATACATGTGCTGTGTATGCCTCTTGTGTTTCTGTGCTTATCCTGTAAAGATCAAGTCATGTAAATACTTACAAACACACAGAGAAGCATCGGTCCCTTTATAATATACCAGATCCCTGTATTAGTAGTAGTCTCCCAGCACCTGGAATAGTGCACAACAAACATTATCAGGTCTTAGATTTATTATTTCCATGAAATTCATAACCAAATATTACATTCAATAAAACGCCGACTATACACAAGAGCTTTATAACACCAAATATCTGTAAATAATGCATTTCAGAGGTCAGAGATAGACTGCATTATTATAGTTTGTGTCTCTGCCCCTCCCACAATGAATTGGATACAGCTGGCAGGTGGTGCTGGGACTTGTGGTGGGGAGATCTCATACATCTAAAGAGCCCAATGTGGTGTTCAGCATTCTAGCAAGCAGACAAACCTGAACTAGTAGTGTTTGGGTGGAGCTGGCCTGTAATGTGTTCAGTTTGTCATAGGTGTGCGCAGGGGGTGTGCTGGGTGTGCCTGGGCACACCCTAATCACCCACTGCAGCGCAGATTCCCCCTGCTAATATTTGGCCAAAGCTCCTAAAAAAAATAGTTAAAAATAATTTAAAAAATATAAATAAAACTGTAAAAAATACAAAACTAAAAAAACGACTGACACCGTCCACTGCTCTACTACATTTTTACATTTATTTGCAGAGTGTGTGTGTATATACACACACACATATATATATATATATATAAACAGTATCTCACAAAAGTGAGTACACTCCTCACATTTTTGTAAATATTTTCTTCTATCTTTTCATGTGACAACACTGAAGAAATGACACTTGTCTACAATGTAAAGTAGTGAGTGTACAGCTTGTATAACAGTGTAAATTTTCTGTCCCCTCAAAATAACTCAACACACAGCCATTAATGTCTAAACCGCTGGCAACAAAAGTGAGTACACCCCTAAGTGAAAATGTCCAAATTGGGCCCAATTAGACATTTTCCCTCCCCGGTGTCATGTGACTCGTTAGTGTTACAATGTCTCAGGTGTGAATGGGGAGCAGGTGTGTTAAATTTGGTGTTATTGCTCTCACTCTCTCATACTGGTCACTGGAAGTTCAACATGGCACCTCATGGCAAAGAACTCTCTGAGGATCTGAAAAAAAAGAATTGTTGCTCTACATAAAGATGGCCTAGGCTATAAGAAGATTGCCAAGACCCTGAAACTGAGCTGCAGCCCGGTGGGCAAGACCATACAGCGGTTTAATAGGACAGGTTCCACTCAGAACAGGCCTCGCCATGGTCAACCAGAGAAGTTGAGTCAATGTGCTCAGCGTCATATCCAGAGGTTGTCTTTGGGAAATAGACGTATGAGTGCTGCCAGCAGAGGTTGAAGGGGTGGGGGGTCAGCCTGTCAGTGCTCAGACCATACGCTGCACACTGCATCAAATTGGTCTGCATGGCTGTCATCCCAGAAGGAAGCCTCTTCTAAAGATGATGCACAAGAAAGCCCACAAACACTTTGCTGAAGACAAGCCGACTAAGGACATGGATTACTGGAACCATGTCCTGTGGTCTGATGAGACCAAGATAAACTTATTTGGTTCAGATGGTGTGAAGCGTATGTGGCAGCAACCAGGTGAGGAGGACAAAGACAAGTGTTTCTTGTCTACAGTCATACATGGTGGTGGGAGTGTCATGGTCTGGGGCTGCATGAGCGCTGCCGGCACTGGGGAGCTACAATTCATTGAGGGAACCATGAATGCCAACATGTACTGTGACATACTGAAGCAGAGCATGATCCCCTCCCTTCAGAGACTGGGCCGCAGGGCAGTATTCCAACATGATAACCACCCCAAACACACATCCAAGACGACCACTGCCTTGCTAAAAAAGCTGAGGGTAAAGGTGATGGACTGGCCAAGCATGTCTCCAGACCTAAACCCTATTGAGCATCTGTGGGACATCCTCAAACAGAAGTGGAGGAGCTCAAGGTCTCTAACATCCACCAGCTCCATGATGTCATCATGGAGGAGTGGAAGAGGACTCCAGTGACAACCTGTAAAGCTCTGGTGACCTCCATGCCCAAGAGGGTTAAGGCAGTGCTGGAAAATAATGGTGGCCACACAAAATATTGACACTTTGGGCCCAATTTGGACATTTTCACTTAGGGGTGAACTCACTTTTGTTGCCAGCGGTTTAGACATTAATGGCTGTGTGTTGAGTTATTTTGAGGGGACAGCAAATTTACACTGTTATACAAGCTGTACACTCACTACTTTACATTGTAGCAAAGTGTCATTTCTTCAGTGTTGTCACATGAAAAGATAGAAGGAAATATTTACAAAAATGTGAGGGGTGTACTTACTTTTGTGAGATACTGTATGTATATATATATATATATATGGAGGTGTGTTTGAGTTTTGGAGGGCACACCATAATACAGTAGGCTGCGCACACCTACACAGTTTGTATTTATGTTTTCTGCACCTTCTTTTGTTTTTGGACCATTTTTGTATTTTATGGCTGTAATTGTAACGTCTGAAAATCTCCCGGCTATTTTCGTCTCCGCAGCCCAGAATTATCCGGGTGATTTATTGGCTGCCGCTCGGCGATCGATGCATTCAGTGTGTATGTGGTGCGGAGAGATTGGACCATGAATCATCCTGCCGATGCTGCGATTGGATGATGATGGATGGCGGGGAGGAACACGGCGGGCCTTAATTCATTCATAAATGCATTTCTTTTTTTTTGTTCTGAACCCGAATCCTGCAATCGGATCCCTTTCTGGATCTGTCATTTCCTCTCCGGGAAGGAAACACGAGATCTGCTGCTGTGATTTTCAGTTCAAGGGGTACTCTGATCATGAATACAAGTTATAATAATAATAATAATAATAATAATAATACAGGATTTATATAGCGCCAACAGTTTGCGCAGCGCTTTCCAACATGAGGGCAAACAGTACAGTTACTATACAATTCAGGAAACAGATATTACTATTAGTAATAGGAGATTAGCAAAATCAAGGGTTTTACTATAACTGAAATTTCAGCAAAAATCCGGGTTTGGCAAACATTTGCTATTATGGCGAAATATATTAAAGTCAATGGGGAAGGTGAAGTTGAGGTTATTTTTGGTGTTTTTTTAAGGATGCAAATGTTTTTTATCCTGTTTCCATTTCTGCTATGGGTTATGTTTTTTTATTTTGATGATATTGTCTTGCAAAAAAAATTATAAATATATATTATATAATATAATATAATATATATTATATTATATTATATAATATAATATATATTATATTATATTATATAATTATATATATATATATATATATATATATATATATATATATATTTATATTTATTTATATATTATATAATATAAATATATATATATATATATATATATATATATATATATATATATATATATATATATAATAAAAATACCTTTATTTCCTTTGTTAAAAATGTTGCAATGCTTGTGACAGATTTATAATTTTATATATATATATATATATATATATATATATATACATATATATATATATATATATATATATATATATTTATATTATATATATATATATATATATATATATATATATATATATATATATATATATATATATATATATATATATATATATAAAATTATAAATCTGGAACAAGCATTGCAACGTTTTTAACAAACGAAATAAAGGTATTTTTTTGTCTTCTAATTTTGAGCTTTTTTTTAATGAACAAAATGAATTAAAATTTTTGTGTATGTTTCTGTGATGTTATGAATATTTGTGTTTTGATTTCAATGTTTTTTTTTAAAATAAAATTAGTTCATATTTAACCTCTTATTAACCCTTAGGTAAGCCTCAGTTTATTTTTTATTTTTTATTTTAATCAGATTTTATTTTTCCACACAACAACGTGTTTTTTTTTTTTTTTATTAATTTAAATTAATGTAATTTTTTTTATTAAAAAAAAAAAAAACAAGGTAAACTAAGGCTTACCTAAAAGTTAATAAGAGGTTAAATATGGAATATTTTATTTAAAAAAAAAAAAACATTCAAATCAAAACACAAATATTCATAACATCACAGAAACATACACAAACATTTTTATTCATTTTGTTCATTAAAAAAGCTCAAAATTACAAGACAAAAAATACCTTTATTTCGTTTGTTAAAAACGTTGCAATGCTTGTGCCAGATTTATCATTTTAAAGGGGGGTTCCGGTGCGGGAAAACAAAAAAAAATTAAAAGTCAGCAGCTACAAACACTGTAGCTGCTGACTTTTAATAAGCACACTTACCTGTCCTGGGTGCCCGCGATGCTGTCCGCCCGTGGCCGACCCGTTTCTCGGCTCTCGGGTCCTGGCACCGCCATTCCAACTAAGGGAAATGGGCAGTGGAGCCTTGCGGCTTCACTGCCCGTTTCCTACTGCGCATGCGCGAGTCGCACAGCACTTTGTGAATGGGACGCGATGTGTTGTGGGTCACACACAGTTCCCATAACACACCGCGCCCCATTCCCCAGAAAACAACGTGGGGAGGAGAAGACAGAACATCACCGCGGCGTAGGAAGAGGCAGATTAGGAAGACTGCCTAGCAACAGCCATTTCAGGTGAGTTAAAAAAAAAAAAATTCCTCCAATTTTTTAGGAATTTTTTATGCAATTTTTTTTTTTTTTTTTAGGGTGGACCTCCACTTTAATGTCATTTAAACGGGTTGCTTTAATCAATATCATATGCAGATTGAGCCTAGGTTCGCACTAGTGCAATGCCAGACATCGCATGTCATTCGCCCTGCATTGCGAATGTAAAGCAGGGTTAGGTTATAAAAAAAATATCCCAAGCTTTGAACATCTCACGGATCTCTGTTCAATCCATCATATAAATCCATCATACAAATAAATATGTGAAAAGTGTGGCGTGCATTTTTTTTTATAACCTAACGCTGCTTTAAACTTCTCCACAACTTTATCCCTGACCTGTCTGGTGTGTTCCTTGGCCTTCATGATGCTGTTTGTTCACTAAGGTTCTATAACAAACCTCTGAGGGCTTCACAGAACAGCTGTATTCATACTGAGATTAAATTACACACAGGTGGACTCTATTTATTAATTAGGTGACTTCTGAAGGCAATTGGTTCCACTAGATTTTAGTTAGGGGTATCAGAGTAAAGGGGGCTGAATACAAATGCCCCCCCCCCCCCACACTTTTCACATATTCATGTGTAAAAAATGTTGAAAACCATTCATCATTTTTCCTTCCACTTCACAATTATGTGCCACTTTGTGTTCTATCACATAAAATCCCAATAAAATATATTTACGTTTTTGGTTGTAACATGACAAAATTTGGAAACGTTTAAGGGGTGTGAATACTTTTTCACGGCACTGTATATCTGGTCTGATTAACATTTAAAAACAGTGTTAGTTTGTATCTCTCTATTTTTCATATGAACAATGTTTACAAACAATGTGAGAGATTAACTAAAACTGGAGCACTCAGAATCTGGTGCAGCTGTGCATAGTAGCCAATCAGCTTCTAGCTTCAGCGTGTTCAACAAAACCTGGAAGCTGATTGGTTTCTATGCAGACTGCACCATGCAGTTTTAGTAAGTAACCCCCTTTGTGTCTCTCTATCCAACCTAGTTCTGGGAGGTTTTACCCCCTTCATGACCAGGGCATTTTTCTTCTATTTAGCACTGCGTTAAGGTTTAACTAAGGGTTAAATATGATTTTTTTTTTTTCTACTTTTTTATTTTTTCATGGTTGGAAAAAAAAATAGGAACACGTTAGTTAAAGCGTATGTAAACCCTCACCTTTTGAAACAACCCATTCAGTTTAAAAAATAAATGAAAGGCAAAACATTTGTGTATAGATATAAAAAGCATTATAAATACCTGTTTTCCCTTTATTTTATAAATGATCACATTCCCTCTGTTTTCATCAGAATAAGAGCCGGGGGGAGGAGAAACAGCAGTGCACTGTACTTCCCACTGATAGACTATGCAGGGGGGGGGGGGAGGTGTGAGCAGAAGTCTAATCATTGGAGGAGAGCGCACTGAGTTCCCAGCACAGCTAGAGAACTGACCACGCTTTGCTCTCATGTCTAGTATGGTCAGTTTTTAATAGGAAAGCAGAGGAACTTGGGGGGGAACGCCGGCGATTTCACATAAAGGAAGCGATAAAAGGGAACAGGATACCTTTTCATACAAGTACATGGTGCAGCAGGCGAATATCAGGAATATGAAATGCTGGGTTTACATATTGTTTAGGGGAGAAGAGGAAGAAGGGGTTAATTAGAGGCGATTAAAGTAAACTAAGGGTTAATAAGAGGCTAAATATGAACTCATTTTTTTTTACCTTGTTTTGTTTTTGCATGAAATGTGGAAGGGTTAGAGCCCCATTGGTTTTCATTGCTGTCTGTATCCCTCTGGGGAGATACAGGTGTACATAGAAAATACAATATATTTTTTAAAAAAAATGTAACGATTACATACCCTTCGTTTTCCAGATATGATCTTACAATCACCCACGGTATGATGAACAGGAGGGGACACACTGCCAAAAAAAAAAAACATGGAGGTCAAAGGTGACATGGTGGAGTACCAATCCCTTCATTGGTAATGATGATGAATTATCTGTCCGCCTTCCAATGCTCTGTTTTCAGAAAGGTGGAGCTGCCCTTAAAGAAGCTTCTACATGTTATCATTAAAGAGAACTGTTCATTTTGGTGGGAACAACATGCTGTATCGCAGAAAGGCCAGATAATTGGATCTTCTAGTATAATCTTAATTTTTTTTTTAGTGTTAAACGTCTTAATGTTTTCTTGGAATGACAGAATTAAGCCCACCTTTTGCCCCCTCGCCAACTAGTTTAATCGGTCAGACGAGGAAGGGCGTGGAGGGTTTGGTGTTGCAGGGATGTTCTGGAGACTTCATGACAATTTAGTTTGTGACCTCCTAAGGGATCTAACTTTCACAAAACCTAACCTCCTAGCTTTTCCATGGAACAGGCAACAGCATTGCATGGAGCTAGAATAGGTCTTCAACAGGACATTCAAAGCACTCTCCTCAGCTCTTGGGTTCTGTCCATGTCCGCTCCATAGAAACTGAATGGACACGAATATGTCATCTGCCCGCTCTGCTCCCATCTGTCAGCTGATGGAACAAAATCTGCCCCGTGTGAAAGGGCCTTATCTTCTCTCGCTTCTCTTCATCTACATTCCCTCCCTTCTTCTCCCTTTCTTTCCCTTCTCTCCTCCCCTATTCCTGCTTTTCCCCCCTCCCCCTTTCCTTCACCTTACTTCATCTCCCTTCTGCTCCCTTCCCTTCTCCCACCTTCCACCCACCTCCCTATGCTCTTTTGCCTTCCCTTCACCTCCCTTCCCTTCTCCCATATTCCCTTCTCTCATCTTCCCTTCACCTCTCTTCCCTTCTCCCACCTTCCACCCACCTCCCTATGCTTCTTCTGTCTTCCCCTTGCCTCCCTTCCCTTCGCCCATCTTCCCTTCACCACCCTTCTCTTCACCTCCCTTCCCTTCTCCCATCTTCCCTTCACCTCCCTTCTCTTCACCTCTCTTCCCTTCTCCCATCTTCTCTTCACCTCTACTCCCTTCTCCCATCTTACCTTCACCTCCCTTCCCTTCTCCCATCTTCCCTTCACCTTCCTTCCCTTCTCCCATCTTCCCTTCACCTCCTTTCCCTTCTCCCATCTTGCCTTCACCTCCTTTCCCCTCTCTCATCTTCCCTTCTCCCATCTTCTCTTCACCTCTACTCCCTTCTCCCATCTTACCTTCACCTCCCTTCCCTTCTCCCATCTTACCTTCACCTCCCTTCCATTCTCCCATCTTACCTTCACCTCCCTTCCCTTCTCCCATCTTACCTTCACCTCCCTTCCCTTCTCCCGCCTTCCACCCACCTCCCTATGCTTCTTCTGTCTTCCCTTCACCTCCCTTCCCTTCGCCCATCTTCCCTTCACATCCCTTCTCTTCTCCTGTCTTCCCTTCATCTCCCTTCCCTTCTCCCCTTCACCTCCCTTCCCTTCTCCTGCCTTCCCCTTTACCTCCTTTCACTTCTCCTTCCCTTCACCTCCCTTCCCCCCTCCCATCATCCCTTAACACTCCCTTTCCTTTTCCCGCCTTCTACTCACCTCCATTCCCTTCTCCCACCTTCCACCCACCTCCCATGCCTTTTCCCCCTTCCCTTCTCCCCTACCTTCCCCCCCCTTTCTCTTCCCCCTACCTTTATCTCCGTTCCATTCTCCCCCCCCCCCCCTCCTTACCCTCAGCTCTCTTCCCCCTCTTCTCCTTTTTCCCTTCCCCTCTCTTCTTTTATGACCCCCCCACACCCCACACCCTTCTCATTCCCTCCCTTCCCTTCTCAACAAGTCTTTAGAATTTTACAAATTAGCAATACTTGATTTGATTGTAGCCGTATAAATTAGCAAGATACAGTATATGAATAAATGGGCAGAATATACTGTATACCCAGACAGGATAAAAGTGAAGCTCCCCCCCCCCACAGCCAAGAGTAAATCTGAGCTCCGGAGTGTTAGATCACCACTGGCTAGAACTGCATTGTGTGTGATGGCCAGTTGGTATCTAGAAATCACAGAAATGGAGTCCTGCCACAGGCTACAAAGTTTAAAAAATGTATACTTTTTTTTTTCTTTAGGCTTACAAATGAAAGCCCTAAAAAACAGTCACGTGTTTTCTCTCTCTCTCTTGTGGTTACCGCAGAATTTTGTAGTTTTTATTCTCTCCCTTTAATATTCTGCATGTTTTATTCTTACAGACGTTTCTCCTCCGTATGTCCGCACTGAACTGTGGTTATTACTGTAGAAAGGTGCGCAGAGGTTTATCGCCATTAGCGTCTTCAACATCAACTTATTTGTTTTATGGTGTGTTTGTGTCTTTTGTACTTTAGTTGGTGACCTTTTTGTATTATGAGCGCGATGCAAAAAACATCCCGAAACGCATTTTAAGAGGTCTTTGGGTGCAAGTTAAAAAGGAACAAACATTAGCGCACAGAGGAAATAAAATATATCGCCTCCGCGCCCGAGGAGAAGGGAATATTAAAATTCCTACAGAGTGCAACTCCAAGTTCATCAAATCACATCCGTAACTTTCCCAGCAATGAAGAAACATTGATACATTGTTTCACATCCAGCCAGCTTCTTATATGAAAACAAACATTTTATTATATACATTGTTATTATTCTATATATATACACAGTATCTCACAAAAGTGAGTACACCCCTCACATTTTTGTAAATACTTTCTTCTATCTTTTCATGTGACAACACTGAAGAAATGACACTTGTCTACAATGTAAAGTAGTGAGTGTACAGCTTGTATAACAGTGTAAATTTGCTGTCCCCTCAAAATAACTCAACACACAGCCATTAATGTCTAAACCGCTGGCAACAAAACTGAGTACACCTCTAAGTGAAAATGTCCAAATTGGACCCAAAGTGTCAATATTTTGTGTGGCCACCATTATTTTCCAGCACTGCCTTAACCCTCTTGGGAATTGAGTTCACCAGAGCTTCACAGGTTGCCACTGGAGTCCTCTTCCCCTCCTCCATGATGACATCACAGAGCTGGTGGATGTTAGAGACCTTGCGCTCCTCCACCTTCCGTTTGAGGATGCCCCACAGATGCTTAATAGGGTTTAGGTCTGGAGACATGCTTGGCCAGTCCATCACCTTTACCCTCAGCTTCTTTAGCAAGGCAGTGGTCATCTTGGAGGTGTGTTTGGGGTCATTATGTTGGAATACTGCCCTGTGGCCCAGTCTCTGAAGGGAGGGGATCATGCTCTGCTTCAGTATGTCACAGTACATGTTGGCATTCATGGTTCCCTCAATGAACTGTAGCTCCCCAGTGCCGGCAGCTCTCATGCAGCCCCAGACCATGACACTCCCACCACCATGCTTGACTGTAGGCAAGACACACTTGTCTTTGTACTCCTCACCTGGTTGCCCCCACACACGCTTGACACCATCTGAACTAAATAAGTTTATCTTGGTCTCTTCAGACCACAGGACATGGTTCCAGTAATCCATGTCCTTAGTTTGCTTGTCTTCAGCAAACTGTTTGCGGGCTTTTTTGTGCATCATCTTTAGAAGAGGCTTCCTTCTGGGATGACAGCCATGGAGACCAATTTGATGCAGTGTGCGGCGTATGGTCTGAGCGCTGACAGGCTGAGCCCCCACCCCTTCAACCTCTGCAGAAATGCTGGCAGCACTCATACGTCTATTTCCCAAAGACTACCTCTGGATATGACGCTGAGCACGTGACCTCAACTTCTTTGGTCGATCATGGCGAGGCCTGTTCTGAGGGGAACCTGTCCTGTTATACCGCTGTATGGTCTTGGCCACCGTGCTGCAGCTCAGTTTCAGGGTCTTGGCAATCTTCTTATAGCCTAGGCCATCTTTATGTAGAGCAAGAATTCTTTTTTTCAGATCCTCAGAGAGTTCTTCGCCATGAGGTGCCATATTGAACTTCCAGTGACCAGTATGAGAGAGTGAGAGCGATAACACCAAATTTAACACACCTGCTCCACATTCACACCTGAGACCTTGTAACACTAACGAGTCACATGACACCGGGGAGGGAAAATGACTAATTGGGCCCAATTTGGACATTTTCACTTAGGGGTGTACTCACTTTTGTTGCCAGCGGTTTAGACATTAATGGCTGTGTGTTGAGTTATTTTGAGGGGACAGCAAATTTACACTGTTATACAAGCTGTACACTCACTACTTTACATTGTAGACAAGTGTCATTTCTTCAGTGTTGTCACATGAAAAGATAGAAGAAAAGATTTACAAAAATGTGAGGGGTGTACTCACTTTTGTGAGATACTGTAGATCTGTTTCTGTTTATATAACCAATTTACTACCAACTTGTTAACGACAAAGTGGTGAACGCTTAGGCTTCGTTTAGACATGCGGTAGCAGGATGGCAAAAATGTGCAGTTGAGATGTCTCTTTGCCGCTTGCCAATGACCCCTCCCCCCTTAGGCTGGGTCCACCCCTATGCGTGTCACAGTGCATTTTACGCTTTGCAGAAACGCACTGTAGTCCCTATAACATGACTTCCTATGGGTCACATTCATATCTGTGTGAATATTGGCCGCAGCAGGTTGCATTTTTGGTTCCATAGACAGTTCAGCTCCCAAGCAATTTTTTTTCTTTGTCGCATGTAAAAATCCTAATTTTTGGCAATAAAATTACATAAACCCCCAGAAAATTATATATTTTCTGAAAGCAGAGGCCCTGTAGAATAAAAAGGCGATAGTTGCATGTTTTTGTTTCATGTGATATTTGCGCAACGAACTGCAATATAATAATAACTGCAATATAATAAAATACATTTTAGTGCAAAACCACACCATATAATACCCATTTTTGGTTACAATATAAAAGATGAGGTTGCATCGAATAAATAGATACCTAACATTCCTTGTTTTAAAATTGCGTGCGCCCGCGATATCGCCAAAAACGATGGTGCCCAAAAATCACCATAGGTGACGCTTTAAAAGCCGTTACAGATCATCAATTTAGAGTTATCTAGGAGCTCTTGTGCTAGATATATTGTTCTCACTCAGACGTTTGCAGCGATATGTCACATGTGTGGTTTATAGAAAATAAAGGAATACAATAGAAAAGAATCAAATATAATCAAAATAAAACATAATAATATAATAGAGTAACACAGAACAGAATAGAAAACAAAAGAAATAGAAAAAGAAATTAAGAGAAAATAAAGGCATAGAATAAAAAAAAATAGAATAGAAAAGAATAGAGTAAAACAGAACAAAATAGAAAGTAAAAGAACAGAATAAAATAGAATAGAAAATAAAGGAACAGAATAGAATAGAATGGAAAATAGAATGAACTAGAATATAACCATCTTCTGAAATTCAAACTCAAATACAAAAGAAAAGAACTGAATAAAATAGAAAAGAATAGAAAACAATGAATAGAATAGAAAGAATATATCCTTCTTCCGAAATTTGAATAGAATAAATTCAAATTTGAATAGAATAGAAAATAAAAGAATATTTATTTGAAAATTCAGAGGTTTGGGAATTTCCGAATTACAATAGTAATACATTTTATGAAATAATGAAACAAAATTTATGACAAAATTTGAAAAGTTTTCGCATTTGAATACT
This sequence comes from Lithobates clamitans, assembly GCA_037952925.1. Classification (NCBI taxonomy): domain Eukaryota; kingdom Metazoa; phylum Chordata; class Amphibia; order Anura; family Ranidae; genus Lithobates; species Lithobates clamitans. Next base: position 471,968 of record JBBGZY010001722.1, on the reverse strand, counting down.
TTTTGAATTCTAAAAGTTTTTGCATTTGAATACTTTTCAAATTCAAATTTCCGAAGATAATAAAATAGAATAGAAAATAAAGGAATACAATAGAAAAGAATCAAACAGAAAATAAAAGATAATGATATAATAGAGTAAAACAGAACAGAATACAAAATAAAGGAATAGAAAAAAATAGAATAGAAAATGAGAAAATAGAATAGAGAAGAATAAGAGTAAAACAGAACAAAATACAATAGAAAATAAAGGAATAGAATAGAAAATAAAATAAAATAGAAAGAATAAAACCATCTTCTGAAATTCAAATTTCAAACAGATAAAATTCAAATACAAATACAATAGAAAAGAATAGATTAAAATAGAAAAGAATAGAATAGAAAAAAATAATAGATTAGAATAGAATAAAATAGAAATAATATATCCTTCTTCTGAAATTTGAATAGATTAAATTTGAATAGAATAGAATCGAAAAAAGAAAAAAATAGAATAGAAAAGAATAAACAATATAAAAGAATAAAATAGAATAGAAAGAATATAACAATATAACTAACTATTTTCCAAAATTCAAATTTAGAATAGAATAGATTCAAATTTGAATATAATAGAAAAGGATAGAACAGAACATAAAAGAATAGAATAGAATAGAAAAAAACTAGGGCTGCGGAAATGAACAATTAATTCCTCGATTAGTCGTTCATTTTTTTGATCGATCAAAATTCTTTTGATCGGGACTCACCTCTACGCCGGCTTCCGGGTCTTCAGGGAGTCCTGTCGGAGATCTAGTGACGTCACGGACATGGACGTCACCAGACTCCTCCCCCTTCCCCAAGTGCCTCCGCCTGCTAACGAAGGGAAGGGGGGAGGAGTCCAGTGACATCGATGTCCGTGACGTCACCGGACGGCCTGGACAGTGATGGTAAATATGGATGTGGTTAACTGGAATCATTCAGTGAGCTAAGTGTAGGCAAATTCGATAACATTGTTGTCCTTAGAGACTGATAAGCTGTGATATTTTTGCCGTGTGGATCGGCTTTAATAAAATGCGATCATGTCTGCTTCCAGAAAATGTAAACACTCTGGTATGTCTGCGTGATTGGTTAAAGTGATGCCTACTTCCCTACTATAAAGTGACTGACAGTCAATATACTAGATAAGTTTTATAATTAAAGTGGATGTAAACCCAATGTCATCCTTTCTAAACTACTGCCATAGGGCTTATCTATAAGGATATACATCCCTCCTCCATGTATCTTTACCTGTCAAATGTCTCCCCTCTGTCTGTTATGAAACCCAAAAAACTGCAGATTCTGTGGGCGGGACTGTTGTCTGGAGCTCCGTGGGTGGAGTCGTGATGTCAGTAGACTCCCCGCCCACCTCTACACTCCCCGCCCACCTCTACACTCCCCTTGTCAATATGCATTTTCTCCTGTGTATTTCTTACACTGAACTTCTGCTATGATCTCTAACATCCAGTGAAAAGACAGGAAAGTAACCACATGACTTCAGCATGCCCAATCATGCTGAGGTGTGGAACAGCCAATCCTTGCAGAGCTGCTGAAGAAAGGAGTGGGGGAGGTAATTAAAAAATAATGCATGTCTTAGGCTGGTGCACGAGATATGTAAATCACCTGTCACTCACAGCAAGGGGGAGGATTTGACAAAGTTTTTCTCTGTTTGTCAAGATTTATCTCACTGAACAATAAAAGAGGATTGCAGAGAGATGGATTAACTCTTAGTGGCAAGACTGGGCTCAAATGATAGGAAATCTTATGACATAAAAAAAAAATTCCGTAATTCAAATTTTGAATAGAATTAATTGGAATATAATAGAAAAGATTAGAACAGAAAATAAAAGAATAGACTAGAAAAAAAAACAATAAAATAGAATGGAATAGAAAGAATATATCCATCTTCCAAAATTAGAATTTCAAATAGAATAAATTTGATTTTGAATGGAATTTGATTTGAATGCAATTCGAATTTGAATTCAAATTGATTTGAATTTTCCGCATTCATAAAATTTGAATCGATTGGAATACGAACAAACAAAACGAATTCCAAAAACAAATTGAACCAATTAAACTAATTCAACTAAACAAATTTATGTAAATACCGTATCGAAACTAAATTAAACACATTTTTTTGTTCTGCATTCAGATCACGAGCAGTATGGTGTCATCATTTTTTATTGAGAAAAATTAACATAAAAGGTTCCCGGGTGTCCTCACTGTCATACTTTTTCTCTAAATCCAAATCACACAAGTCAGTGTAGTGCCTACTTACTCCAGCCGATGGCGATATATCTGAGCAGCATTCTCCTCTCGGACAGAAGCACGGTGACGATGGTGGTGTAGAGGTAGATGCCTTCCACCAGCAGCCAGAAATAATTGGCACCGACAAAGTAATGCAGACATATGTACACCACTCTACAGGAGGAAGTCGCCTAAAAACAATTGTGGGAGTTAAAGGAACAATCCTGACATAAAAATACCCACACCCTACATGCCAGTTGACTAAAAGACAGGAATTAAAATAGAGACCCCCCACAGCAATTTGTGTCTCTGCCCCTCCCACAATGGGGAAAATTCCTGCATTAGTTTGTGTCTCTGCCCCTCCCACAATGGGGAGATTTCCTGCAGTAGTTTGTGTCTCTGCCCCTCCCACAATAATGAGATTTCCTGCAGTAGTTTGTGTCTCTGCCCCTCCCACAATGATGTATTTCCTGCAGTAGTTTGTGTCTCCGCCCCTCCCACAATGGGGAAAATTCCTGCATTAGTTTGTGTCTCTTTGTGTCTCTGCCCCTCCCACAATGGTGATATTTCCTGCAGTAGTTTGTGTCTCTGCCCCTCCCACAATAATGAGATTTCCTGCAGTAGTTTGTGTCTCTGCCCCTCCCACAATGGTGATATTTCCTGCAGTAGTTTGTGTCTCTGCCCCTCCCACAATAATGAGATTTCCTGCAGTAGTTTGTGTCTCTGCTCCTCCCACAATGATGTATTTCCTGCAGTAATTTGTGTCTCTGCCCCTCCCACAATAATGAGATTTCCTGCAGTAGTTTGTGTCTCTGCTCCTCCCACAATGATGTATTTCCTGCAGTAGTTTGTGTCTCCACCCCTCCCACAATGGGGAAAATTCCTGCATTAGTTTGTGTCTTTGCCCCTCCCACCACGGGTAGATTTCCTGCAGTAGTTTGTGTCTCTGCCCCTCCCACAATGGTGATATTTCCTGCAGTAGTTTGTGTCTCTGCCCCTCCCACAATAATGAGATTTCCCTGCAGTAGTTTGTGTCTCTGCCCCTCCCACAATGGTGACATTTCCCTGCAGTAGTTTGTGTCTCTGCCCCTCCCACAATAATGAGATTTCCCTGCAGTAGTTTGTGTCTCTGCCCCTCCCACAATGGTGAGATTTTCCCTCCCGTAGTTTGTGTCTCTGCCCCTCCCACAATGATGAGATTTCCTGCAGTAGTTTGTGTCTCTGCCCCTCCCACAATGGTGAGATTTCCCCAAGGTAGTTTGATTAGATAGATTATTATTTCCTATTATGCAGTCGAGTTGCGATAATAAATTCTAGTGAAATATTTTATCGGGTGGGGAGATCACGTGGCGCACCGGGTAGGAGTCACACTCACATTTATTTTGGACCTCCAGCCGTCCTCGTCGGTGGGGCTCGGCACCATAACGCTCGTGTTCTCCACAATGTCTTTTACCAGCACCGCCATCGCTCGCATTATAAACGAGGCAAAGAGGTTGATGTGGATGTAATTTCTCATGCAGTGAAGTTTCCTGGAAAGAGCAGAAATGTGTTCATGTCAATGAAGACAGTCGTTGCGACATTGCACCCAAACAAAATTGACGCCCTTTTTTTCCCCACAAATAGAGCTTTCTTTTAGTGATATTTGATCACCTCTGCGGTTTTTATTTTTTGCGCTATAAACAAAAAAAGAGCGACAATTTTGAAAAAAAAAGCAATATTTTTTACTTTTTGCTATAATAAATATCCCCAAAAATACATTATAAAACACATTTTTTCCTCAGTTTAGGCCGATATGTATTCTTCTACATATTTTTGATAAAAAAAAAAAATCGAATAAGCGTATATTGATTGGTTTGCGCAAAAGTTATAGCGTCTACACAATAGGGGATAGTTTTATGGCATTTTTATTATTTTATTAGTAATGGCAGCGATCTGCGATTTTTATCATGACTGCGACATTATGGCGGACATGTCGGACAATTTTGACACTATTTTGGGACCATTCACATTTATACAGCGATCAGTGCTATAAAAATGCACTGATTACTGTGTAAATGACACTGGCAGGGAAGGAGTTAACACTAGGGGGCGATCAAGGGGTTAAGTGTGTCCTAGGGAGTGATTCTAACTGTGTGAGGAATGGGCTCACTACAACATGACAGAGATCACTTCTCCCGATGACAGGGAGCAGTAGATCTCTGTCATGTCACAAGGCAGTATGGGGAAATGCCTTGTTTACATAGGCACTTCCCGTTCTGTGGCTCCGTGACACGACTACCGGGACACCGGCGGACATCAAGTCCGCGGGTATTGCGGGCACGGCCACGCCAAACGCGGCGGGCGCTTGTGCCCGCTAGCCTCGCCAATTAAAGGGGACATACAGGTACGCCCATTTGCCCACCGCTGCCATTGTGCCGACGTATATCGGCGTGCGGCGCTCAGCAAGTGGTTAAACGAGCTGAAGTTAGAAGCTGATTGGCTACCATGCACAGCTGCACCAGATTCTAAGTGCTCCAGTTTTAGTAAATCTCCCCCAAAAAGACCGTTCCCTCTGTAGAGAGCTCTGTGTTGATTGCCAACACAGAGTTCTAGGCTGTGATTGGACGCGGCCGATCAGCAGGTCCTGGCCACGAACCATTGGCCAGGACCTGCTGACAGACTCTGGCTGTGTTGGCGGTGGCAGGTGGTCCTTAAGTGATTAAGAATATGTAAATGTTCGGATGTCCGTAGTATTGTATGGGGGAGATTGACTGTCTGCATCAGACCCCGAGCGCCCCGGGAACAAGGTGCATTCTGGGTGATTTATCCAGGTGGAAATAGCATCTGGCAGATAATTAGAGTAAATGAATGTGCTCACAGATCTCCCAGCAATTAGTATTCTGTGGGGTTGGCCTCTCAGTTCAGAATAATAGCGGTCTCCACTACGGGGCCACATTTCCAGTGACACGGCTGGGAGGGGATGATGTATCGTTCTACCCCTACATGGAGGACATATTGTAAGTGGCAACCTTAATTCATCCTACTGCTATACAGGGCATCATGAAAGTATTCACAGCACTTCACTTTTTCCACATTTTGTTATGTTACAGCCTTATTCCAAAACGGATGAAATTCATTATTTTCTTCAAAATTCTACAAACATTTCCCCATAATGACAAAACGTGAAAGAAGTTTGAAATCTTTGCAAATTTGTTAGAAATAAAAAGGGTTAAAAAAAATCCCATGTACAGAAGTAATCACAGCCTTTGCTCAATACTTTGGTGAAGCTCCTTTGGCACCAATTACAGCCTCAAGTCTTTTTGAGTATGATGCTACAAGCTTGGCACACCTATTTTTGGGCAGTTTCTCCCATTCTTCTTTGCAGGACCTCTCAAGCTCCATCAGGTTGGACGGGGAACGTCGGTGTACAGCCATTTTCAGATCTCTCCAGAGATGTTCAATCGGGTTTAAGTCTGGGCTCTGGCTGGGCAACTCAAGGACCTTCACAGAGTTGTCCCGTAGCCACTCCTTTGTTATCTCGGCTGTGTGCTTAGGGTCGTTGTCCTGTTGGAAGATGAACCTTCGCCACAGTCTGAGGTCCAGAGCTCTCTGGAGCAGGTTTTCATCAAGGATGTCTCTGTACATTGCTGCATTCATCTTTCCCTCGATCCTGACTAGTCTCCTAGTTCCTGATGCTGAAAAACATCCCCACAGCATGATGCTGCCACCACCATGCTTCACTGTAGGGGTGGTATTGGCCAGGTGATGAGTGGTGCCTGGTTTTCTCCAGACATGAGGCTTGCCATTCAGGCCAAAAAGTTCAGTCTTTGTTTCATCAGACCAGAGAATTTAGTTTCTCATGGTCTGAGAGTCCTTCAGGTGCCTTTTGGTAAACTCCAGACGGGATGTCATGTGCCTTTTACTGAGGAGTGTCTTCCGTCTGGCCTCTCTACCATACAGGCCTGATTGGTGGAGTGCTGCAGAGTAGGTTGTTCTTCTGGAAGGTTCTCCTCTCTACACAGAGAAAGGCTGAAGCTCAGTCAGAGTGACCATCGGGTTCTTGGTCACCTCCCTGACTAAGGCCCTTCTTCCCCAATCACTGAGTTTGGCCGGGCGGCCCGCTCTAGGAAGAGTCCTGGTGGTTCCAAACTTCTTCCATTTACAGATGATGGAGGCCACTGTGCTCTAGGGTTGCCACCTCATCCCTTTAACCCCAAACACTTAATAATTACACGGGTTCTGAGGCTAATTTAATGCAGATAAGACACCAAGTGAGTTTAATTACCACCTTAATCACCCACAGAACCTGAGTAATTAATATATGTTCGGGTTTAAAGGGATGGGGGGGCAACTCTACTGTGCTCATTGGGACCTTCAATGCTGCAGACATTTTTCTGTACCCTTCCCCAGATCTGTGCCTCCATACAATCCAGTCCCTGAGGTCTACAGACCATTCCTTGGACTTCATGGCTTGGTTTGTGCTCTGACTTGCACTGTGAACTGTGGGACCTTATATAGACAGGTGTGTGCCTTTCCAAGTCATGTCCAATCAACTGAATTTACCACAGGTGGACTCCAATCAAGTTGTAGAAACATCTCAAGGATGATCAGTGGAAGCAGGAGGCACCTGAGCTCAGTTTTGAGTTGAGTTATGTACATGGGGTTGTTTCCTTTTTTATTTTTAATACATTTGCAAAGATTTCAAACAAACTTCTTTCACGTTGTCATTATGGGGAATTGTTTGTAGAATTTTAAGGAAAATAATGAATTTAATCCATTTTGGAATAAGGCTGTAACATAACAAAATGTGGAAAAAGTGAAGCGCTGTGAATACTTTCCGGATGCCCTGTATGGGCTCCTACCTGGGAGATTCTGGAAATGTAGTTATTAGGACTGCAGTAGAAATCTTTTCCTTGTTTGTATTGTAGGATATACTGACCTGAAAGCAAGGAGGATGCAGAGCGCCACCACCAGGGTCCCCAGGGAAATGGAATAGCCGATCGTGTAACATATTCGCAGCAATAGCATCAGTGCGGTCTCCTTGTACTGATCAGAGAAACAACCGACCAATTAAAACACATCCAGATTTTTTTTTCATACATTTACATTGATTTTTAGGCCTCATGCGCACTGCAGCTGTCAAAGCTTTTTTATGGGCGTTTGATTTTTTTTTTTTGCCCCTAAACCACCCCCCATGTTACCCTATGGGGGGGAGGGGGGATTTACTAAAACTGGTGGACACAGAATCTGGTGCAGCCGTGAATAGAAACTGATCAGCTTAAGTGTCGGTTCACACTGATGTGGTGCGGGATTCGCAGCGACTCCTGTGCGTTTCCCGCACCTTATCACATCAAAATTGCACTCCGATTCGCACCCATGCGATCCGATTCCAGTGCGGCAAAAAAAAATGTGCATGCACCTTTTTTGTGCGGGTGCAGTGCGATTTGAGCCATACAAAATGAATGGGCTCATTCACACTTCAAAGAATTGCATGTGATTTGAACAGAAATGCAGTGCAAGTCCCATCTTAGGTTCGGTTTTTACTAGTGCGACTTGGGACTGCAAAGTCGCATGACAAGTCGTACCCCATGATTTCCAATGAGTACCGTTCATATCTGCGCTCATATTAAGTATCAGCGACTTCAAAGTAGTCCCTGCACTACTTTGGTCCCACTTTGATGCCACATGAGGTCCATAGATCTCAAGAATACACAGGCATTGCTTCCAGTCGCATCAAAATCGTGGCAAAATCACGCGACTTTCAGGTCGCAATAGTGGAAACCTAGGCTGAACCACATGCGGTTCCTTGCACCGCATCAGTGTGAACCCAGGCTCTGACTTCAGCTTGTTCAATTAAGCATTGACAGTAGGCTCCATTCACACTAAGGCCCCTTTCTTTCACAATTGTGCGACTTGTCCTGTGACTAGGGACTGCAAAGTCGCATGACAAGTCGTACCCTATGATTTCCAATGAGTACCGTTCATATCTGTGCGTCTTCAAGTCGCAGCGACTTCAAAGTAGCCCCTGCACTACTTTGGTCCGACTTTGATGCGACTTGACGTCCATAGACCTCAAGGTTACACAAGCAAAATAGCGTCAAAGTCACTGTAAAAATTGTGGCAAAATCACGCAACTTTCAAGCCGCACAAGTGTGAAAGGAGCCTTATGCCCGACTTGTGTGACTTCTCCTGCAACTTGGGACTGCAAAGTCGCATGACAAGTCATTCCCCATGATTTCCAATGATAACCATTAATATATGTGCGACTTCAAGTCGTGCCGACTTCAAAGAAGTCCCTGTATTACTTTAGTCCGACTTTCATGCGAGTTGAGGCCCATAGACCTCAAGTTTACGCAGGCATTCCCTTAAATCGCATCAAAATCGCATCAAAATTGCGTGACTTTTAAGTGGCGGCAGTGTGAAAGATGCCTTATGCAACTTGTCAATGCGACTTTGGACACATAAAGCCGCATGACAAGTTGCAACCAATGGATTTCAATGGAAGCCATTCAAATCCATGCGACTTAAAGTCGTAGCGACTTTAAAAGGTTCCTGCACTACTTAGATGCAGCTTTCATGTGACTTAAAGCGGAGCGCCACCGAAATTTTTTTTTTTAAAAGTCAGCAGCTACAAATACTGCAGCTGCTGACTTTTAAAACATGGACACTTACCTGTCCAGGGCTCCCGCGATGTCGGCACCCAAGGCCGAAGCGTCTCTCCGTCCTCGGGTGCTGCCGCCTCCATCTTCGGTAAGGGAATCAGAAAGTGAAGCCGTGCGGCTTCACTTCCCGGTTCCCTACTGCGCATGCGCGAGTCGCGCAGCGCAATACGGATGGTCCCTGCTGCCTCTGGGACCCGTGTGTTTCCCAGCAGGCAGCGGGGAGGGAGCAGGAAGTGGCGTAAATACCCGCAGATTCTGCGGCTATCTATGCCGGAAGTGGGTACAGATACCTGTAATATACAGGTCTCTGTACCCCCCTCCCCCCTGAAAGGTGCCAACTGTGACACCGGAGGGGGGGGGGGAGGAATCCGATGAGTGGAAGTTCCACTTTTGGGTGGAACTCCGCTTTAAGTACCATAGACTGCAATGTAAACTCTTAAAAGTCGCATTAAAGTGGCATCTTAATGTTATTAATGCGACAGTTGTGCAACAGTCAAAGCCATAGTCAACAGCCCAAGTCGCACCCATCCAAAGTTGCATTAAAGTTACAATGGAAATCGCACGACTTTGGAGTTGCATAAGTATAAATGGAGCCTATTAAGCTGACAATGGTTACTATGCAGAGCTGCGGCAGATTCTTTTTTAATTTTTTTTATTCCTGTCGGAAGAAAAGCGTTCAGAAGAGCTTAGTATGCAAGAGGCCTTACATGCAACTAACAAAACTTGTATCAGAAGATAGAGATTTGGGTTGGAGGGACTTTATTGGTTGATGAAGCGTCTATCGCCCCCTAGCTGAAAGTGAGCGCCTTACATATTCATCACCAGAATGAGATTGTCTAATTAAACTCAATAGAGATCATTGTCTCTTTCCTGTATAAGGCTTGATTCACACCTATGGCATTTTTAATGCTTTTTGCATTTTGCAGATTTGCACTACAGAACGTGTTCCATAGGAAATCATGTTAAATGGACTGTAGTGCAAATCTGCAAAATGCAAAAAGCACTAAAAATGCATAGGTGTGAATCCAGCCTAAGGCCGGGTTCACACTGGTACAAACGCTGCGACATTGGGAGCTCGTGTCACATGACGTGTGAAAATCAATGTTTCCCTATGGGAGCCGTCTTAACTGGTACCAGGTTCTCAGTGTAACCCAATCCACGGTTCACTCTGTACAGACAGATCCCTTCAACTTACACATTTTATAAACAGTCGGCTGAGATGCTGCAGGTCGTAATGGATGTTTCCACGTTCTCGGAGATGGCGGAACATTCTGTACCTGGGATTTATCTGATGTAATGTAAACTCCGCTAAGACATCTGACAGATCCTGTGTACGGCGAGGAGGATCAGAATTCCGCAGAATTATCAATGATATTCCTCCGTGCTTTCTGAAAGGGTTCATGCATCATTTTTTTGCAACACAACCCATTGGACGGCGTGTTGAAATGCCGCTAAGACTGGCACCGCCAAGCACCAATGCATTTAATGCGCATTGCGGTAAAGCGAGCGCTCTACGCGTGTTGCCCCAATGCCATCGTGTGAATGGGCCCTCATTAACAACATGTAGACCCATTACCCTGTTTCCCCCCGAAAATAAGACCTAGCGTGATTGTTGGTGATGGCTGCAATATAAGCCCTACCCCCCAAATAAGCCCTACCCTGAAAGTAAGACCTACAAGGAGTTTAACTAGGGCTTATTTGGGGGGGTAGGGCTTATATTGCAGCCATCACCGACAATCACGCTAGGTCTTATTTTCGGGGAAACAGGGTACACTATGGCGTCGCGGGCTTTACTGCAACACGCGGCAGCGCTTTTCATTTTGAATAGCACCCCGACACCCAGCGCCCATGCCTTCAGCCAAACATAATATGATACAAATGAATATTTTTATGAAAAGATAAAAGTAACAGGACCTTCTCTTTGCTGCAAAAATTCAGTTTCAATCCAGAGATTTCCACTGCAGTACTTTTTTCCTGCCACTAGATGTCAACCAATCTCCTGGCCAGCTTGGCCCAGGTCATCCCGGACCAGCCCCCAACCTGTGACTGGACAGTGAAAGGAAAAGCAACACAGTGATCGGGTTTTCTCTCCTCCTACCAGCCTTGCTTTTTGTCAGTACTGATTGGCTTCTTGTACTGCTTCTTCACACTCCAGACGTGCCGTACAGGGGCCGCAAGAGGCCAAAGCCTGGCTAGATTTGGATGTCTTCACTGACTGCATTTTAAACTTACGTTTAGGGGTGTATTCATAAAAAAAAAAAATCAGCAGAGCTATTCATTTTTGTGAAACTGGATGTACATACGTTTCATATGAATGCTGTCAGGATTGAATGTTATTAGCAGTGGAAGAAAAATGCTCCTGCTTTGGAGGTGTTGCCGATATGTGACTGGAGTGAAATACCACACTTTGGTCACTAGATGGACAATCACATCAAGTGAGTATTTATTTCCTATGATCATCAGCTCCATCTAGTGGTAACAATGTGGTATTTTTCTGATTTTACTCTCTCTTCTTTATGAATATATAACATTCGACCTGGGGAGGGGGGATGCCTAATAACATTCAATTTTGCCCCCATTCATTCAGAACAAATGTACATGCCGTTTTGCAGGATGAAGAGCTCTGCTTTTATTAGAATACACCTTATAATGATGTATTAACGATTACAGAGCTGTATCTTTTTATATACCGGAGTTCAGCTTTAGATAAAAATAATAAGTGTTATATTTTCTCATTTAGGGAATCTTGTTCCCCATAATCCTCCACATCCTAAATACAGGATCCCTATTGGGTCCCACATACAGGGGCCCTGCCTACACTCTATTCTGCAGTGGGGGGGAGGGACCCCTACCTGTGAGTGGATAACTAGATAGGAGTTTTTTGATCACAGACAGATCAACCTAATAATAGCACCACATCCCTTGATAGATTATGTAAAGAGAGAGAAAAAATGGATTTTTAAGGTGCAGATTCATTTGAAAAATAGTAACAACTAAATTATACTAAAATACATTATAAGAAATTTATTTATTTATTTTTTTTAGAAAAAATTAAAAATGTATTAAAAACACAGCAATTGGCAAGTACAAATCAACAAGATTATATGGATACAGCATAGAAAGATAGAATTCAGAACATGTTTCACCCATATAGCAGGCTTCTTCAGGGGACGCTGTCCAGCTAGAGCAGGGGTAGGCAACCTGGGGCCCTCCATCTGTTTTGGAACTACATTTCCCATGAGGCATTGCAAGGCTGGCAGTTACAATTTCTCCCAGAGGCATGATGGGAATTGTAGTTCTGCAACAGCTGGAGGGCCCCAGGTTGCCTACCCCTGAGCTAGAAGCCTTCTATTGAAAAAACATATGCATACAATAATTACATTAGCAATTAATTCATAACTATAGTATATGAAGGTATGATACTATGGTTATGAATTAATTGCTAATGTAAATATTGTATGTATATGTTTTTTTTCAATAGAAGGCTTGTACCTCTAGCTGGACAGCATCCCCTGAAGAAGCCCGTATGGGTGAAACATGTTAGGAATTCTATCTTTCTATGCTGTATCCATATAATCTTGTTGATTTGTACTGTACTGCTGTGTTTTAAATAAATTTTTTTGTTTTTCCCAAAACAATTTTTTTTTTTCTTATATAATTTACTTATATAATTTATAATTTTTTTATATAATTTACTTTTCTTATATAATTTACTTCGAATTAATCTGCACCTTAAAAATCCCATTCTTCCTCTCTCTATATACATAGATAACTAGATAGTCCAGATGAACTGATTTGCTGCTTTTCGGTCATATTAATATGATTTTGTAGCCCGGTGTCTGTTATGTCGCCTGCAATGTCCGTGGTGGGGTTTGGAGATATAACACATCTACAGCTCGGAGTAATCCCGGGATTAAGGCAGAAGAGAAACAAGTCAGACTCACCGGAATGGAGTTAATTTTCGCAGAACATTCCGTGACATCGCGCCAAAACTCCGACCTGTTCGCGTCCCACTGCCAAGTCCCGTTGTCGGTGCAGAGCCTGTACGCGTAGCCGGTGTTCCCTGCAACAAAGCATGCAGACACAGATGTAATCACCCCTAGAACTATTGCACCCCGATAACGTGACAGCAGAAAATGGGGACATCAAAGTGGACCTGTCTGACATACCTCCCAACAATTTGAGATGGGAATCAGGGACACCTACCAGCAAACGTATGTAGGCATAGGACACGCCCCCCTGCCACACCCCCTTAAAGGAGAATTAACCCAAGAAAAAAAGGTCAATTAAATTCACACGTGCTTTTTTTTATCACTACTATTCCTTTATATTAGCTTTTAAAATGTACAAATGCAGGGATTTAGAATTTGGATGAAAGGTTTAACACTGGGGAACACTTTTTAAAAGATAAAAAGTGCATTTTATATACATCTATATGGATCAGACCAAAATGAGGGACAAATGAGGAGGAATGAGGGACAGAGGGACATTGCTCCAAATCAGGGACAGTCCCTCCAAATCAGGGACAGTTGGGAGCTATGCTGTCATCGGAAACCTTTTCCATGTTTAGTGGAGCACAGTACTCCCCCTGACAATGCCTTCATCTGATTTTCCTTCCAGAAGGACGGTGCCCTATTTGTTCAGGCATCAACCAGGGTCACCATCATAGGCGTGCGCACAGGGTGTGCCGGATGTGCCTGGGCACACCCTAATCACCCGTGCCCTGCCGATTCCCCTACTTCCTGTCTCCCCTCTGTGATGCTGCCAGCTTTACTTCTCTCCTCTCGGGAGCGGTGAAGGGGCTGGTAAATATTTAATTAACCAGCCCCTTCTTTTTCTGAATGAACACAGTGAGTGATCTGTACCGATCGCTCTTGTCTTCATTCTTAACTGAAACATAGTAAACCGCAGAGAAAGGGACTGGGGAATCTCTGTCCTTAGTGTCTTTCTCTGTCTCAAAAAGTGAGACATCAGGGGCAGCGGCGGCCAGTCCATAAGGGGGCGCATGGGCGCTGCCCCCCTCTAATCTCTATGTGGCACCCCCCCAATCTCCATGCGGGGCGCCGGACACATAGATTTCTATGAGTTTTTTTTTTTTAGGAACATGATTGGAGCCTGAGGCGAACAGGTTTGCTTGCCCCCCCCCCCCCGTAAAAAAAATGGAGCACCACCCACCACTGATCAGGGGTCTGTTTAGACCCTTGATATTTCACCAAAGCCCCATAGAGGGGCCACTAAAAAAAATGAAAAAAAAGTACAAATTGTACAAAATTATAAAAATGATTTTTTTTTTTTAAATAATAAAAGATGCTTTCTGATTGGTCACTCTTTTTGCCCGTGACATGAATCTGTTGGATCTCTATCTGCTGACAGACGAATATTCCGATATCTCTATCTGGGAGAGGCCGAGGAATCCGTCATTGTGACATTTACTGATATTGCGGCTATTTGTCTGCCTGATGAAATGATCCCGGCACCGGCCTCCCCCATTATGTATAATGAGCCGATCCATATATCGATTTCCTCATTTAGGCAGATAGGAAATAAAATGTGTGTATAGAATGATTGTAATACCGACGTGACCCACATCCCGATATCTCCAAATCACCGCTCACTGCCGGAGAGCAACCTCTCCTTCTAATGTGTAATATAACTTATATATGGAGAGTGATGATGTCACTTCTGAAATATAGAACTTATTTATATTGACCTCACAGGTTCTTCTCTGGACTATTTCTTGCTATAGAGCCGTGGTCTCTAAACTGCCGCCCTTCACCTGCTTTTATCTGGCCCTTGGGGCACTATTCCTTCCACTGACACCAATGATGGGGCATTATTCCTCCCACTGACACCAATGATGGGGCACTATTCCTCCCACTGACACCAATGATGGGGCACTATTCCTCCCATTGACACCAATGATGGGGCACTTTTCCTCCCACTGACACCAATGATGGGGCACTATTCCTCCCACTGACACCAATGATGGGGCACTATTCCTTCCACTGACACCAATGATGCGGCACTATTCTTCCCACTGACACCAATGATGGGGCACTATTCCTCCCACTCACACCAATGATGGGGCACTATTCCTCCCAATGACACCAATGATGGGGCACTATTCCTCCCACTGACACCAATGATGGGGCACTATTCCTCCCACTCACACCAATGATGGGGCACTATTCCTCCCACTGACACCAATGATGGGGCATTATATCTCCCATTGATACCAATGATGGGGCACTATTCCTCCCACTGACACCAATGATGGGGCACTATTCCTCCCACTGACACCAATGATGGGGCACTATTCCTCCCACTGACACCAATGATGGGGCACTTTTCCTCCCACTGACACCAATGATGGGGCACTATTCCTACAACTGATACCAATAATGGGGCACTATTCCTCCCATTAATATCAATGATGGGGCACTATTCCTCCCACTGACACCAATGATGGGGCACTATATGTCCCATTGATACCAATGATGGGGCACTATTCCTTCCACCAATAGACTATTTCTTGCTATAGAGCCGTGGTCTCCAAACTGCAGCCCTTCGCCTGCTTTCATCTGGCCCTTGGGGCGCTATTCCTCCCACTGACACCAATGATAGGGCACTATTCCTCCCATTAATTTCAATGATGGGGCACTATTCCTCCCACCAATACCAATGATGGGGCACTATATCTCCCATCGATACCAATGATGGGGCACTTTTCCTCCCACCGATACCAATGATGGGGCACTATATCTCCCATTGATACCAATGATGGGGCACTATTCCTCCCACTGATACCAATGATGAGGCACTATTCCTCCCACTGACACCAATGATGGGGCATTATATCTCCCATTGATACCAATGATGAGGCACTATTTCTCCCACCGATACCAATGATGGGGCATTATATCTCCCACCGATACCAATGATGGGGCACTATTCCTCCCATTGATACCAAGGATGGGGCATTGTTTATTCCCACTGACGCCAGAACATTTTCTTCTGCCCATAGTCCGGCCCCCCTAAAGTCTGAAGGGCAGTAAACTGGCCCTTTGTTTAGAAAGTTTGGAGACCCCTGCTCTAGATGACACATTGGCGCGGTGTAAGCGTATTTTCCCGCTCAGACGTTTCCCGTGGAGGTGAAGAGATCGGACTCTCTATACATCTGGAGGACACGTGTCGTTTTCAGGATAAATATTTGATTTCCTGCATTATGGAAATTTATGCCGCATGTAATTATTCTGTATGTGATGTAAGTGGGAGGTCGGCGGGTCAGGGCACGGTCACATGATCCCCCGAAGGCAAAGGCTGGAAATAGACGGCCGACCTTCAAACGTGAAGAGAGAACAAACATGGAATGTACACAGATGTATCCGTGTCACAGCGCCCACATCGCAGAACAGACGCACACGCCATCGCCCGGCTCTCTTATGATTCCGGTCATTTATGGGGACAGATCTACTAAACAAAACATTTACATCACGGCATCTCGTGTATCTAACTATTTTATTCATTTTTAATATTCAAAGCAAACTCATCCCTCCATCCATCCCTCCATCCATCCCTCCATGCTTTATTTTGTTGAGAAATCACTTTAAACCCCCCACCCTCCCCCAATATCTTGAGTAAGGGCAGATGATTCATGTAGCATTTGCTTCCTAGAATCCATCTACCCTTAGCTCAGGCATGCATGCAGGAGAGTGTGCTCAGGAGCTCAGGAGTATGCTTAGATGACAAAACCCCTCTGCCTCCCCTCCCCTCCTGAAGTCTCCCGGGACGTATGACGTCATTTGCCTAGGCAAGAAACCAGGAAGTAACTGAAGAAATGTAAAAAAAAAGTTTAAAACCAGTAAATATGATATATATTCCTATCTATTTACTAATGCTAGCAGCACAATGATTAAAAATAATCAATGTTAATTGGGAGAGTGAAGTTCCACTTTAAACCACAACAGCGGTATGAATGCCACGGCGCCGATGGTTTGCTTTGCGACCGCAGAAAAAAAAATGACACTACAGGTCACACAGTACCGCCACCAAATGCAACCGATTCAAGTGAATGGGGGCCGCGCCACAACCACCCTGCAAGCTCAGTACCCGCATGGTGGTGCAGAGCTTTTCAGGGTTACAAAAGACGCAAATTAGGTCCAGCCTCCCTCTGAAAAGTGATCCACCGTAGAGCGCTTTTCAGAATGGCAGCCAGGGCTTCAAAATAAATATATTTATATATATATATATATATCTATATATATATCTACATCTATATAGATATAGATAGATATATATATCTATCTATATATATCTATCTATATATAGATTAGATAGATTAGATAGATAGATAGATAGATAGATAGATAGATAGATAGATAGATAGATAGATAGATAGATAGATAGATAGATAGATAGATAGATAGATAGATAGATAGATAGATAGATAGATAGATAGATATAGATATATAGATAGATAGATAGATATCTATATATATATACACTCACACAATGCACAATGTGAGTAGGGCAGAGGTTGGTGTCAGTTTAGCATCGAACGGTGTCAGTAGTTTATGTTTATTGATTTTTTTATTAGAACTTTTTACAATTTTATTATCATTATTTTTTATTTATTTATTTATTTATTTATTTATTTATTTATTTATTTATTTTTTACTATTTTTTTTTTAGGAGCCTCATTGGGAGGGTTTGGTTAAATATCAGGAGTCTAAACAGATCCCTGATGTCTCACATTTGAGAAGGGGACTGAGGACAGAGATTCCCCCAGTCCTTTTCTCTGCAGCCAAGCAGCAGGGGGATTCTGCGCAGCACAGCGTGATTTGGCACACCCGGCACACCTTGTGCGCCCGCCTATGCTGCTATGGACAGGGTAATGTGTTAGGAATGAAAGGATGCCACGTTGTTTGATGGAAATGATAATTATGAGGCTACAGAGGGCTGAATTCAAAGACACCCCGAAAATCAAAGTGAAAAAAATGATGTAGCGGGCGAGTCCATTTTGCTGAAATTTCATAATGGTCCTCAGTAGTTTGGCCCCCCACATTCTTGTATGCGTGTCTGACAATGTCGGGGAATTCTCCTAATGAGACGATGGATGGTGTCCTGGGGTATTTCCTCCCAGATCTGGACCAGGACATCACTGAGCTCCTGAACAGACTGAGGTGCCACCTGGTGGTGTCGGATGGACCGAAACAGAATGTCCCCGAGGTGTTCTATTGGATTTAGGTCAGGTGGGGGCCATTCAATGGTATCAATTCCTTCATCCTCCAGGAACTGGCTGCATACTCTCGCCACATGAGGCCGGGCATTGTCGTGCACCAGGAGGAATACAGGACCCACTGCACCAGCGTAGGGTCTGACGATAGCTCCAAGAACTTCATCCCGATACCTAACGGCAGTGAGGGTACCATTGTCTAGCCTGTAGAGAGGTCTGTGCGTCCCTCCATGGATATGCCTCCCCAGACCATCACTGACCCACCACCAAACCGGTCATGCTGAACGATGTTACAGGCAGCATAACGTTCTCCACGTCTTCTCCAGACCCTTTCATGTCGGTCACATGTGCTCAGGGTGAACCTGCTCTGTGAAAAGCACAGGGGGCGCCAGTGGTGGACCTGCCAATCCTGGTGTTCAATGGCAAAAGCCAATAGAGCTCCACAGTGCCGGGCAGTGAACACAGGGCCCACTAGAGGACATTGAGCCCTCAGACCACCCTCATGAAGTCTGTTTCTGATTGTTTGGTCAGAGACATTCACACCGGTGGCCTGCCGGAGGTCATTTTGTAGGTCTCTAGCAGTACTCCTCCTGCTCCTCCTTACACAAAGGAGCAGATGCCGGTCCTTCTGATGGGTTAAGGACCTTCTACAGCCCTATCCAGCTCTCGAAAGAGTAACTGCCTGTCTACTTGAATCTCCTCCATGCTCTTAAGACTGTGCTGGGAGACAAAGCAAACCTTCTGGCAATGGCACGTATGGATGGGCCATCCTGGAGGAGGTGGGACCGCCTGGTCAACCTCTATAGGGTCCAGGTATGGCCTCATACTACCAGTAGTGACACTGACCCTAGGCAAATACAAAACTAGTGAAAAACAGTCAGAAAAGATGAGTAGGTGAAAAAAAATGTCAGTGGCCTCCACCTGTATAACCATTCCTGTTTTGGAGGTCGTCTCATTGTTGCCCATCTAGTGCACCTGTTATTAATTTCATTAACACCAAAGCAGCTGAAACTGATGAACAACCCCCTCTGCCACTTAACTGACCAGATCAATATCCCAGGAGTTTCATTGACTTGATGCCATACTCTGATTAAAAAGTGTTCCTTTAATTTTTTTGAGCAGTGTATATACAATGTAATCTGACCTTAAATCATGCTAATTCACATAAAAAGATAGAAAAATAAAAAGATTAATAAACTGATCTGACTCATTCAGACTCCGTACCGTCATCCCTCAGGGGCAGGTACCATGGACAGGCCACCGACACATTACCGGGAGGGGAGAACGGCCAGCAGGCGAACTGGTCAAATACCCCGTTGCAGTACACACCTGAAATGTATAAATCAAGAAAGGTTTAGTCATTCTTCGGGGGAAGGGATACAAAATGTTACCAAATTGCCACAATGTGATATCTATCAAAATCCTTTGTTGATCCTCTAAGGCAGGGATATGAAATTAGGGGACCTCCAGCTGTTGCAGAACTACAAGTCCCATGATGCATAGCAAGACAGCTACAAGCATGACACCCAGAGGCATGATGGGACTTGTAGTTTTGCAACAGCTGGAGGTCCACTAATTGCATATCCCTGCTCTAAGGGAAATTGTTAAAGTGTTACTAAACCCACAACAGTAAAATCAGTCTGTCTATGCAGTAAAGCATGTTTGTTATACTCTCTGTGGATCCTAAGGGGTTAATCCTCTGTGTAAAAAAACCGTTTGATCCTGTCTTCTCTGATCCTCCCATTCTTTCAGAGTCCCCAATCTATCTGCTGATAGAACAGAGCCTTGGGGGCAAGCTACACATGTTCGGTTTGGTGTGTATTGCTAGAGAGTTTTTTTTTTTTCTTGGGAGGGTGAATGTGATCAGCACAGGGCCAATCAGCACAGTCCAGACAGAAGGTCAGGGGTCCTGCAGCCTCATAGGACAGTCAGGGGAGAATGAAAACTCCTCCTACAAGCTTTACCCAGACACTGATAGAAGACTGCTATATACTGCTGATTAGACATGTGCATGATGAAAAAATTTGTTTTGTTTTGTTTAGATTTGTTAATCTAGTTATTTTGTTTTGTTAACCACTTCAATACCGGGCACTTATACACCTTCCTGCCCAGACCAATTTTTAGCTTTCAGCGCTGTCACACTTTGAATGACAATTGCGCGGTCATCCATCACTGTACCCAAACTAAATTTTTATCGTTTTTTCCCCACAAATAGAGCTTTCTTTTGGTGGTATTCGATCACCTCTGGGATTTTTTATTTTCAGCTAAACAAATAAAAAAAAGGGCCGAAAATTTTGGAAAAAAAAGTTTTTTTTTTGTTTCTGTTACAAAACTTTGTAAATAAGTACGTTTTCTCCTTCACTGATGGGTACTGATGGGGCTGCACTGACGGGCAATGATAAGGCGGCAATGATGGGCACCAATGAGGTGGCACTGATGAGGTGGCACTGATGATGGGCACTAATGTGCGGCACTGATGGGGCACTGATAGGTGGCACTGATATGCAGCACTCATGGGTACACATAGGTGGCACTGATGGGCACTAATGGGCACTGATAGGTGGTACGGATGGGCATGGATGGGCACTGATAG
Source organism: Lithobates clamitans (assembly GCA_037952925.1). NCBI lineage: Eukaryota > Metazoa > Chordata > Amphibia > Anura > Ranidae > Lithobates > Lithobates clamitans. The sequence continues at coordinate 451,247 of JBBGZY010001722.1, read as the reverse complement.
ACGGCACTGATGTACACTAATAGATGGTACTGATGGATGCCAATCAGTGCCAAACAATAATGCCTGCCAATCAGTGATGCCCATTGTGGGCACTGATTGGCATCCATTGTGGGCACTGATTGGCATCCATTGTGGACACTGATTGGCATCCATTGTGGTCTAGGGTGGCATACCTGGTGGTGACATCCCTGGTGGTCCTGGTGGCATCCCTGGTGGTCCACTGTGGGCATCCTCAGGGGGGCTGCTCTGATAATCAATCAGCACGGATCCCCACTGTCAGAGGAGCAGCCGATCGTCGCTCTTCTAACAGACGCAAGTGAGGAAAAGCCGATCAACGGCTCTTCCTGTTTACATCGTGACCAGCCGTGATTGGACACGGCTGATCACGTGGTAAAGAGTCTCAGTCAGAGACTCTTTACCGAGATCGGTGTTGCGGTGTGTCACACTGACACACCGCAACAACGATCGCCGCGATGCGCTCCCCCGGGGGCACGCAGCGGCTTGATATCCTGACAACGTCATATGACGTTCGGTCAGGATATCGAAACCACTTTGCCGCCGTCATTCCGCTATATGGCGGGCGGCAAGTGGTTAAATTAGGTTGATTCGTTCAATTTGTATTTGGAATTCGTTTTATGTCTTTGTTTAATTTTTCTTCGAATTTACCTATTTTTTTTTTTTTTTTTCGATTAGAAACGATGCAATTTGAATCAGTCAAATCGAAAACTTTAGATTTTTAATTTTTTTTATTCAAATGTAATAAAGTGAACAAACAAATCAAATGATTACAATGACTCTTTAAATCACATTTGGATAGAAGTTGCACTTGTACGAAAGTCAGTACTACGTTTGAAATTTTACCTCAATGACTTATCCTCAAGCTACCTAAATGTATGACATAAAATGCACTACATTTTTTGTATAATTCGAACTTGTTAGACCATAATGCCTTTTGTCGGGCACCAGGTCCGAAGAAAAAAAGAGGGGAAGGGGTTCAAACTAGGAACCCCTAAACGGACTTTAGAGGCACAACAAACCTTAAAGAGCATAGTCAAAATAACAATATCATACATTTTATTAAATATAAATGCATACAAAACAAAGACATTGACAAAAGGTAATAAAAAATCATCTATATGAAAATATACATGATATAAACCCAGATGCGTCTACGCGTTTCGTAGAGATGTTCAACTTACCTTACTTACTACACTTAGATTGGCGCTTGTGCTTCCTCCTCACTAACAATATAAACAACCTGGCTTTACATTCATAAACAGCTTGCTTACTGTTGTGATCTGTGATTGGCTCACAGCACTCACATGGTACCTGGCTACCTGTACCATGTGATCAGCTGTAGACAATCACATAACACGACCATAAGCAAGCTGTTCATAAATGGGAAACCCATTCACGCTATCGCAGATCACCGCCATTATTAGTAAAAAAAAAAAAACATAATAAAAATACCATAAATCTATCCCCTATTTTTTACGCTAACCAATCAATATACGCTTATTGCGATTTTTTTTTACCAAAAATAAGTAGAATACATATTGGCCTAAACTGATGAAGACATTTTTTTTACATTTTTTTAAATTTTTTTTTTATGATTATATATATATATATATATATATATATATATATATATATATATATATATATATATATATTTTTTTATGATTATATATATATACATATATATTTTTTTCTAAATGTTAATTTTTTTTTTGTTTATAGCGCAAAAAATAAAAACCGCAGAGGTGATCAAATACCACCAAAAGAAAGCTCTATTTATGGGGAAAAAAGGACGTCAATTATGTTTGGGTACAGCGCCGTACGACTGCGAAATTGTCAGTTAAAGTGACGCAGTGCCGAATCGCAAAAAATGGCCTGGTTATTAAGGGGGCAAATTCTTCCAGTCCTCAAGTGGTTAATATACTACCCATAATAAAAGAACATCCCTTCAGAAGAAAAAAAGCCTAAAGAACATTTATTTTTGGACGACTCACACAGAACGAATTTACGTGTAGATTGATTGGATGAATGGCTATGCAATTTTTTTTTTATAAATAGAATAATAATAATTCCTAAACTGTAACACAATGATTTCATTTTTAAGAAATACAAATATTGAAGAAATAGAGTTTTTTTTTCGATCTGTTTGACTGTGAAATGTTGATGAGAGGAGACGCATTTTCATACAGAAGAAACGCGCGACTCGCGTCCATCAGAGACGATTAAGGATTGTTGGCGCAGAAGAGATCCATCCATAATGCAATTATTGATACAAAGATGGGAACGATCGCCTCTCATTACCAACATGGACGCGGGATGTGATTGGTGCCTCTATTCCCGACGCCATCCTTCCCGCGGCTGAAATATATGGAAAGGAATTTTCGGACAGGGATAACGGATGCGCTGTTATAGATACGACTGGAGCGCTGTGCGTGTGATGTATGAGCTCCGTCCCTCGCCGTTTACATTCAGCGCATTCCTTGGTGATGATTCTGTTTCTAAGCCGGCCGTCTTGTGCACAGATATCGCTGGAAATGAACATTTCTTACAGAGGAGATTATCCTTCTGTTTATGGAGAACGTGCAGAACCCTCACACCTCGCCTCTCCTCCCGATCCCTTCCAAGAAAACTTCCAGGAGAAAGATATGGAGGCCGCTGGCCTCCTTTTTCAAAACGATAATCGTCTGTCATACTGATCCTCTGGTTTCAATCTGCCCTGTCACTGAGCTGGAAGACGTACAGTATGCAGATACTTGCTGCATGTTTATTCTGGGTCAACGACGCACCACACAGCCTGATAGTACAATCTGTTCTATGGTGGCCATAAGGGCCGGGATAAGGGGATGGGTAGCTGCTTTTGGGTGCAATAATTGATTGAAGGGATGGGGGCACCCTGACCCTAACCCCAAGGCAGGGGGGGGCGTAGTTTGGAATCTTTGCCTTGGGTGCTGGATGACCTTGTCCCGGCACTGGGGGCCATACACACTTTGATAAACGATTGATTTATTTTCCCCAATAGGAATATTAAATCTATAGTCGAGAATTGATATGCAGCACATGGGGACAGTGGATTTCGCTCGATAGTTGAAATATTAAGTTTGTAAGTGTGACGGGAGGGCCCGTGGAACCAAGAATCCCTTGGAAAGGTTGGGAAACCCATGTTTCAGCTCCCCATGCGCCTCTTATGTCCAAGTCATAGACTGAGAAAATATATCTTGGACTACTTAAAATGGGACAGTAATATTTATCCACAATATCTCCCAGGATATACAGTATGTTAACACTATTCTTGGTTTGTTTGATTCTGAACTCAACATGTTAGTTGAGATTGTTATTATTATTATACAGGATTTATATAGCGCCGACAGTTTACGCAGCACTTTACAACATTAGGGCAGACAGTACAGTTTACAATACAATTCAGTACAGGAGGAATCAGAGGGCCCTGCTCCTTAGAGCTTACAATCTAGGAGGGAGGGTCAAGTTATACAAAAGGGTAATAGCTGTGGGGGGATGAGCTAATGGAGAAAATAGTGCAGTTGTTAGATGGAGGCAGGATAGGCTTCTCTGAAGAGGAAAGTTTTCAGGGATCGCCTAAAAGTGGATAAATTTGGAGACAGTCTGACAGATTGGGGTAGGGAATTCCAGAGGATGGGTGAGGCTCGGGAGAAGTCCTGGAGGTGGATATGGGAGGAGGTGATGAGGGAGCTAGAGAGCAGGAGGTCTTGGGAGGAACGAAGAGGGCGATTTGGTTGGTATGTTGAGACTAGGTTAGTGATGTAGCTGGGGGCAGAGTTGTGGATGGCTTTGTAACTTATTGTTAGTATTTTTAATTTAATTCGTTGGGTGAGTGGCAGCCAATGGAGGGATTGGCAGAGAGGGGTAGCAGACACGGTTTGTAAGGTGGATGAGTCTGGCAGCAGCATTCGTGATGGACTGAAGGGGGGATAGTCTATTTAAAGGTAATCCAATGAGGAGGGAGTTGCAGTAGTCGAGGCGAGAGATGACCAGGGAGTGAATAAGAGAGAGCTGATCACATTGGCCTCTAGAACTGGGTAGGAGCCGGACAGCCTACTCCTACTATAGTTTGTTGCCTACTAGGCTGAGGAGGAGGGGAGATCACAGTTTGTATGGTTCATTGTAATTAGCTCCTGCTATTGTGAGAAGGTGTCCTGTGTTTATACTAATGTGTGAAGCTCGGTGACAACAAGTCTGACCTGTAGTGAAATCCTAATTATTCATAACAATGCCCAGGAGGGCATGGAGTCACATCGGCTGCTTTAAGGGATTAGTTAATTAGCTCATGTTAATTAGGTTTCTGGTTACAGTTGTATTGTAAGCCTGGTGTATATATTTATGTGTCATCTCAAATAAAAGAGTCCATGTTCAGCAATCAAACAAGTATCGTCTTGTTTTGTGCTTGTGATCTGTTGGAATATCTGATATCTATATTCTATCTGGGAGGAAGTGGTATATGACGAAAGCAATCAAGCGGAGTGTGAGATGTTTCATTACAGTAAGTTATTGATCATATCTCTGTTTCCACAAGGCAACCTCATAATCTGATCATTCAGAAAAATAATCTCTTCAAGCCGAAAGTACATATACAGTAAAACCTTGGTTTGAGATTAACTTGGTTTGAGAGCGTTTTGCAAGACAAGCAACATTTTTAAATAAATTTTGACTTGATATACAAGCGATGTCTTGATACACAAGTAGCGTCATGTCACAACTGAGTATAAAAGAGAAGAGAGGCGCCTCTAAGTGTAGCAATATGGTTACATTTAATGAAGGTACAACATTTAGCAACATATTGCTACACTTAGAGGTGCCTCTCTTCTCTTTAACTCTGCAGCTCCTGCTGGATTTTGCTTCTAATCCCCTTCTGGAGGCTTCCATTTGTGGATGGACATTTTATGGTTACACAACCTGATCACATTGCTATAATCTTTTTATATGGACTATAAACTGAAGGACCTATGAATAAATAGTTGTGGAACAAATCATTTGAGTTTCCATTATTTCTTATGGGGAAAATCGCTTTGATATACAAGTGCTTTGGACTACAAATATGTTTCTGGAACGAATTATGCTCGCAATCCAAGGTTTTACTGTATATGCGCTCCCACTGGATGGGTTTTTTTTCATGGGGCCGCATATGTGCATATCCGTCTTTGTGCTGGGAGCGCGCCGCACAGCATGCTCCTAGCACAGAGACCGGGGACTCAGCGGCAGCCATGAGTCCCGTACTAATGATTGGGACCCACAACTCCCAGTTCCGGGTCACCTGATCGCTGTGATAGCCTCTGATTGGCTATCAGAGTAAACGTTCACCGTGAAGCCCACCACTGTATATCTCTCTCTGTGAATGGAGAGGAAAGATACATTATATCTCTCTCTCTCTCTTTCTCTCTCTCTCTCTCTGCTTACAGAGAGAGATAAAAAAACAACTGTGTGGAAAATAATAATAATAATAATTATAAAAAATCTAAGATAAAATAAAGAAAAAATACCTAGATTAAGGTCTGATCTAGGCCAGGGCCAGGGTTAGTTTTTGGGTCAGGTAATGGTCAAAGGTCAGGGTCAGGGTCAAAGGTCACGGTCAGTAAATCTTGGGCAGGATTTAAAAAAAAAGTTTTAATTAGTTTCAGTGTCATGCCCCGTACACACGGCCGGATTTTCCGACGGAAAATGTGCGATCGGAGAGCGTTGTCGGAAATTCCGACCGTGTGTAGGCTCCATCAGACTTTTTCGATCGGATTTTCCGACACACAAAGTTTGAGAGCAGGCTATAAAATTTTCCGACAACAAAATCCGTTGTTGGAAATTCCGATCGTGTGTACACAAATCCGACGCACAAAGTGCCACGCATGCTCAGAATAAATAAAGAGATGAAAGCTATTGGCCACTGCCCCGTTTATAGTCCCGACGTACGTGTTTTACGTCACCGCATTCAGAATGATCGGATTTTCCGACAACTTTGTGTGACCGTGTGTATGCAAGACAAGTTTGAGCCAACATCCGTCGGAGAAAATCCATGGATTTTGTTGTCGGAATGTCCGATCAATGTCTGACCGTGTGTATGGGGCATCAGTGTGTTTAAGGTTGAAAAAAAAAAAAAAAAAAAAAGCAAAATGCGCACTATTATTTCTTGGCTGTGCTTTGGGTACAAACAACAAATAACATACACATATGTGGTATCGCCGCGATCATCAGGAGCAGGAGAATTTATTTGGGGCTTTTCTTTGGTGGTAGGTTATGATAGTAACAAAAAATATACAGCTAAATTTAAAAAAAAAAGGATTTTATTTTTTTTTTGCCAGTTTTTCTTTGATAATAAAAAAAATCAGGAGATATCCATTACCATTTACCACCAAATGAAAGCCCAATTTGTCCTGAAAAAAACAAGGTATAATCCACCTGGATGCACAAAGTAGTAGTGATGATATGTATGGTTTTTACTAACACATGTAAAAGTTGCAAAATTGTGCTTAGGCATTATCATTTGTATTACTCTTAGGTGCAAAGGGGTTAAAATGTGATCAGATTATTAACCAAAGAATCTCAGTGCTGCTAAATTGATGAAAGACGGGTTAATAATTTCCTGCCTTGGCTGTTTGACTCAGTTTGATCAAATCTGAAATCTAAATCGGAGCAGAAGATATGGCTAATCGATTATTTGCCGATTCGATCATTTTGATAAAATCAAAGTGTGTATGGCTACCATGAGGCTGACTATACATTATACAAACTGTTTATAGAATTTCCTTTAGGCCCCGTTCACATCTGGGCGTGATGGGAACTTGCGTCCCCCGCGCTTTTTGGAGTGTTTCCGCTCGTTGCACATAGGACAGACCATTGACTTCAATGGGCTGCCTGTGCGAGACAAACCCCCCCAAAGAAGCCTTTGGAGTGGAGCTTGACGTGTTATTTCACTGCGCATTTGTAGCGCGTTTGCAGCGAAACAAAATGCGCATCTGCTACTGGTGCTTTGGGTGCTATTAACGATTATGGCACCACAATCGGGAAATGCGTTTGCAGTGCGTTTCTGAAACATGCGGAAAAATGTATGTTTTTTGTGGCTTTGTCGCACATTCCAGAAACGCCCAGGTGTGAATGCAGCCTTATGTCCTGTACACACGGTCGGACATTGATCGGACATTCCGACAACAAAATCCATGGATTTTTTCCAACAGATGTTGGCTCAAACTTGTCTTGCATACACACGTTCGCACAAAGTTGTCGGAAAATCCGATCGTTCTGAACGCGGTGACGTAAAACACGTACGTCAGGACTATAAACGGGGCAGTAGCCAATAGCTTTTGCCTCTTAATTTATTCTGAGCATGCGTGGCACTTTGTGCGTCGGATTTGTGTACACACGATCAGAAATTCCGACAACGGATTCTGTTGTCGGAAAATTTTATATCCTGCTCTCAAACTTTGTGTGTTGGAAATTCCGATGGAAAAAGTCTGATGGAGCCCACACACGGTCGGAATTTCCGACAACACGCTCCGATCGCACATATTACATCGGAAAATCCGACCGTGTGTACGGGGCATTAGGCCCCCATTCACACCTCAGTGTTTTGTAGATTGAAGCTCTAAAACACTGCAAGAGAAAAAAAAAAAAACAATTATTATCTATGGAGTTGGTTCACATCTCCACTCCAAGCTGCCTGAAGTCAAACGCCTGAAGTTGAAAAAGTTCTGGAGCTTTTTGTAGCTCAAATTGGGCAAATTGGTCTGAAACTGAAAACTGGTCTGGGCAGAAAGGTGGTGAAAGTGCCCAGTATTGAAGTGGTTAAAGAAATAAATAATCCAAAAAAAAAAAAAAGGAATAAAAATAAATAAATAAAAAAGCCCTAACCCCTACCCTTAACCCCTAACTGAAAAAAAAAAAATAATAATAATAATAAACTATCCCTAACCTTTAAAACCTAATCCTTAACCCCTTACAAAAAAAAATAAAAAATAAATAAATAATAATAATAATAAACTATCCCTAACCGTTAAAACCTAATCCTTAACCCCGTACAAAATAAAAAATAAATAAATAATAATAAAAAACTATTCCTAACCTTTAAAACCTAATCCTTAACCCCTTACAAAAAAAATGAAAAAAAAAAAAAATAATAATAATAATAAAAGTGGATGAAAAAGCTGAAAAACATAGCAACAAATTATGAAACAGAAGATATTTTTATCTGTTGGCTAAATAAAAAAAAAAAGGCAAAGCTCAAAAACGCTGTAGACAAACGCTCAGAGCCGTGCATACAAACATGCAAAAAAATTCTCTAAAACGCTAGACTTTCGGAAGAGTCGGTGTACGACGGTGTTGATGGGGGAATGTCTCCTGCAGCACTATTGTGTTCTGCCAGTGGGGGGGAGGGGGGGTGCAGGGAGCCTTCCCAGCCAGCAGAACATTATTGCTAGTGGCTATAGCTGCCAGCAGCAATCGCATGATCACTTTTCAGGAGGTGCTGCTGTCCTTGCCACAAGCATAGATGAGCAAACCCTAAATAATGGTATTGAATTACGTTCTTTCTGAGGCCACGTGACTCCCATAGGATCTTTATAGAGATGATCAGAAACATTGTTTAATATCTGCAGCTGGGAGTAAATTATTATTATTTGAATATTTAATTGTCTGCAGTCAGGTGTCATTAAAATCTAAATTTCTCCATCCGGCGCCGGGCTTATTGCTTTGTTTCCCGCATCTCAGATAAGATTGTTATTGTTACATATTACATAATCATCAAACTCCCTTATTGCCCCATAAAGTGAGCTCATAAACTCCCCTCCTAATCGCCAGATACTGATGGAGCCGCGCTGAATCCCTATCCGCCGCATGGAAGGAGCCGAGTGCTCTCCTGTCTCTGGGATGAATCAGAGCCTCCGGTGGTAGACGGCGTGTCATGGTGGAGCCGGAGGGCTTTATTCATCTCATAAAATGTGATAAGCAATTAAGGCACAGAGGAGATTCCCCATGTTGAAGGGGAATTTTGCCATTCCATTGTGTCATGGCCTAAAATAGTCAACCAAAAATGTTATTATATATTTAAATATTTTTATATAATTATATATATTTTTTTATTTTATATTTAAATATATTTAAATATTTTAGCCTTCTTTTTTGGTTTTCCACAGTTGTACCGGCTCCTCTCCTGGACTCAAGTGGCTTACTCTGATTTCATTGCACACTGTGAGCTTCTCACACTATTCTCACCAATGTAAGGGGCATTCTTCCCACTGGCAGCCAGTAGGGATCATTCTTCTCACTGATCACCAATGTAAGGAGCATTCTTCCCACTGAACACCAACATAAGGAGCATTCTTCTCACTGATCACTAATGTAAGGAACATTCTTCTCACTAAACATCAATATAAGGGCATTCTTCCCACTGATCACCAATGTAAGGGGCATTCTTCTCACTGACCACCAATGTAAGGAACATTCTTCTCACTGATCACCAATGTAAGGAACATTCTTCCCAATGATCACCAATGTAAGGAGCATTCTTCCCACTGATCACTAATGTAAGGAACATTCTTCTCACTGATCACCAATGTAAGGAACATTCTTCTCACTGATCACCAATGTAAGGAGCATTCTTCCCACTGATCACCAATGTAAGGAACATTCTTCTCACTAAACATCAATATAAGGGCATTCTTCCCACTGATCACCAATGTAAGGGGCATTCTTCTCACTGACCACCAATGTAAGGGACATTCTTCCAACTGACCACCAATGTAAGGAGCATTCTTCTCACTGATCACCAATGTAAGGAGCATTCTTCTCACTGATCACCAATGTAAGGGACATTCTTCTCACTGACCACCAATGTAAGGAACATTTTTCTCACTGACCACCAATGTAAGGAGCATTCTTCTCACTGATCACCAATGTAAGGGACATTCTTCCCACTGATCACCAATGTAAGGGACATTCTTCCCACTGAACACCAATGTAAGGAACATTCTTCCCACTGATCATCAGTCTAAGGGGGCCCTTCATAGCTATTTTAAGGGGCTACATCCCTATCCTTGCTAAAGGGAGCAACACAATTTTCACTGTCTATTTTTATTCTATTACTGAAAATAATTGTCATATATAGTTGGAATCAAATAAGAAAAATGTACCGCGTTGCTTGTTCTTTAATTTATTTTTTCAGTTCAATTTGATTTTCAGATATACCCTGAGTTGTAGATTTAGTATATATGAACAGGGCTTCACTGAGACCTGAAACTTAGCTCAAGGGTATCTCCACGTTAAAAAGGTTGAGAAAGGCTGATAATATAGAGCAGTGTTTCTCAACTCCAGACCTCAAGGCACCCCAACAGGTCATGTTTTCAGGCTTTCCATTATTTTGCACAGGTGATTTTGCCAGTTTCACTGCCAAATGCCCCGTACACACGGTCGGATTTTCCGATGGAAAATGTCCGATCGGAGCGTGTTGTCGGAAATTTCGATTGTGTGTGGGCGCCATCGGACATTTTCCATCGGATTTTCCGACACACAAAGTTGGACAGCAGGAGATAAAATTTTCCGACCACAAAATCCGATCGCGTCAATTCCGACCGTGTGTGGCAAGTTCCGACGCACAAAGTGCCACGCATGCTCAGAAGAAATTCCGACACGGAACAGCTCGTTCTGGTAAACTTAGCGTTCGTAATGGATAAAGCACTTTCGTCACGCTGCAATGTAAAAAATGGTTTAATACAGCGCACTCTCTTCTTCTTTATAATGTGACAAGAATTAAGTCGTTTTGATGCTCATATTCACACACACTTCTCACAAACTTCTTTCGTTACTATTTATCAGGATTCCCTCAATAAATTTTGATTTCTCACATCTGCCAACATTTTTTTTTACTTTAATGTAGAATCTTTTTTTGTGTTTCTCTTTTTTTTTTTTGTTGATTTTGATTTGTATTCCCGAAAATGTTTGTGTGTTTTTTGTGACAAGTTCCCACAACACCATTGATATGTTGTTCTATTTAATCTGTAGGAGATTGTTTGGTGTTGTTGTCCCTTGTTAATTTCACATTGTACTTTAGAAATGTACCTGAATACTCACCAACAAACTGTTCTTTTTGGATGAAAACACACACAGGAGAGTAGAATTTACCTTAAAATATTTTATTAAGGAGTCACAACTATAAAAAAACAAAGGGGGAGGCAACGCTGGAGAAACTGCAGAAGTGGGCGAAGCCTTGGACCCCCAGGGCAGACATCAATTATTTAAAAGAAAAATTGGTGGCCTGAGGAGTCCATATCTAAGGGAGGGCAGTCTGGTCCAGAAGTCCCAGAGATCCGGAAAGCAGCAGATGACATCTGTGTCCCCAGGCTGTGGTCATACGAGAGACTGCATCTTCTGTCAGACCAGACTGAACCCAGGGTCATCACTCTGTGGTCTTCTTTCCACGCTTCCTTCCACGCTGTGGCTGTGGTGGTGGAGTTGTGGCAGCAGGAGGAGGAGGAGGAGGAGGAGGATCGTCCCTCTCCATGACATCCGTCTTGTGTGTCAGTTCCCCACTCTCCCCCTTACGAAGGACTTTATAAATCAGGTCCTCAGAAATCTTGCGTTGGCCCTCCTGCATGCCCAGCAATTTGGTGGCAGCCATGCAGGCAAAGGCCTCTTCAGGACTGGGGAAGGCTCTGAGGGACGCCGAAGCCTCCTGGATCAGCCTGTACACTGAATCCTGCACAGGACTGGGAGTGGCCTTCCTGGCCCTTTTATATGGCAGGCGGAGGGGAGGGACCTGAGACTCAGTCAGGCTGCGACTTGTCCCAGGCTTCTCTTGGCTGCCACTAATCCCTGCCTCCTCCTGACTGCCACATTCCACAGCCTCCTCCTGGCTGAGGTCTTCCTGTGTATGAAAAAGGGACATAGTTTTCGTATTGTTTTCATCAATCACACACAATTTTCACCTCCTGACTGCTGCAAATTCAATGTTAACAAATATAACAGACTATCCTTCTGAGCCCAGCATTTTGCATTCTTGTCCCAATTTTGGGTGCCCACTACTGTGTATTGATATGTAAAACACTTTCAAGCAGCAATTAGTGATCAATAATAACATCTAGTAAACATCATTTCTTTATTGACCAGAAATCTGTAGAAGAATGCTATACCTGACTCCAGCTGGGCTCCTCCACTTCTTCCTGACTGGAAGGCCCAGGTTGGACATCGGAAGCCTCAGCTGGTATGGAAGGAAGCGTGGAAGGAAGAGTGGAGAGGGATTCCCTGACTTCAGTGTGGTCTGACAGAAATCGCAGTCTCTCATAGTACCACAGCCTGGGGACATAAATGTCATCTGCTGCAGCTCCGGACCTCTGTGAATCTGTGACCTTCTTGCGCTCCCTAAGATAAGTGCTCCTCAGGCCACCAATTTTGGCTTTTAAATAAGGGATGGTTGCTGTGGGGACCACCGGCTTCACCAACTCCAGCAGTTTCTCCAGCGCTGCCTGCCTCTTCTGTTTGTGGTTATAGTGGGGGTGTCTCACCTGCCACAGACAGGGCAGCTCCCTGTACTTGTCAATAAACAGGGGCAGGAAATTGTGGTCGTTGAACCCATCCATTTTCTCTGCAAGACACAACACCAGACAAACCCTAATGTCAGGCCAAACTCCCCTAATCTTGTTACAATATAGGCTTCCATTTCTAAGCAGTATAGGCCCAAGTTTAGATCCTACCTTCGTTAGCACGATCGGCGTCTCCGATGCTCCTTCCTCCGCTCACAGATCGTACGTAAGACGCGCGCGTTACGATTTATACACACTGCGCATGCGTATAACTCCGCCCGCCCCTGACGTTCTTTCTATTCTATTCCCCGCCCCTTTTCGTTCGGCGCAGTGGAGGAAGAGCACATGGCGGAGAGACAGCAGGATCGTGCTAATTACAGCAACGAGGAGGAGGAGGAGGAGGAAAGGCCGGAGCCTGAAACGTCCCGATCCAGAAGGAGATTAAAGGACTCAAATATGTCCTTTGGGGAGATGTTGGAAATGGTGGACATCCTGAAGAAGGCCGACTATGATGGAAAGTATGGGCCTTACCCCAACCACAATGTCCGAAAGGCCAAGATCATGGCGAAAGTGGTCAGGAGTCTGCACCGGAAATTCAGGGTACGACGATCGAAAGATCAGCTCAGGAAGCGGTGGTCGGACCTGAAATTACGAGAACATGAGCAGTACAGAAAGATCCGGAGAGTGCTGCAAAAAAGTAAGTAGTTGTGCTGTGTTCATATTGTTCTTGTGTTTATTACGTTCGTGTTGCTCCATGTGCTTTTAGGAACTGTTGTACAGTTTAAAATGGCAACTTTCATGTTCATGGGCACATTATTCGTTCGGATCACACATTTTTTTTTTCGGACTATAAAATACCATTGTTTAGCCCATATGCATTTGGCCACCATTTTGAGGCCCTATACTTGTCTTCAAAGAATTGGGTTGTGTAGATGGCTTTGTTACTAGAATGAAATGCAAACTAGATTGTGTGTAAGGAGAGGACACTGAGCAGCTGTTTTCACATCTGGACACTGGAGCACTAGTGTGGGACCCCAGAACACCATTTTTATTAGGGGGGCCACACAGGTGCTCCAGTGTATACTATAGGGGGGTCTCCATCTGTGAAGCTTGTACCAAACAGGTAAAGTATTGCAGCTTGACAAAGGGCACTAAAAAAGCTACATCTTGGAACTCTGCTAAAATAGACAATTGTACCCCACTTCCAAGCAATGTTTCCTATTTATAGTTCTGCCATCAAATATCTGTGTGCTAATTATACCTTTTGGTTTTACATAGGGGAGAAAAGACTCGGAGGACACCCCTCATCCGTGGAGACCAGAGCCCCCCCCCTCTGGAAGAAGGGGAAATCCCCCCAACACAAGCTGAGCAGGAGGATGAAGACGTGGTGGAACTAGTCACCACAACAGGTGAGTGTCTGCAACCACAGGCTCAGATAAGAGATGGATGGCGGCATTTTTTTTAGACCTAATTTATTTTGGGGTTCCTCTCTTTTTAGGTGATCGTGAGGTTGTGGATCCAGATCCTTTCAGATCCGAAAGTGCCCAGATCCTGATCGGGAGATCATGGGGTGTAATTTACAATTGGAAAACATCAAGCAAAACATCAATGATGTTATTCCAAAATATAAAAACATCATTGATGTTTTGGGGCGAGTTTAAAGCCCCTCAAAATCACTTTCTTCTTTTGTGTGCTACAATGTGCGAAATGTTTTTGTGATTTTTCACAAAGCCAAATTTGGAGGATGCACACAGTGTGTCAACATGTGCTATCTGCCATCACGGGAGATCAATGGACGCGTTTTGGGGATGCAACCCCTTCCTCAATAATAAAGTAGCGGTGAGGAAGGGCTTTCTCCCCCAAAACACGTCCCTTGATCCCCCCTGATGGCAGATATCACATGTTGACATTGTGAAATTTGTGTGCATCTTCCAAATTTGGCTTTTCCAGGGGTGATTTCCCCCCATCTGAACGCTATATCAAACCCAGTTCCTAAATACTCATGTCTGATATTGCCTTTCAGTTCTACCAAATGTGAACTTTGTAAGATCAAGATTTGTGTCTTTCTTGTGGGTTTTACACAGGCCTGTTTTCTATAAAATGCACATTTTGATTTTGGATAATGACACCACAAAAATTGTTATACAACAAACATGTCGGTTTGTCAGAAAAACCTTTGGTAAATGCACATGTGATTGTGCTGGTATTAAAAAGATTGTTCATCAAGAATGTGTGGATTATTGTCTCAACGCTACAACACTTTTGGGGTGATGTAATTGTTGTTTTATGAGAAAATGGGGGTTATTTCCTAAGGGCAAATCCTCTTTGCACTACAAGTGCAGTTTCAGTGCAGTTGCAAGTGCACTTGTAGTGAAAAGTGTCTTTGCATTTAGTAAATAACAGCCAACAGTGCTTTGTATAAGGTTACACAATCACGACATTTTCTGGACTCCACACATTTCTGTCAGGGTCAGCTAAAACAAACACAAGCAGTAAATGTCCACAAAGAAGAGCCTGGGGGGAGATGCCTGTCGAGAACTTGAGGTCCTGCAGGCTTCTCCCTGTTGCCAAATACCGCAAGGTAGCGACCAACCTCTGCTCCGGAGTGATGGCTTGCCTCATGCAGGTATCCTGCCTGCTGATATAGGGGGTCAGCGAAGCCAACAAACGGTGAAACACGGGGTCCGTCATCCTGAGAAAGTTCCTGAAATCATCAGGATTATTCTCACGGATCTCACGGAGCAAAGGCATATGACAGAACTGGTCACGCTGAAGCAACCAATTCTTGGTCCATGAACTCCTCCCCACCCTGTTCATGGACTGGACTTGTGTCAAGGTCAGGACCCCAACACCAAGCCCCCGCACAGCAGGAACTCTACGAGGAGTACGCATACGAAACATGGCTAGAAAACGGTCGGCTGCTCAGAACGAAGTAACAGAACGCACTGAAGAACAGCAAGGCCTGTGAGGAGCGACCTGAAAAACAGCAACGAGCGGACAAGATCGCACAGAAAACTCCGATACGAACTGACTGCACGCACCGAAGAGCAAATACAAACCCACAAGCACAAACTGAACGGCAGAAAACGATCTGAAAGCCACGAGTCTGAAAAAGCGCGAATCGTCTCTCACCAAACTTTTACTAACACGAGATTAGCAAAAGGAGCACAAAGGGTGCCTCGCTTGGTTCTGAACCGGCCTTTTCCAGTCTCGTCGTACGTGCTTGACGTCACCGCGTTGTTGGCGATCGGAAATTCCGACAACTTTGTGCGACCGTGTGTAGGCAAAACAAGTTTGAGCCAACATCCGTAGGAAAAAATCAGAGGATTTTGTTGTCGGAATGTCCGATCAATGTCCGACCGTGTGTACGGGGCATTAGTAATTGTCACAGCTGTTTCATCTGAGGGAAATCCTGAAAACATGATCTGTTGGGGTGCCTTGAGGACTGGAGTTGAGAAACACTGATATAGAGCAACGTTTCTCAACTCCGGTCCTCAAGTACCCCCAACAGGTCATGTTTTCAGGCCTTCCATTATTTTGCACAGGTGATTTGATCAGTTTCACTGCCTTAGTAATTACCACAGCCGTGTAATCTGAGGGAAATGTTGAAAACATGACCTGTTGGAGCGCCTTGAGGACTGGAGTTGAGAAACACTGATGACTGAAAAATGTAGGAGTGCTGCTGATCAAGACCATTCCATCTTCATGAATGAGAAGATAAAAAGCCAATCCAGTTCTTGACACTCACCCAAGAAAGGAAGCTCTACCCATCACCCTCTCTGTTCTACTTCAGGATTGAGTCTCTTTGTATTATAGGATATGAAGCTTCTCCTGCTTCTGACTGATGAAACATGCTAAGGAGCAGGTGGAGAGGACACACTTTGGGGAAGTTTCAAATTTCTATCCGGAGAGACAAAGAGTTTTCTCTTTTCTACAACAATAGCAGAGCGATGAAGTGTGGCCCATTCCATGCACATGGTGCTTGGCGGAGGTCCTGGATGAAGAGCCGTTTGTCACATATTAGCCGGATAGAAAGCGCCATGTTATTAAAGGATGTGCTGACCTGCAATTCCGAGTAAATGAGAATATCTATCAAAGGCCCATAATTTGCATGTGACAAACCGCAAAAAACGTGATTCATTCCATATTGCTGTGCACGCACTTGATTCAGCAGTTATTTGTAATACAGAAATAAAGAACGTTGTGATTGCTTGCTTTGTGGGATTGGGATTACAACGGGGCCGCATGTGCATGTTTATTCATCAAATATTCATATGCAATACATGGACGTTCACAGTGGCTGAGTTTCTATTACAGAAAAAAATGAAGTCCTGCCAAGTCAGCAATCCTATAGAGTGCTCCATATTTATATTTAAACTGACCATTATCCCAAAAATATATTTAATGTTTTATAGTAAAAAGCTTCTATCAACCCTACCTGGGATTTATCATCCTTCCCATGCATGACTATCCAAGAGGAACATCACCTCTCCCATCCATGACTCTGCTCTGCTGGAGGTACATCACCATCTCTCATCCCTAACATCAGTGCATCACCTGTCCCATCCACTATGGAAGAGCCCTCAGAACTCTGACTTTGAATCTCAGAATTCTGTAGATTTTTTTTTTTTTTCAAGCTCATAATTCTGTATTTTTTTTATGATGGCCCCAGGGCTCTTCCATACATCCACAACTCTGTTGGAGGTAAAAGACATCAATTTTCACATCCACGAAACTGGCACAGGTTTATCAACTCTTCCATCTTCATTCTGCTGAATATACATCACCTCTCCCCTCCATGATTCTTGTACAACAACTCAGTGATCCATGATTTTGCTGGAGGTACTTCACATCTTCCATCCATGACTCTACCTGCATTACATCACCTTTCACATCCATGACAATGCCAGGAGCATACCACCTCTCCCATCCATGGCCCTGCCATCAGTATATCACCTCTCCTATCCACACTCTGTTGGAGGTACAATACATCACCTCTTGTATCCACGACACTGTAGAAGGTATATCAACTCTTCCATTTATGAGCCTGCAATCAGTACATCACCTCTCCCACCCATGGCTCCCCTTTAGGTATTTCACCTTTTCCATCCATGACTCTGTTGAAGGTACATCACATCCCTCATCCATGAGTCTGCCTGAGGTAGATGATCACCTTTCACATCCATGATTCTGCCAGAGTAACATCACCTCTCCCATCCAGACACACATTACCCCTTCTATCCATGACTCTGCAAGAGGTACATCACCTCTCCCATTCATGCCTCTGCCAGACGTACATTACTCCTTCCATCCATGACTCTGCCAGACGTACATTACTCCTTCCATCCATGACTCTGCCAGACGTACATTACTCCTTCCATCCATGACTGTGCCAGACGTACATTACTCCTTCCATCCATGACTCTGCCAGACGTACATTACTCCTTCCATCCATGACTCTGCCAGACGTACATTACTCCTTCCATCCATGACTCTGCCAGACGTACATTACCCCTTCCATCCATGACTCTGCCAGACGTACATTACTCCTTCCATCCATGACTCTGCCAGACGTACATTACTCCTTCCATCCATGACTCTGCCAGACATACATTACCCCTTCTATCCATGACTCTGCCAGATGTACATTACTCCTTCCAACCATGACTCTGCCAGACGTACATTACCCCTTCAATCCATGACTCTGCCAGACGTACATTACTCCTTCCAACCATGACTCTGCCAGACGTACATTACCCCTTCAATCCATGACTCTGCCAGACGTACATTACTCCTTCCATCCATGACTCCGCCAGAAGTACATTACCCCTTCTATTAATGACTCTGCAAGAGGTACATCACCTCTCCCATTCATGCCTCTGCCAGGGGTACGTCACCCATAGGCGTCCGCATGAGGGTGCAAGGGGGGTGTCGGCACACGCAGCCCTCAAAATTTCCACTCGCCTGCTCGCATTTGGCGAGTGGAAATTAGCAGAGGGCGAGTGTGGAGCAGGGGCGGACTGGGATGACAATTTCCTGGCTGATCGCTTCTGGCAGAAGCGATGTGGGCCATCAGAGTGCCCCAGAAGGGGGGCTCTCTGCCCCCGGGCCACTCTGATGTCCTGTACAAAAGGCCATATACCACTTTTGACAGAAGCGATCAGCCAGGAAACTGTCAGAACGATCGGGCAGCCGGGTGAGACAGAGCGGCAATCTCCCACTGAGACGCGGCTTGTATATGAATAGCCGGCCGCTGTCAAACAAAGTCCCGCCTCCTGGACCAGCATTGGACTGGTGTGCTGTCTATTAGAGTAGCTGGCCTAGGAGGCGGGACTTCGTTTGACAGCGGCGGCTATTCATATACAGGCCGCGTCTCAGCAGGAGATCCCCGCTCTGTGTTATCCGGCTGGCAGATCCTCCTGAATCCTCCCTGATGCATTGCTGGGCATTGATGAGGCTGCATGTATGGGCAATGATATGCTGCACTGATGGGCAATAATATGCTGCACTGATGGTCACTGATCGGCTGCACTGATGGGCACTGATGAGGCTGCACTGATGGTCACTGATCGGCTGCACTGATGGGCACTGATGAGGCTGCACTGATGGGCACTGATATGCTTTATGTTAATATATTCAAAGTTGTTGTTAATATTTATTTTTGGAACTTAATTCTGCATAAAACTTTTAACAGTGTAATTTCATGAGATAATTTACGAGGGTGTGTTTAAGGGCAGACTTAGGGGCGGGGCAGGGTATGGGTTAAAAACAGATTAGAAATTGCTAATCAGACAATGGCATCTTGATCCTTCCAGTAAGCTTTTGCATCAGGTTTCTCAAACCTTTGCATGCCTGCATTTTATATGATGACTAAGCCCCTCCCCTTCATGACATTGTCCAAAAGGGGCAGAGCATGGTGACCTTGGTACCATTGTGACCTTAAAATGATGCCCCCCCCCCTGAAAAAAGTTCTGTGGACACCCATGACGTCACCTCTCCCATTCATGACTTTGTTGGAGGTGTATCACTTCTTCCATCTGTGGCTCTGCCATCAGTACATCACCTTTCCCATCCATGACTCTGCCAGATGTACCTCACCTCTCTCATCCACAACTCCGCTGGAGGTATATCACCCTTTCAATCCATAACTCTACAATCAGTACATCACCCCTCTCATCCATCACTCTGCCAGAGGTATATCATCTTTCCCATCAATGACCCATCAATGACTCTGCAATCAGCACATCACTTCTTCTATTCTTGACTCTGCTGGAGGTACATCATCTCTTCCATGCATGACTCTGTTGAAAGTATATAACCTTTCCTTCCCATGACTTCCCGAGATATACAATATTATCACTTCCATCCATGACTTTGTCTAAAATATATTATCACTTTTATCCATGACTCCTAATGTCTTCAGTACATTGCCTTTCCCATCCTTGACTCTTCCAGAGGTACATCACCTCTCCCACTCATATCTCTGCTGGAGATATATTACCTCTTCGATTCATGACCCTGCTGGCAGCATATCTCCTCTTCCATCATCAACTCTTGGAGAGGTACATCACCTCTCCCATTCATGATTCATGAGAGGCGATTTACTGATAATGGCAGACTCATGCATGGAAGGGGTGAAGTATCACCGGCATAGCCATCGGTACACCACCTCTTCTATCCATGACTCCGCCAGAGGTACATCCTGTGAAGATAGTTAGTGGTTCCCAGCAGAGAAGTAATCAGCACATGCTAACATTGGTCTCTACATCCAAAAATGGATTTGTGGCAATATTTGGTCTGATCAAGCCAACATCACCTGCACTCATCCAGCTGGCACCACCTCTCTCACAAGTGTCAGGTGTGTGTAATTCTGGAACTGGCCATTCGGCACCAACCATTGGACCTTAATCCGAGTCTGTGAGAAGATGCTGTAAAACAATCCAGGGTGGTCTGTTCTAAATGATCTGCTTTGGGTGCTCTCTTATGGATGGTCTGATGTGGTTAGTCTGTTCTGAATTATCTGATCTGGTTGGTCTGTTCTGAATGATCTGTTCTGGGTTATGTGTTCTAGGTGATCTCTTCTGAGTGATCAGTTATGGAATTTCTGTATTGGGTGATCTGCTCTAGGTAATCCTGGGTAGAAATATAGAAGTTAGGATGGCATGTTGCTGTGTTGCTGTTTGTGTGATTCCACATGGCCAAGATATGCCCACCTCTGGTGAAGGATCATGGTTTCTAATTTTCTGGCCATTTAGTATACATTGAACTAGTGTGTGTCAAGAGAACTATGGGCCATAGAGTGACCTCTAGATCACTTTGTACGCTACTACTAAAAAACATTTTAAATTCTGCATCAGATTTACATTTAAGTAAAGTTCAGTGAACAGCCAATACTAAAATTCTGAAATATTTTCTTAACCTCAAGTATTCTTTTGGAAAGGACCCTAGCCCTGTTCCCCAGGGATTCAAGATTCATTGATGGAAACTGTGGTACTCGTGGTCTACCTAGCCAAAACCAAGTGGACCCCGTTCTTTGGGGGACCTGCCTACGCAAGGTCCACTCAAGTACTAAGGGGACTGCTCTGAATTGAGACCCCATGGGAGAGGGAAAACCTGACCATCAGGCAGGGGTGTCCAAACTTTTTTCAAAGAGGGCCAGATTTGATGAAGTGAACATACGTGAGGGCCGTCCATTTTGCCTGACATTCTTTGAACCATTAAAATTCGGTCTAAGTGTGTTCATCCGAGCACTAATACACTGCCCAACAAGAATTCTCTTGCCTTTGTGGCTGTGTGTGGTGAAGAGATGAGCTCGGGCGTGTTATTTGGATATATATATATATATATATCTTTTGTGGCAATCAATGCAGCCTTACCATTGCCATGAATCGGCCTTACCTTTGCCATGAATGCAGCTTTACCTTTGCCATGAATGCAGCCTCACCATTGCCATGAATGCAACCTTACCTTTGCCATGAATGCAGCCTTACCATTGACATGAATGAAGCCTCACCATTGCCATGAATGCAGCCTTACCATTGCCATGAATGCAGCCTCACCATTGCCATGAATGCAACCTTACCTTTGCCATGAATGCAGCCTTACCATTGACATGAATGAAGCCTTACCATTGCCATGAATGAAGCCTTATCTTTGCTATGAATGCAGCCTCACCAGTGCCATCAGTGCAGCCTGATCGATGCCCATCTGCAGCCTCGTAGGGGGGCGAGACGAGCGCCAACAGATTACATACAGGAGAATCTCCTGTTTACTCGGCGGCCTCTTTAATACAAAGTCCTGCCTCCTATGATAGACAGAACAGTCGTCCAATGGCAGCCCAGGAGACGGGACTTCCTATTACAGACACCGCAGAGTAAACAGGAGATTCTCCTGTAGGTAATCTGACGACGCTCATCCCACCCTCTCCGAGGCAGCGCCGATAAATACGATATATATCTTTTGTGGCCCTGGGGGCCACAAAGGATATATATGTCCAAATCAACAGGGTTGGCCCGCAGGCTGGACTTTGGACATGCCTGCCCTAAGGCCACGTGTCCTCCTCACCAAGACTTTAAAGTGATTGCAAAGTCTCAAGCTTTTTCACCATAATTGCATTCTATACATTAAGGTGAAAAACCTTCTTCGCTGCAGCCCCCCCCCCCCAGAGCCCCCTTTTTTCTTACCTGAGCTCGTCCGATCCCGTGATGTGCACAAGCCCAGCCTCTCCAGCCACTGTCTTTATCCTCATTGGATAGACTGATAGCTGGCTCCCGCTGCTGTCAAACAAATCCAGTTACGGGGGGGGAGGGCGAGGCCGAGTCCCGCTGTGTCAGTGGACGCAGCCGTGGGACTCGGGAGCGCACCTGCACGGGTGCCCCCATGGAGAACGGCTTTTCGCGGGGGCAGCTGATGAAGGGGAGGGGCCAGCAGCGCAGGGGGGGCACCCCAGAAGGATCGGAACTTCTCTGTGCAAAATCCTTGCACAAAGCAGGTAAGTATAACATGTTTGTTATAAAACGAACCTTTACAATCACTTTCAAGGCAAGCCCAAGGACCTACACCCTACTAATTGGGAGTGAGTAAAGTGCTATGTGCTGTGCAAACAGTGCAAGACATACAAACATAACAAAGGGGATGGGGGGGGGAAGCCGGCCATAGATGGTTCGACTCTCAGCCGGTTCGACAGGGACTGGCCGAGATTCAAACCATATATGGGCAGGCTGATTGTGCCCAAGTCGATCCATTGATCCACTTGGGCACAACCAGCATTCCGTTTTATCAGCATGCGATTAGTGTTAGTGCCCACTGCCCAGCGTGTTCTCCCGGCAGGGACAGCTCTCCACCATTCCCATGATTCATCAGGACCTGCACGGGGTGCACCGTCAGAATGATAGCGGCAGCACAGGGTTTGCGATGGTGTCAGGCACTGGATGGTTCACCATCAGCAGGAAAGAATTGTTATTTTTAGGTGTTTTTTAGCCCTTTTTCTACTTTCCAGTATTTTTTTTTTTTTCTTCCCCGATATGCGGCGGGTGATCTGTCGAAGGAAGAAAAACAAGTCTGACTGTCCGGGAGGCCTGCCAGACATCTAATCTCGCCGCAATGAGTTTGTTTTTTCCTATTTTATTGTACAACTCCCACTAGGAGCAGGTGCCGGCCCGGATTGCACCGCACGATTTACCGAGAAATTAACATTCATCCGTTTCACTAATAGCCAAAATACGAGTCAGCCTTAAAGGGCCAGGGACCCTTCAACACAACTGGATCTATGTAAAAAGCAGTGAATGTGACTTTCACCAAACATTCTCTGGTGGTGAATCAATCACTGCTATTTAAAACACACGTACCTGGAGGATTCACCTGCAGTGAATGTTTGCTGAATGTCAGATTCACTGCTTTATAAATATGTCACAAAAGGGTTGATTTACTAAAACTAGAGAGAGAGAGCGAAATCCGGTGCAGCTCTGCACAGGAACCAATCAGCTTCCAATTTTTATTGGCAAGGCTTCATTGAACAAGCTGAAGTTAGATAATAGGGGAGATTAAGGCTCGGTTTCCACCAGCGCGACTTTTCATGCGATTTGGGACTGAAAAGTCGCATGACAAGTCGTACCCTGTGATTTCCAATGAGTGCCGTTCACATCTGTGCGACTTCAAAGTAGTCCCTGTACTACTTTGGTCCCACTTTGATGCGACTTGAGGTCCATAGAATTCAAGAATACACAGGCATTGCTTCAAGTCGTGGCAAAAAATAGCGGTAAAATCGCGGCAAAAAAATTGCGTCAAAATCGCTTGACTTTGGGGTTGCAATAAATCTGGAGCACACAAAATTGGCTGCAGCTGTGCATGGTAGCCAATCAGCTTCTAACTTGAGCTTGTTCAATTGGTCTAGGTTCACACCTATGCGCTTTTTTAGTGTGTTTTGCAGTTTGCAGAAACGCACTACAGTCCATTTAGCATGGTTTCCTATGGTACATGTTTATCATCTTTGCGTTTTTCAGCCGCGGCATTTTGGAGAGGTCCGGGGACTTTTTTTTTCCTGCAACAGATTGTGTTTGGCATGTAATTGACTTCAATGGACACGCACCAAAAATGCAAGTGTTGCGTTTTTGATGCAATTTTACATGCATTTTGGGTTTCTTCCCCCCCCCCAGCTCTGCCCCCTCGCTCTGCCATCTGACAGTTCCTAAATAACTAAGGGGCGGGGTCACCCGCTGACATCACCTGGTAGCCCCGCCCCCTTGTGCCGTTGACAACCCAGCATGCACCGGTCGATGACATCACAGGGGGCGGTGCCACCAGGTGCCCTTTCCGGGTGGCCCCTGCCCCTTAGCTATATAAGGAGCCTCCGGTGCAAGAGCAGCTTTTTTTTTTTTTGCGGTGGCGGTGGGCATCGTGATTGACGATAGATCTACACCGGGGGAGGGGGGACATTTTTTAAAAATGTTTCTTTTTTAATAAAGGACTTTTTAATAAATAACTTATGTTCTGTCTTTACTCACTTTTTCCATTTTTTTGGTGAATGGGTAGGGGCATAGTTTCCAACTGTCCCTGATTTGGAGGGACTGTCCCTGATTTGAAGCAATGTCCCTCTGTCCCTCTTTCCTCCTCATTTGTCCCTCATTAAGGTCTGATCTGTATAGATGTATATAAAATGCACTTTTTATCTATCAAAAAGTGTTTTTCAGCTCTAAACCTTTCATCTGATTTCTAAATTGCTGCATTTGTAAATTCCAAAAGCCAATATAAAGGAATAGTAGTGGTAAAAAAAAGGACTTGTGGGTTTAACCATTCTTATTTTTTTTGTACAGTTCTCCTTTAAGGGGGCGTGGCAAGGGGTGTGTCCTATGCCTGCATACTTTTGCTGATAGGTGTCCCTCATTCCCATCTCAAAAAGTTGGGAGGTATGGGTAGGGGCACTATGTACCCCATATTCATTCACAAAGGGGGTGGGGCCAGAACCTGGGAGCCCCCTTGTTACATAGATTGGTGCTCCCTAGAGATATATTCCTATGTAATTACCCTTTTGGTTCAGTGGCAAAGAGGTACAAACTAATTCATTATTTCTGTTTTTTGTTTAATTTTTATTGATTTAGAGTTACTTTAACAATTAGAATAATTTTTATTTTTTATTTAATATTTACCATGGGGATTACTAATAGACTCCTACAAGTGGTTGGTATATATTAGGGGTTTTGGCCCTTTAGTTGGGTTTTATATCTATCAGTGTCCCCTGCCTATTGTGGTGTTTAGTGTCACTGTTAACACTTAGGACCTGAGCTATACAGGATATCTGACTTTGTTTTCGGATAACTGTTCATGGGTTTTTGATAAGCGCCTCCAGTGTTGGTCGCTCATAATTACCATTTGCGCAGATTTCCTTACCGTTATATTAGGGTGACTTGCAATCTGGCTTACGATCAGGATCAGTGTGGTGGATGCGGTGGCCTAACATTAACCGTAACAAAAATGGAGTTCATTACATCAGCTGCCCGAGGATCAGGCTTGGGTATGTGGGTTGACTATTTATATTGGGGGCCTGTGCTCCAGGACGACGTCGGACTTGTGATGAAACGCGTCGGGGGAGCGATGTGCTGACGTCACCGCGCTGTTCTACGTCCCGTTTGCACGGGCGTTTGTATTGTTGCTGGCCGGCTTGCGTTTTATTGCATGCTTTGCGGAACGCCCGGAACTTGCAACGTTCTCCGGAGAATTTTTCAGGTGTAGGCACCCTGGGCTCTGGTGGGAGCATTACTACAGAGGGCGCTGAGGCAGGATTAGCAGGTGCGGCTCCCAGAGGGGAGGCTGAGAGGGCCTGGACCTGTCCTTCCAGTCTGGTATAGCCCTCCTGTAAGCTCTTGACGACTTGGGTGAGGCCCGCTAGGTGCCTGCAAAGTTCATTCATGGTTGAGGCCCCCTGCCCAGACTCAGTCATGGCTGCCTGATACTGTCAGGTCCCACACTTACCAGACAGGTGAGTCCGCTTGGGCAGAGGGTAGGCTCCCTTACGTATCCGATTCGGGGCCCTGATAGAGTAAACAGGAAGCCCATGAATGCGGAGTGGTATGAGGGCCTGGAGCAGGGTGGTCTTGCAAGCAACTGGTAGAGCTTCAGAAATGCTGGAACAGATGCTGAGCAGGAGCTTATCAGGCTGGTCACACACAGGCAGAGGTCGGCAGCGGGCTGGCAGCAACGGTACAAAAGGGAGCAGGCAGAAACAAGGTCAAACAAGCCGGGGTCGGGTTCAGGCAGCAATCAAGGGAGGTCCAAAGGCAAGCCGGGTCACAACGGGTCAAACTTCAGGAGATACAGGAACACGGAGAGGATCACAGAACTAGACACAGAGCTGTTGATCAGGCAGCACCGAACAGGGATAGAGGCAGACTTAAATAGGCTGATTGGTGCCAAAACGCCGCGCTCGTGCACGCGCCGATTCGCCAAAGCGCCCCGCGCCCCCGTACGCGCCCGAGCGCGCCCCCGACACCACCATGCCAACACCACCAGGCACGCCCGCGGTAACACCCATAGGCAAACGCGCGCTAGCCACCCTGCACGCCACGGCCGGTCAGACCAGACACGCCAGTGCCCCCAGGAACACGCGCCCCAGCACGCACAGAGACACGAGCACCAACGCGCCCCGGCGCGCACCGGTGCCCAACCAGGTAACCTCTCTGACACCCTCACCCCTCTCTTTCCTGACCTGCCGGGCTTCATGCTCCGATAAGGGTCTGCTATGGATTTTGGGGGCACCCCACGCCATTTGTTTTTGCATATTTTTTATTGCTGGCAATTCTTGTTTTTACATTCAGCTGACAGCAGGGAATCCTGCTGGCAGCTGTTCAACCACTGGTTGTTAACCAGTTGCCGGCCTCCCACCCACCATCAAATTGGCGTAGGGACAGTGCAGTTCTCGTTCTGGGTGGACGTCATATGAAGCAGCTGCGGCTTTTTAACCATGTGATCGGCTGTGTCCAATCACAGCTGGTCACATGTAAACAAGGAAGTGCCGTGAATCGGCTCTCCTCGCCACACACTCTGTCAGTGCCGATCAGTGGCATCTGCTCGCAGGGGAGACCTGGGCCAGTAATCAGGGCACTGATCATCAGTGCCCTGATTACAGGAAAGCCCCAGCAGTGCCCATCTGTGCCACCAATCAGTGCCTATCAGTGCCACCAATCAGTGCCCATCAGCTCCACCAATCAGTGCCCATAAGTGATGCCAGTCAGTGCAGCCTTTCAGTGCCCATCAGAGCCTGCTCATCAGCGTCCATCAGTACCACAAATCAGTGCCCATCAGTGCTTCAGATCAGTGCCCACCAGCTCCACACATTAGTCCTGCCTATCAGTGCCCGCCGCTGCTGCCTATCAGTGCCCACCACTGCCACCTATCAGTGCCCGCCGCCTATCATTGCCCACCAGTGCCACCTATCAGTGCCACCTATCAGTGCTCACAAGTGCCACCTATCTGTGCCCATCAGTGCGGCATATTAGTGCCTCCTCATCAGTGCCACCTAATCAGTGCCCATAAGTGCAGCCTATCAGTGCCACCTCATCAGCGCACATCAGTGAAGGAGAAAAATTACTTACTTACAAAATGTACCGCCAGAAACTGGCCATACACTATACAATTTTCTTGTACAATTTTCCTTTAGATTTACCAAAATCATATAATATGAGGTCACACCTAAACACTTTCAATTTGTATGCAGTCAGGGAGGCCCTTGGACTAGGTAGTTGAAGGGAAATCTAAAGGAAATTGAACAAGAAAATTGTATAATGTATAGCCAGCCTAAATCTCCAAACCCATTCATCACGTGTATTCTCCTTGAATTTTGGTTTGCTTTTATGTATTTCTTCCAGATCTGTGCATTAATCCAGTGTGAGACTTCCTGTAATAAAGACCGCTCACCGCCGCTCCCTCTCCTTGTGCAAGGGGACTGGTCTTGTCTCCGCCCCTTTCTGTCATTTTCTGTAGTGGGTGGAGCCTGTCAGGTCCCTCCCACCGCTCTGCTCTCTGCACAGGCTACGTACAGCCCAGTGATGATGTCACTGCTACTTCTGGGTTTGCAAACGTGTTTGGTGTACACCAAGTGGATTTACATCCTTTGTGGCTAATGAGTAGTATATTTAAATGAAAACTTTTGTGCCCAAATTGAAACTTTAATTGAGTGATGCTTTCCAAAGAAAAGAGAATTGTTTGCACAGCGTGCGAATGTTCCGAGCGGCTTTTTTACCCAATATAACGCCTTAAAACTTTCCCCTTTTAGGTTTAGTGATAGTTGTAGGGAGCAGAGAGGATGCTGAGCAGATGTCTTTTATTCATGGATAGGAAGTGTAATGGGGGGGGATGGACTTACCATTCGCCAGAGGCCTCTCCTTATCCAGCCTCTCCATACACTCCTGTCTGTACTGAGTCCACTTCTTCAGCACGCCCTCCAGGACAGCGCCCCGGACCTGCCAGACGACACAAGTGTTTATAGGAGATTAATGAGAGCGTTCCTACTAAATACACGACACAGAGCACGTCCCGAGAACCCCAGATCACTACAACATTTATCTGCATGTCCAACATACAGAGCAGCAAAGTCACATTGATTTAATATCATTAAAAACTTTATTATTCCTCTAAGACAGTGAACTCCAAACTGCGGCCCTTTGCTTGCTTTTACCCGGCCCTTGGGGCCATAATTACCCCCAATAACACCAATGAAGGGGAACAATTCCTCCAACAATTTTTTACACTGACACCAACAATGGGGCACAATGACACCGAATGGTGGGGCACTATTCCTCCCAATGAGACCAACAATGGGGCCCAATGACACCATCGATGGGACGCAATTTCTCCCAATGGCACAAACAACTGGGCTTAATGACAGCATTAATGGGGGACAATTCCTCGCACTTATACCAATGATGGGGCACAATTTCTCCCAATGACACCAACAATGGGGCCCAATGACACCCAATGATAGGGCACTATGCCATCCAATGAGACCAACAATGGGGCCCAATGACACCTAATGATAGGGCACTATACCATCCAATGAGATCAACAATGGGGCCCGATGACACCTAATGATGGGGCACTATTCCTCCCAATGAGACCAACAATGGGGCCAGATGACACCTAATGATGGGGCACTATTCCTCCCAATGAAACCAACAATGGGGCCCAATGACACCCACTGATAGGACACTATTCCTCCCAATGAAACCAACAACGGAGCCCAATGACACCCACTGATAGGACACTATTCCTCCCAATGAAACCAACAACGGAGCCCAATGACACCCACTGATAGGACACTATTCCTCCCAATGAAACCAACAATGGAGCCCAATGACACCCACTAATAGGACACTATTTCTCCCAATGAAATCAACAACGGAGCCCAATGACACCCACTTATAGGACACTATTCCTCCCAATGAAACCAACAACGGAGCCCAATGACACCCACTGATAGGACACTATTCCTCCCAATGAAACCAACAACGGGGCCCAATGACACCCACTGATAGCACACTATTCCTCCCAATGAAACCAACAATGGAGCCCAATGACACCCACTGACAGGACACTATTCCTGCCAATGAAATCAACAACGGGGCCCAATGACACCCACCGATAGGACACTATTCCTCCCAATGAGACCAACAATGGAGCCCAATGACACCCACCGATAGGACACTATTCCTCCCAATGAGACCAACAACAGGGCCCAATGACACCCACTGATAGGACACTATTCCTCCCAATGAAACCAACAACGGAGCCCAATGACACCCTCTGATAGGACACTATTCCTCCCAATGAAACCAACAATGGAGCCCAATGACACCCACTGATAGGACACTATTCCTCCCATTGAAACCAACAACGGAGCCCAATGACACCCACTGATAGGATACTATTCCTCCCATTGAAACCAACAATGGAGCCCAATGACACCCACTGATAGGACACTATTCCTCCCATTGAAACCAACAACGGAGCCCAATGACACCCACTGATAGGACACTATTCCTCCCATTGAAACCAACAACGGCGCCCAATGACACCCACGTATATGACACTATTCCTCCCAATCTGACCAACAATGGGGCCCAATGACACCACTGATGAGGAACAAATTCTCTCAATGACACAAACAATTGGGCCCAATGACACCAATAATGGGGCACAATTCTTCCCAGTGACATCAAGAACGGGGCACAATTCCCCCTACTGACACCAATAATGAGGCACAATTCCACTGAAACAAACAATAGAGCATTTTTTTCCCCCCACTGATGTTGGGACTTTTTCTACCCCCAATGGCCATAGTCCGCCCCCCCTAAAGTCTGAAAAACTGTAAACTGGCCCTTTGTTTAGAAAGTTTGGCGACCCCTGGTCTAAGACATACAGTAACTTATATCAAAAAGTCATCCCTCCTTTATATCTTATATCTGGAGAGTGGTGATGTCACTCCTGTATAATATAACATATGTAGCAAGGTCTCTGGCCTTGTCCAGTCTAATGAGAACTTTCCAGGGCCAAAGATAGCTGACATCCTTCTGTATGGGGTGGGTTGTGAGGCATGGTGGTTGCAAGATGGACAAAGTTATTGGGCGCCAGACACTTCATGGATGTAAAAGAGGTTTTTATTTCTCTTAACAGTCCTTTTTGTATTTTTTGGGGAAAGAGGGTTAGGGCCAGGACACCCTTAGATAGTTGCAAATTTAATTGGCAGACTCCGAGACTTCACTAAGAGAACAGCCGTGCAGGGAAAGGCCCCAGCAAGAAGCCACATGCAGCTGCTGACTTTTAATAATCGGATATTCACCTGTCCCGGGGTCCTGCTCGTCTCCCCCTCCTCTCTGCGGCGCCGGTATTGTAACTGTGGGCGCACAGCTGTGGCTTCACAGCCGGTCACCCACTGCACATGCGCGAGCCGCGCAGCGCGCCGTGACTGGCCAGGCAATCATCTGGGACGTTTTCCAATTGATGGCCGAGAGGGAGGGGGGAGAGGTGATATCCCTTCCGGTACAGCGGTGCGCCGTGAGGAAGTAGGAGCTGGAACCATCTAAAAAGAAGGAACCATCAAAAAATGACATGCCAAATGTGGCATGTCAGAGGGTCACCTTCCCCTAAAGCAGAAGTTCCATTTTTGGGTGGAACTCTGCTTTAACAGTTCCTAACTCAAACGTAACAGTCCTTTCAGCTCCACTACAACTGCCACTTGTAGTTCTTCAACACTGAGCTCCCGGTTTCTCACTAGACCCTCTGATTCACTGACTCTGAATCCCTTGAGCTCCTCCAAGATTTGCGGTGGTATCTCCCTCAAACGTCACCCACGCTTCCCTCCTGGGTCACTAGCTTGGCACTCCAGATACTTCTCAAGCTTCACCCCTGCTGACCGGCTAGGTCCCTGGCTTGACTCACAAGGCTGCTCTGCAAGTGTCTCCTCCCCTGGTTGGGTCTCTGACTTGATCACTGCCTGAAGTTTCCCGGTTCTCCACCATGCCCGTTTGGTGAGAATATGGTTCCGGTACTTGCTTCAGTTACTCACTGTGGTCCCTGGTAAATGTGGATGGTCCCTTCATGGTGACAGCTTCCCTTCTACCTCCGACCACGACAGGTTCTCCGGCCGGCAGAACGGTCACTTCTGGTTGGACTGCCGCAAACCCAACCCTGCGCTGCCCTCTTTACCTCTGGATAGGCCCTCAGACAGCCTGGCAGCCAGATGCCCCCGGGATAGGCCCAATCTCTGGCTTAGCAGCCCGGGGCGTACGACACACGTCCATCCAGACAGCCATCCAGGTGGCACAGAATACAGATCACCTGACTCTACTCAAATATATAGGTTCTCCCAGCAGGCCAAGGGTCCCAAGAAAACCCCTGCCCATTGGCTGAGATACCCCATATACTCATAACCTGACCTTGGGTTGCCCTTCTCATATCAAGTACCACCAAATACCCGGCCACCTAGTGGTAGAAGAGAAAAGTGCAACAAGGCCAAACTTAGGGAGAAATCAATAGATAGTTACATAGATAGTCAGGTTGAAAAAAGACACAAGTCCATCTACTGCAGTTCAACCATAAAAAAATCTATCAATCTCTATCAATCGACCGAGATAAATATTCTTGGCAAATCAATTTGTGAGGAGCTCCTTCACTTAGGGATAAATCAATAGTTACATTGTTACATAGTTAGTCAAGTTGAAAAAAGACACAAGTCCATCTAGTTCAACCATAAAAAAAATCTATCAATCTCTATCAATCGACCAAGATAACTACTCCTGGCAAGTAAATTTGTGAGGAGCTCCCTGACTAAACCCCAGGGTGCTACACATATATCTGGAGAGCGGTGATGTCACTCCTGTATAATATAACATATATCTGGAGAGCGGTGATGTCACTCCTGTATAATATAACTTATATCTGGAGAGCGGTGATGTCACTCCTGTATAATATAACTTATATCTGGAGAGCGGTGATGTCACTCCTGTATTATATAACATATATCTGGAGAGCCGTGATGTCACTCCTGTATAATATAACATATATCTGGAGAGCGGTGATGTCACTCCTGTATAATATAACATATATCTGGAGAGCGGTGATGTCACTCCTGTATAACTACTGCAAATTAATAGCATAACGTGCTAGTATGCATGGCATACTAGCACATTATAAAAGACTTACCTGAAAACGTAGCTCTCCAGCGGCACGCTGTCACCGCTGACAGGGCTTCCCGGGCCGACGTCACGGCCGCTATGCGGTTCTCTCTATGGATGCCACATTGTCCATTTAGAGTGTAGTGCGCATGCGCCGGTGACATCACCAGCGCTGCTAAAGTAGGTATAAATAAAAAATACGCCTTTACTACGACTTTAAAACCTGACCATACTTTATTAAATCTGTCATAACATTGTATTGCGTGCAGCAAGGAAGGAGAACATGTGAAAGTCTCGGCGTCTCTAAGATAATAAAGGATTTCTATACAATGATGTGTATATACATTTTTATTTCATCAACTGTCAAAACTTTCCCCGTAGAGTACAACACCTCCCCCGCCGCCGATCGCTCTGCCTTCATCTGACCACCGCCGCTCTCACATCTCTTCATCCCGACCTGTTAAACATTTACTGGATGGAGATAATATTTATTATATCCTAAAAGATGTTTTACAGGAACGTGCAAATCTGTCTTCTCTGTGGGTTGAATACAAGGAGCTCCTCGCTGCCCCCATCATTGTCATATAGACGTCCCTTAAAGAAACATCGGAGATTTTCTTTTTTTTTTCACTTTCCATTTGACCTTCACCGGTTAGTACATAAACTGTTTGTGTTTATAGCTGACCTAAAGCTAAAAAAAGAAATATTTATCCACTGAAATTTATTTAAAAGAAAACCGCAGATTCCAGGGTTGTGTCTGAGCTATTTAAGGAGCATGTCAAGGAAAAATGTCACATAAAAAACGAATCCTGTGCATCTCTATTATACATGCACATTTCTCCATGTTTTATCTCTTTAAACAATTTGCAAGTACAGAAAAATAACTGTTGGTGTGCCCCAGTGTAAGGGTCTATATACTGAGGGTGGGGGGGGGGTCTATATACTCAGGGGGGTCTATACTGATGGGGAGTCTATACTGATGGGGGGGGGCTATACTGATGGGGGGTCTATACTGATGGGGAGTCTATACTGAGGGGGGTCTATACTGATGGGGAGTCTATACTGAGGGGGGTCTATACTGATGGGGAGTCTATACTGATGGGGAGTCTATACTGAGGGGGGGTCTATACTGATGGGTCTATACTGATGGGGAGTCTATACTGATGGGGGTCTGCATTGAGGGGGGTCTATACTGAGGGGGGGTCTATACTGATGGCGGGGTCTATATTGAAGGGAGGTGTCTATACTGATGGGAGGGTCTAACTGAGGGGGGGTCTATACTGAGGGGGGTCTATACTGATGGGGGATCTGTACTGAAGAGAGGTGCCTATACTGATGGGGGGGTCTATACTGAAGAGAGGGGTCTATACTGAGGGGGGTCTAACTGATAGGGGAGCTATACTGATGGGGGGTCTATACTGATGGGGGGGTCTGCACTGATGGAGGGATGTCTGCACTGCGGGAGGTGGGTCTATACTGAGGGGGGAGGTCTATACTGATGGCGGGGGGTCTGTACTGAGGGAGGGGGTCAGTACTTAGTGGGGGGGGTCTATACTAAGGAAAGGGGGTCTGTACTTAGTGGGGGGTCTATACTGAGGAAAGGGGGTCTGTACTTAGTAGGGGGGTCTATATTGAGGAAAGGGGGTCTGTACTTAGAGGGGGGGTCTATACTGAGGAAAGGGGGTCTGTACTTAGTGGTGGTCTATACTTGGGGGGGTCTATACTGAGGGAGGGGGGTCTGTACTTAGTGGGGGGGCCTATACTGAGGAAGAGGGGTCTGTACTTAGTGAGGTGGGTCTGTACTGAGGGAGGGGGATCTATACTGCGGAAGGGGGATAAGTACTTAGTGGGGGGGTCTATACTGAGAGAGGGGGGTCTGTACTGTGGGGGGGACTTACTGAGGGGGGACTATAGTTGGTGGTGGGGGGTTGACACCAATTTTTTCCGCACCGGGTGACACCAACCCTAGTGACGCCACTGAGTGTAAGTGGTGTCAGCCCTGCCTACTAAATTTCTGATGTAGTACAAAGAGCACAGACCTCATCTCCTCCCCATCCTTATCTCTAAGGTACTCTCCTCATCTCTTCCATTTCTACTAATTTTCTCCCACCTTCCCATCCCCCCCCCCCCCCCCCCCATCTGCTACCTTGTACTCATTTTCCACACCCTTCTCATCTCCATAACCCCCTCTTATCTCCTTCTGCTTCCTGTTTCTTCATTACATTACCTGTCTTCATCTCCATAACCCCTCCTTATTTCCTCCTCCCTACTCATCTCCATGACACAACTCATCTCCTCCCTCTCTTTTTATATCCATAACCCCCGCCACCTCATCTCCTCCCCCTCTCCTCTTCTCTGTAACTCCCCTAATCTCCTCCCCCTCTCCTCTACTCCATAACCCCTACTCTTCTCTTTTCCATAACCCCCCTCATCTCCTCCCTCTCTCCTCTTCTCCATAACCCTTACTTATCTCCTCCCCTCCTCCATAACCCCTCATCTCCTCCCCTTCTCTATAACCCCCTCATCTCCACTCCCTCTCATCTTCTCCATATCCCCTACTTATATCCTATCACACTTCTCTTCTCCATAACCCCTACTCATCTACTCACTTCTCCTCCATAACACTTCTCATCTCCTCCCCCTCTCCTCTTCCCCATAATCCCCCTCATCTCCTCCCCCTCTCTTCTTCTCCATAACTCCCCTCATCTCCTCCCTCTCTCCTCTTCCCAATACCCCACCTCATACCCCCCATCCCTCTTCTCCGTAACCCCCTCATCTCCTCCCCGTCTTCTCTTCTCCATAACCCCCCTCATCTTCTCCCCCTCACCTCTTTTCTATAACCCCCTCATCTTCGCCCCCCTCTCCTCTTCTCCATAACCCCCACTCATCTCCTACCCATCTCCTCTTCTCCATAACCCCCTATCTCCTTCCCCTCTTCTCTTCTCCAAATCCCCTACTCATCTCTTCACCCTCTCCTCTTCTCCATAACCCCTACTCATCTCCTCCCACACTCCTCATTTTCTCCCTTTCCTCTTCTCTGTAACCCTTCCTCTTCTCCTCCCTCTCTCCTAATTTAATTTCCCCTCTTCAACTCCATAACCCCTCCATGTGCACAGGCAGAGAGCACAGGATATTATCAGTTCCCAACATTTCTGGCAAAATGTACTCGTATTTTTCCACTCCATCAAACAAATATAACAAAACACTTCCAATGGTATATTTAACAGACTAAAGGGGAGCAAGTAAGAGAAGGATTACTGTTGAGGTCTATGCTAATAAGGTGAATTAAAACGATGAGCTCCAGTTGTGCCCATTTTTAAAAAAAAGTTTGATAGTTCTCCTACTCGCTCTTCTTTTTCTTTTCTGGGCCACTGAGGTGCGTGCCAGCCCATTACATTTTCACATAAATGTGAAAAAAAGTGTGTGCTTTAAGCACTTTAGCAATTAGGAACCTGAGCAAATCGAGATGTCCACTGATGCCTGTTGACTGGTGGTCATCCTTGGTGCAATCTCCAATGTGTGTGATATCTCTGAGGGCATAACTGGAGCACCGGTGAAGGTATTGAGTTACAAGGAGAGAGTCCAGAGCACACGGGAACCATAGAAGGCTGTTAAAGAAAGCAGCAGAAACAGAACACAAATTAGGATTGGACGGCCCAGGGGAAGCACCATGGTGAAGAGCTGATGAGGACCAAATCCACCCAACCACCCAATACCCAACCATGCTCTAGATGAATGACCATGTCAGAGATGGACACTAACTGGCTAAATCCAGGTACCAGCCTGCCAGGGGCAAGAAATACAACCATAGAAAATGGAAAATATAACAAAACAAGCATGTGATGGAGCAAGTAACATGTTCCCTTCAAAGTGTCCCACCATCTTTGGCCTTAGTCTGAAGTCATTTGATGGCTGATGGCCCAAAGCAGCTGCCCATTCACTCCCCCCCTCTTCATTTTTCCTTCTTTTATCCTGGCCCGTCCCCTCTTCTTCCAAAGACCGAATTTGTTTACTGTACAATAGAGAGCCAAGGACCTTCTTAAGTGGCCGTGATGACTTTCCCACAATGCCCTTCGCTCTATAACATCCTCATAAGGATAATTGATGGCGGCTGTCATAACTTTTTGATGTCTCCCCGCGGGCTTGTGATTAACCTCCGCTTGTTAATATCCTTTCACCTCTTTTCTTAATACTTGTTATTTTTACAGCATGTTGCAGTTATTTGGATGCCGTCCACTTGCCATCGCAATGTAAACACTCCCACTAAATGTATAAACTGTGCGGACGCCTGCCTTTTGTCAAAGTCGAGACATCTGTGAAAACAAAAACTGTTTATAAATGCAACTCAACCAAACAAAGTTACTGTGCAATGTCGGAGCGAGCGATAAGGGGTCGTTCAATGGCGAATTAAGACTTTTGGAAGAGTCTTGGCTCAGGAAACTGTGGTTCATGGCTCGGTGGGAAGGAGGGGTGGGGTGGTGCGGCTCTCGTTCTGGATGGACGTCATATGACCGCGCCCAGAACGGCCGCTCTCACGCACCCCCGGGGGTTGCTAGGATACGGCGCGACCCCGATCTCTGTAAATAACCTTTAATCCTCAGTCTTTAATCTTTAATCTTTAACCATGTGATCGGCTGTGTCCAATCACATGTAAACATGGAGATGCTGGTAATTGGCTCTCCTCGCCTCACACTGACAGAGTGTGAGGAGAGGAGAGCCGATCAGCGGCATCTCCTCACAGAGGACATCTAGGCACGTAATCTGGGCACTGATAATCAGTGCCCTGATTACAATAAAGCGCCCACAGTGCCAGAAGTGAGTGCCCACTGGTGCCAGCAGTGTGCCCACCAGTGCCAGCAGTGAGTGCTCACCAATGCCAGCAAACAACGCCCACAAGTGGCAGCAATCAGTACCCATTAGTGATGCCAGTCAGTGCTGGCTATCAATG
Organism: Lithobates clamitans; assembly: GCA_037952925.1. NCBI lineage: Eukaryota > Metazoa > Chordata > Amphibia > Anura > Ranidae > Lithobates > Lithobates clamitans. The sequence continues at coordinate 413,589 of JBBGZY010001722.1, read as the reverse complement.
CTGCCCGTCCATACCTATCACTGCTGCCCATCAGTGCCGGCTATCTGTGTCGCGTATCTGTGCCGCCTGTGCCCACCAGTGCCGCCTATCTGTGCCCATCAGTGCCACCCATCAGTGTCCACCAGTGCCGCCTATCAGTGCTCATCAGTGCCACATATCAGTGCCCATAAGTGCGGCATATTCGTGCCTCCTTATCAGTGCCACCTAATCAGTGCCCATAAGTGCCATCTTATCAGTGCAGCCTATCAGTGCCTATCAGTGCCTCCTCATTAGCGCCCATCAGTGAAGGACAAAAATGACTTACTTACTAAATTTACTGACGGAAACTAAGAAAAACTTTAATTTTTTTCAAAATTTTCAGTCTATTTTTTTTTTAGGAAAAAAATAAAAAACCCAGAAGTGATTAAATACCACCAAAAGAAAGCTCTATTTGTGTGAAGAAAATAATAAAAATGTCACATTTTTACAGTGAAGCATGACCGCGCAATTGTCATTCAAAGTGTGACAGCGCTGAAAGCTGAAAAATGGAAAAATGGCCTGGGCAGGAAGGAGGTGTAAGTGCCCGATATTGAAGTAGTTAAAAATACTTTTACTTAGTACCTGCTGTGCTGAACCTCCCCCCCCCCAAGCAAAAAATGATCTACGGCCCTGATAGCCTCCTCCCATATGTTACTATATGAAGAAATAGTAAGAAAATGGTATTTTGAAGTTTTGAAAATTGTAAAAAGCTTTCCTCTTTTACTATTTAATCCATTTGATTTGCGCTTGATCTGATCTGTAGTCTAGGAAGAATTCCGATTTTTCCGTGTCCTGTCCCCAGGGCTGGTGCAAGGATTTTTTACACCCTAGGTGAAACCTCATTGTGCCGCCCCCCCCGGCTCCACCCCTGACTCCACCCCTTTTTCCCTGCCCATGTAAAAACCTCTCCTTTTTAATGAAGGGCCCATCAAATGCAGCCTCACCAGTGCCCATCAATGCAGCCTATCAACGGCAATTAATGCAGCCTCACCAACGCCAATTAATGCAGCCTCGCCAGCGCCAATTAATGCAGCCCTTACCAGCGCCAATCAATGCAGCCTCACCAGCACCCATCAGTGCAGCCTCACCAGTGCCAATCAATGCAGCCTCACCGGCGCCCATCAATGCAGCCTCACCAGCGCCCATCAATGCAGCCTACCAACACCAATTAATGCAGCCTCACCAGTGCCAATCAATGCAGCCTCACCAGCGCCCATCAGTGCAGCCTCACCAGCGCCAATCAAATGCAGCCTCAACAGCGCCCATCAATGCAGCCTACCAGCGCCAATCAATGCAGCCTCACCAGCGCCCATCAATGCAGCCTCACCAGCGCCAATCAGTGCAGCTTCACCAGCGCCCATCAATGAAGCCTACCAGTGCCCATCAATGCAGCCTCACCAGCGCCCATCAATGCAGCCTACCAGCGCCCATCAATGCAGCCTACCAGCGCCCATCAATGCAGCCTCACCAGTGCCCATCAATGCAGCCTACCAGCGCCCATCAATACAGTCTCACCAGTGCCCATCAATGAATGTTTGCTTGCTTCCATTCATTCAGGAGTTGGGTCACAGATACAGTCCTCTGCCACTGCTGCGCCTCTGACAATATGTGCGAACAGAGCGGCGGTAGCCTGCTGATGCTGAAAATTAGTTGCTTGCTGCAGAAAGTATGAACACCAGTGGCCGGGCACCCTAGACAGCAGGGCACCCTAGGCAGCTGCCTAGTTTGCCTAGTAGTAGCACCGGCCCTGCCTGTCCCAGGTCCCAGCTCGTCATACACAGAGATTCCTTCGGCTCACTGTGAGAAATGAAGCAATAACCACCATAAATCACGTAGGGTCATTGCCGGAATCGTCTGGGACCACCAGTACTTGGAGTACCTCCAAGCCTGCCATCATCACCCCCCCACCCCCCGCTCAGGGATGACCTCTGCATTCTGTTGTATAGACAATGCGGTCACCTGTTTCTTTATTGGGAGCTCATGTGATGCTTCCTATCACACTTCCCGCATCTGATCCTGGTGGTGATGAATACCACAAACACGCCATCAGCACTACCTAAAAAGCTTAAAGGTCAACTCCACCTGGAACATATATTCAGTTTTATGTGGCTGCCTGTTGACAAGCTGAGTCCTATTCTGGCTTTGTCTATCTCTGGGGGGATTCCAGTGGTGAAATCTCTTCCCCAGAATTTATCTACTGACCGTCACACCCGCCAGTCAGAGAGTTCCCTGAGTTTACTCTCAGAGTGTGACGCTCTGCGATGGAATGTAAACTCGGCGGACACGTAAAGGTCGGCATTTTTCCTCTGCTACACAATGTCCCCGACAACTCCAGCTGCTAATCACAGGAAAGCATTAGATATTCACACTCCTCTAATTCCACCTCCACACCACAATCATAATAGAAGAGCGCCAATCATCTGTGAACCTGATTTGCTCCCAACACTGCCCGTGTTCCCAGCTCCGCCCACCTGCTCCAAATACCATTGGGAGGGGGGGGGGGTCTCCCTCACATGACAAATTCTACTTTTATTTTTAGTGCAACTGAACAGAAAGTATATCAATAGAAGGAGACATTGAAAATCAGAGAGAGGGGAACACAAAATAGAGAGCTAGGGGCAAGACAGAGGGGGAGGGGAAGAAAAGAGAGATAGGGAAGAGGGCAGAAGAGTGATATGGGGGATAGCAAGGGGCAAGAGAGAGAGGGTGGAGGGGGCAGAAGGGAAAATTGGGGAATGCAAGAGGCAAGATGGGGGGGGGGGGGCAGAAGAGGAGGAGAAGAGCAAGGGGCAAGAGACAGAAGAGACAGGTGGGAGAGCGCTAGGGGCAAGACAGAGGGGTAGGGGGAAGAAATGAGAGATGGGGGAATGCAAGGGACAAAATGAGGGGGGGGTGCAGAACAGACAGAAAGCAAGGAGCAAAAAGGGGGGTTGAGGGGGGCAGAAGAGAGATATGGAGGACAGCACTGGGCAAGGTGGGGGGGGGGGGGGTGGAAGGGCCGAAGAAAGAAGATATGGATATAGCAAGGGGCAAGACAGAGAGGGGGAGGGGCGGAAGGGAAAGATTGGGGAACAAGTGGCAAGATGGAGGAGGGCAGGAGAGGGAAAGAGGGGAGCAAGACAAGGGGGGGAGGGGGCAGAAGAGACAGGTGGTAAAGAGCTAGAGGCAAGACAGGGGAGGGTGGGGAAGAAAAGAGAGATGGGGGAATGCAAGGGGCAAAATGGAGGGGGTGGGGCGGTGCAGAAGATAGAGAAAGAAAGCAAGGAGCAAGAAAGGGAAGATGGGTGGAATGGGGCAGAAGAGAGATATGGGGGACAGCAAGAGGCAAGATGGGGGGGGGGCAGAAGAAAAAAGATATGGAGGGAGCAAGGGGCAAGACAGAGAGTGGGAGGGGGCAGAAGGGAATGATTAGGGAATGCAAGATGGGGGGGGGGGTGCAGAATAGAGAGATTGGGAGCAAGGGGCAAGAAAGCAGAGGAGGGGGCGGAAGAGAGAGATTGAAAAGTGCTGGGGGCTAGATGGGGGGGATAGCAAAAGAGAGATGGGGAGAACAAAGAGGCTAGACAGACGAGGGGGAGAAAAGAGAGGAGAGCTAGGGGCAAGACTGGGGGGGGGGGCAGGAGAGAGATAGAGTAGGCCTGGGGGGAGAATGTGGGGGGGGGAGAAGAGAGAGCAAGACAGAGGGGGGCTGGAAGAGATAGAAAGAGCTAGGGGCAAGATGAGGGGAGGAGAGGAAGCAGAAGAGAGATGGGCAAGAACAAGGAGCAAGACAGGGGGGGCAGGAGTGAGGGAGGAGAGCTAGAGGAAAGATGTGGGGAGGGGGCAGAAAAGAGAGATAGAAAAGAGCTAGGAGCAGGATGGGGGGGGTAGCAGAAGAGGGATGGGGAGAACAAGAAGCTAGACAGAGGAGGGGGGGAGAAAAGAGAGAGAGGAGAGCTAAGGGGAAAGATGGGGGGCAGAAGAGAGTTATAGGGAAGCGCAAGAGGAAAAATGGGGGGCAAAAGAGAAAGACGGGGGGAGATAAAAGAGCAAAACAAAGAGGGGGGTAGAGGAGGCGTAAAAAAAAGTAAACTAAAGTCCATGTGCCATCATATAAAGGTTGTTTTGTAACATAAACACAACAGTCTTTGAATAGACGGTGAAAACAAATTGTGTGACTAGAAGTGGGATTCCACGTGACATCAATGTTGAGGTGAAGACACAGACAAAAGAACCATCACCGGTTAGTGAGGAGGCTTACCGGAGTGAGAAGACTCAAATGGGCATATGCTCAATGAGTCAACAAGGCTTATGGTGCGACCATCAAAATATGGGACCTCCATATCTGGGCTCCAGATCAAGTTGTAACGCCGCGTACACACGAGCGGACTTTTCGACCGGACTGTTCCGACGGACCGAGTCCGGTGGACAATTCGACCGTGTGTGGGCTTCATCGGACTTGCAGAGGACTTTTTCGGTCGAAAATCTGACGGACTTTAGATTTAGAACATGTTTCAAATCTTTCCGACGGACTCGAGTCCGGTCAAAAAGTCCGCTTGTCTGTATGCTAGTCCGACGGACGAAAACCGATGCTAGGGCAGCTATTGGCTATCAACGTCCTTATTTTAGTCGTATGTCATCACGTACAAATCCATCGGACTTTGGTGTGATCGTGTGTAGGCAAGTCCGTTTGTTCAGGAAAGTCCGTCGGAAGTCCGCCCAAAGTCCATCGGATAGACCGTTGGACCAGTCGGGTCGAAAAGTCAGCTCGTGTGTATAAGCATAAGACGATCCAATTGGTCAAGAGATGTCACCGAGAAGCAGTCCTCAGAAGCAGCCAACTTGTCAGACCAAATCCTCTCAAGTGTTCAAAATAGCATGACTGTTGGTCGGGGTCCCGTCTCTCTCTTCTCTCGGGTTTATCACTCTGAGGAGATCGGGGAAAAACGGGAAGATTCTCCTCACAGTTCCACCTTTTAAAAAAACAGAGTGTTTTCCTCTGCTCCGCTCGGACTTTATAAAAGGTGGAACTGTGAGTAGAATCTTCCCGCTTTTCCCCGATCTCCTCAGAGTGATAAACTCGAGAGGAGAAACACGGGACCCCGACCAAATGTCATGCTATTTTGAACACTTGAGAGGATTTGGTCTGACAAGTTCGCTGCTTCTGAGGACTGCTTCTCGGTGACATCTCTTGACCAATTGGATTGTCTTACAACTTGATCTGGAGCCCAGATGTGGAGGTCCCATATTTTGGTGGTTGCACCATAAGCCTTGTTGACTCACTGAGCATATGCCCATTTGAGTTTTCTCACTCCGGTAAGCCTCCTCACTAACCGGTGGTGGTTCTATTGTCTGTGTCTTCACCTCAACATTGATGTTACCTTGAATCCCACTTCTAGTCATACAATTTGTTTTCACCGTCTATTCAAGGACTGTTGTGTTTATGTTTCAAAACAACCTTTATATGATGGCACATGGACTTTAGTTCTGGTGTGAATTTCACACCAGAACTTAAGTCCAGACTCGAGTCCGGTCGAAAAGTCCGCTCATCTGTATGCTAGTCCGACGGACGAAAACCGACGCTAGGGCAGCTATTGGCTACTGGCTATCAACTTCCTTTTTTTTTGTCCGGTCGTACGTCATCATGTACAAATCTGTTAGACTTTGGTGTGATCATGTGTAGGCAAGTCCATTGGTTCAGGAAAGTCCGTCGGAAGTCCGCCCAAAGTCTGTCGGATAGACAGTCGGACCAGTCCGGTGGAAAAGTCTGCTCGTGTGTACGCGGCATAAGACAATCCAATTGGTCAGGAGATGTCACTGAGAAGCAGTCCTCAGAAGCAGCCAACTTGTCAGACCAAATCCTCTCAAGTGTTCAAAATAGCATGACTGTTGGTCGGGGTCCCGTGTCTCTCTTCTCTCGGGTTTATCACTCTGAGGAGATCGGGGGAAAACGGGAAGATTCTCCTCACAGTTCCACCTTTTATAGAGCCCGAGTGTTCTCCTCTGCTCCGCTCGGTGAAGCAGTCCTCAGAAGCAGCCAACTTCTCAGACCAAATCCTCTCAAGTGTTCAAAATAGCATGACTGTTGGTCGGGGTCCCGTGTCTCTCTTTTCTCGGGTTTATCACTCTGAGGAGATCGGGAGAAAATGGGAAGATTCTCCTCACAGTTCCACCTTTTATAGAGCCCGAGTGTTCTCCTCTGCTCCGCACGGTGAAGCAGTCCTCAGAAGCAGCCAACTTCTCAGACCAAATCCTCTCAAGTGTTCAAAATAGCATGACTGTTGGTCGGGGTCCCGTGTCTCTCTTTTCTCGGGTTTATCACTCTGAGGAGATCGGGGAAAAACGGGAAGATTCTCCTCACAGTTCCACCTTCTATAGAGCCCGAGTGTTCTCCTCTGCTCCGCTCGGAGAAGCAGTCCTCAGAAGCAGCCAACTTGTCAGACCAAATCCTCTCAAGTGTTCAAAATAGCAAGACTGTTGGTCGGGGTCCCGTGTCTCTCCTCTCAGGTTTATCACTCTGAGAAGAGTCCTCACAGTTCCACCTTTTATAAAGCCCGAGCGGAGCAGAGGAGAACACTCGGGCTTTATAAAAGGTGGAACTGTGAGGAGAATCTCCCCGTTTTTCCCCGACCTCCTCAGAGTGATAAACCTTAAAGAAGAGAGACACGGGACCCCGACCAACAGTCTTGCTATTTTGAACACTTGAGAGGATTTGGTCTGACAAGTTGGCTGCTTCTGAGGACTGCTTCTCGGTGACATCTCTTGACCAATTGGATTGTCTTACAACTTGATCTGGAGCCCAGATGTGGAGGTCCCATATTTTGGTGGTTGCACCATAAGCCCTGTTGACTCATTGAGCATATGCCCATTTGAGTCTTCTCACTCCGGTAAGCCTCCTCACTAACCGGTGGTGGTTCTATTGTCTGTGTCTTCACCTCAACATTGATGTCACGTGGAATCCCACTTCTAGTCACACAATTGGTTTTCACCGTCTATTCAAAGACTGTTGTGTTTTGATGAAAATAATGAAAATAAGATGTGAAATTCAGAACTAAAGTCCATGGTCTATCATATAAAGGTTGTTTTGAAACAACCTTTATATGATAGACCATGGACTTTAGTTCTGAATTTCACATCTTATTTTCATTATCATTATTAGTTTTTGCGGTTATTGCACAGTGTACATTAATTTTTTATAGACATGAATTTTTTAATTTTTTTTTTTTTTTTTTTGAGCGCTGCACAAAAATTTTACTTTTCACCTATTTTTTGATTTACACTTGTCGTAGAATTGTGCTGGCTGCTATTAGATGTATGTCAGCGCGATATACACCAATTTTTCCAGTATAAATAGGTAAAAGCAAATAAATATTTTGATTTCTTTCTTATTTTTTTGTGTATTTTAATATCCGATTTAAAAAAAAAATATATATATAATAAAATATAATAAAATAATAAATATAATAAAACACAAATACATTCTTGTTCAAGTTTTCTTTCTTTTTTTTTTACTTTTTTTGCCTAACTTTTTTAAGAATGTAAAAAAAAACAAAAAAACAGAAAATAAAAATAAAATAAAAAGTACAAGATGTTTAATTAATTTGTGTTGTGTGTCCTAATATTGTTTCCTGTTTGAATACTTGATGTGTGCTTTGTTTATAAACAAAGTCATGTGATCAGCAGCTCCTGCCCTTGTTATCCATCCTACGCGATCACATGGCTTTGTTTATCAGCAAAGAAGAGACTCGGCAGCCTGGATGGAGAAGTCGGGGAATCGCTCATCACAGAGGTGCCTTGGTGTGGCGGTGTGGCTTGGCCATACACGGTTAGATTTTTATTGGAGAGCCGGCCAGAACATTCCATCTTGCCATCATTGAGTCGAATAATTTTGTTTGAAAGTCCCAAAAATGTGCACTGGAGGCTGCAGCAAGTCAGATAGAGCCCCATTTCCTGGCTGGAGGACGTCCAGCACCAACTAGCCCTTTCCTCCCCAGCCTGACAGTCCATGGCCGGCCCCTTTCATTCATTGGATTTCATTTCCTAATATTCATGGCGGCTAGACCTTGTGTGGTCTGCACGCAAATGCTGCCTGCCTAGGAGCCCCCACTTCTTCAGACTGACACCCACACAGCAAGGCATTTGGATATTTGCATAACTCCTCCCACGGCTTACAGCAGGGCTAAGGGCTCTACGGAGGAGTTCCGAGGCTGTGATGTTATCAGGAAGTTATGTACAGAATCCTGCAAGCTCCTCCCACCAGCCATGTTCTGCCTTCATTGCGTAGAAAAGCACAGAGACCCGGGGGTGACATAACGAAGTCTAAAATAAGCTATGTAAAGAAGATGGAAATGTTTTCATTGTGTAGATGGGAGTGGGGGAGGGGACCAGGGAAGGCAGAAAATAAGCTCATACCTCCCAACTTTTTGAGATGGGAATGAGGGACACCTATCAGCAAAAGTATGCAGGCACAGGACACGCCCCTTGCCACGCCCCCTAAAAGGAGAATTGTAAAAAGAACAAGATTGGTTAAACCCACAAGTGCTTTTTTTACCACTACTATTCCTTTATATTGGCCTTTGGAATTTACAAATGCAGCAATTTAGAAATCGGATGAAAGGTTTAGCGCTGGAAAACACTTTGATAGGTAGAAAAGTGCATTTTATATACAACTTTATAGATCAGACCAAAATGAAGGACAAATGAGGAGGAAAGAGGGACAGAGGGACATTGCTCCAAATCAGGGACAGTCCCTTGAAATCAGGGACAGTTGGGAGCTTTGTAACCATAATAAACCTCAGCTGTCCTTTCCAGTTTACTGTCCTTCAAACTTTAGGGAGGGGCTGGACTATGGACAGTGGGAGTAGAAAATGTCCTGCTGTCAGTGGGAGTAAATAGTTCCCCATGACTGGTGTTAGTGGGTGGAATAGTGCCCCATCATTGGTGTCAGTGGAAGGAATAGTGCCCCATCATTGGTGTCAGTGAGAGGAATAGTGCCCTAACATTGGTGTCAGTAGAAGGAATAGTTCCCCATCATTGGTATCAGTGGGAGGAATAGTTTCCCATCATTGGTATCAGTGGAAGGAATAGTGCCCTAACATTGGTGTCAGTAGAAGGAATAGTGCCCTATCATTGGTGTCAGTGAGAGGAATAGTTCCCCATCATTGGTGTCAGTGAGAGGAATAGTTCCCCATCATTGGTGTCAGTGGGAGGAATAGTTCCCCATCATTGGTGTCAGTGAGAGGAATAGTGCCCCATTATTGGTATTAGTGGGAGGAATAGTATCCCATCATTGGTGTCAGTGGGAGGAGTAGTGCCCCATCATTGGTGTCAGTGGGAGGAGTAGTGCCCCATCATTGGTGTCAGTGGGAGGAGTAGTGCCCCATCATTGGTGTCAGTGGGAGGAGTAGTGCCCCATCATTGGTGTCAGTGGGTGAGATAGAGTGGCAGGAACTATGGCCCACTGTAGCTGACGGGGGGGGGATAATGCCCCAAGGGCCGGATAAAATCAAGCAGAGGGCCACATCTGGCCCCCGAGCCGCAGTTTTGAGACCACTGCTGTATACAAGGAGACGTGTTGCCAAATATAATGAAGAAACTGATTTTTCATTTCATTTCAGCGAAGTCAATTTTGCTGAACCCTGGAAAGGGGGAGAGTGGGGGGGAGGGGAGTGGGAGAGTGGGGGGGGGGGAGTGGGGGGGAGAGTGGGGGGGTTACACCGAGGGATGGGGTGGAGATTAAGTGCAAGGTGGGGGAGGGGAGAGATAGAGGGATACAATGGGTTAATGAAGAAGGAGGGAGGGAAGCGGGGGATGATCCTGACACATATACACAATCCAGTCCTCATGCAGTGATGAATATCTGTGTTCGTTCGTCATGGCCCTCGCAGAGAGCGCGCAGCTGCTGAGCGTGTTTAGGAAACGTTTTGTATTTATTGCATATACAAAAATCGATTGTGGCTCTTGAGACGAGCTGTGCGCACCGCATGGAGCCGACGCTCAGATCCGGGACTGGCCGCGCCATGGATACGTGAACGCCGCTCCCTGTGTGGTCCTTCTATGGACGGGGCTACGGCGGCACATGACCCGCAGAACGCCGCAGGCCGCTAATTTATCTGTTTATTTCTGTTTTCATTTGCAGAATTTTTATTTTTTTTCCTGCATCTGTTTCTGTGATCTCGTCGGCGGCTTGACAAGCCGGCGCCACAAAAACAGCACCTCCAATTTCATCTCATCTGAAAAACAATGAACAGAGACTCCGGGAAAACATTCACACTTGTGCGACTTGTCGTGCGACTTTAGACGTTGAGTCGCAGCTGTTTTTTATCAATGGCATCTAGTCGTTTTGATGCGACTTAAAGTTGCAGCGACTTTGAAAAGGTGCCTGCGCTACTTTTTTATGTGACTTTGATCCAGAGAGTGTAGACTGATCAAAGTCTCACTCAAAGTCACGCTTGAAATCGTGTGAATGGAGCCTTACTGAACTAGAGATGCTAAATGTATCATCAGCAGAAAAAAAAGCTGCTAGTTTGCCCTTTATGCGACTTCTCTTTGATGCAACGCAACAAATTCAGCAGGCCTTTCACACTGCACACTCAGCAGCCACTTTATTAGTTACACCTTGCTAGTACCGGGTTGGACCCCCTTTTCCCTTCATTCTTCTTGGCATAGATACAACAAGGTGTTGGAAACATTTCTCAGATTTTGGTCCATAGTGACATGATAGCATCACGCAGTTGCTGCAGATTTGTCGGCTGCACATCCATGATGCGAAACCTCCCGTTCCACCACATCCCAAAGGTGCTCTATTGCAGTGGCGGCTGGTGCTCAAAATATTTTGGGGGGGGGATGCAAACAAGCTGAAAAATACTGAACCCCCCCCATCAATTGCAGCCTCACTGTGCCCATCAAATGCAGCCACTGTGCCCATCATATACAACGACGTGTGCCCATCATATGCAGCCACGTGTGCCCATCAAATGCAGCCACTTGTGCCCATCATATGCAGCCACTTGTACCCATCAAATACAGCCACTTGTTCCCATCAAATGCAGCCACTTGTGCCCATCATATGCAGCCACTTGTACCCGTCAAATGCAGCCACTTGTGCCCAGTAAATGCAGCCACTGTGCCCATCAAAGGCAACCTCTATGCCCATCAAATGCAGCCACTTGTGCCCCTCAAATTCAGCCACTTGTGCCCAGTATATGCAGCCACTTGTGCCCATCAAACGCAGCCAATGTGCCCATCAAATGCAACCACTTGTGCCTGTCAAATGCAGCCACTGTGCCCATCAAATGCAACCACTTGTGCCCGTCATATGCAGCCACTTGTGCCAATCATATGCAACCATTGTGCCCATCAAACGCAGCCAATGTGCCCATCAAATGCAACCACTTGTGCCCGTCAAATGCAGCCACTTGTGCCTAGTATATGCAGCCACTTGTGCTCATCATATGCAGCCACTTGTGCCCGTCGAATGCAGCCACCTGTGCCCGGTATATGCAGCCATTGTGCCTATCCAACACAGCCACTATGCCCATCAAACGCAGCCACTTGTGTCCATCATATGCAGCCACTGTGCCCATCATATGCAGCCACTGTGCCCATCATATGCAGCCACTGTGTCCACCGACCCTGATTGGTCTGACGACCTGCCTCCCTGATTGGCGGGGAGGAGCGTTAGTGTGAAAAAAACAAAAATTAATTCGCTATCGTCACACAATTCGGTGGGATCAGGGCGCACTCTCTGCGCCCCGAGCCCACCCTATTTTGAAGCCTACTAGAGCCTCTGGCTTTAATCAGGTGCTTCAAAAAGTACCACCCCCTCCCGTCCCCGTCATAGGAATCCATGCGTCCGGCGTCCTGAAAGGGGCCGGGCGCATGGACGGGGGGGCGGCGCCCGTGCGCCCACAATGCACGGGCTGCCCCTGCTCTATTGGATGAGATGTGAGTGTGGAGGCCATTGGAGTACAGTGACCTCATTGTCCAGTGGTGAGATGATTGCTGATCTGTGACATGGTTTTACTATAACTGTGTGCAGCTGTGCTTGGTAGCCAATCAGCTTCGAACTTCAGCTTGTTCAATTAAGCTTTGACAATAAAACCTGGAAGCTGATTGGTTTCTGTGCCGAGCTGCACTGGATTTTGCACTCTCCAATGTTAGTAAATCCCACCAGTTTTGTAATGCCCATAGGTTCCCTTTAAGTGGAAATTTCTGCTCCAGAAGATGAGTAAGTACATGTGGGATGAAGCAAATAACGTGATACATTATCTGGCGTATAAAGTCGGCAAATGCAGACAGACAGATTGATGTCTTCTCCCCGATCACAGCTGGAAACCCACAAAACATTATCGTCATCGGTCTGCCAGAAAAAACATTTATCATTGGACATCCTCACTCCTCCCTTTGAACTTCCCCAGCACTTGCCTCTTCCAAATCCTCTTCCATGACCCTTCAATGAACACCTACTCCACTGTCTGTACCATGACAGGGAGAAACCCCACGGGATTCTGGGAAAGGGTTTAAACCGCCATTCCCTGGAATCTGCATCTATAAATTATGGGTCTAGTTTGTAGTCATTGCGGTGTATCATTTCCAGGGATAAAGTGGAATATCGGATGTTCTTTCACTGAAAGGGAAAAAGGATAACTTGTCACAATGATGTTTTGTTAGTGAGTGGCACCAGCTGAACGTCAGAGGTTGTGACACCATGCCAATAGGACAACGTCTTGGCAGAAGATGCCTGGGTGGTGACATCCAATGTTACAACTCAGGATAATTTTATGCCAAATACCAATTCTCTGTGTGTGGTGTCCTAAAACTTGAGTTAGTTTATGGCCTATCTGAAGCCAAAGTGCTCAAGTAAATTTCAAACCAGTGAATATGAACTTCCCAAATTGCAGATCTAACTCCGGCCTCCATCCCTGCTGGTCAGACTGCATTGTGCCCCAGAGTTTCACCTCTATTTTATCAATCTCTGCCCAAACAGCAGCTTAAGGTCCCACCACCCCCAAATTGTAGGGCCCAGAATAATATCTTCCTACAGATCTTCTATGGTCCTTCAGTACCCTCCCATTGAATCAATACTTTGTCCTCCACCCTCTGTCAATTAAATGACTCTTCATTTCCACTCTTTATCCATTCAATCACTCTATCTCTCACCCTCTATCCATCCAATGACACTTCACCTCCACCCTTTCCCCATCCATCAACTCTCCATTCCCCAAATTCTAGCCATTCAATATCTATTCATCTCCCACCATCTTTACGTCCAACGATACTTCATCTCCAATGTTTGTCTATCCAATTACTCTTCATCCATCACCCTCAATCCATCCAATGACTCTGCATCCCTCACACCCTCAATCTATGCAATGACCCTTCAATCCTCACCCTCAATTCATCCAATGAATCTTAGCCCCCCATCCCCTCAATTCATCCAATAACTCTTCATCCCTCACCCTTAAATCATCCAATTACTCTTCATCCCTCACCCTCAATCCATCCGATGACTCTTCATCCCTCACCCTCAATCCATCCGATGACTCTTCATCCCTCACTTGCAATTCATCCAATAAATCTTAGTCCCCCCCCCCCCCCAATTCATCCAATGAATCTTAGCCCCCCACCCCCATCCCCTCAATTCATCCAATAACTCTTCATCCCTCACCCTTAAATCATCCAATTACTCTTCATCCCTCACCCTCAATCCATCCGATGACTCTTCATCCTTCACTTGCAATTCATCCAATGAATCTTAGCCCCCCCCCCCCTCAATTCATCCAATGAATCTTAGCCCCCCCTTCAATTCATCCAATGACCCTTCATCCCTCATCCTCAATCCTTCCAATGACTCTTCATCCCTCACCATCAATTCATCCAATGACTCTTAATCCCACACCCCCCCTCAATTTTTCCAATTACCCTTCATCCCCCACCCCCACTTCATTCAATGACTCTTCATCCCTCACAGCCTCAATCTATCCGACAACTCTTCATCCCCATCCTACAATTCATCCAATGACTCATCTTTCTCCACCCTCTGTTTACTCTGCCCACCATCTTTCCATCCAATGAAGCTTCATCCCCACCTTTTGTCTATCCAATTACTATTTACAAATCACCCTCAATTCGTCCAGAGACTCTCCATCCCCCACACCCTCAATCTATTCAATGACCCTTCATGCCCTACCCTCAAATCATCCAATGACTCCTAATCCCTCACCCTCAATTCATCCAATGACTCTTCATCTCTCACCCTCTGTCCATCCAATGACTTTTTATCCATCACCCTCAATCCATCCAAAGGCTCTCCGTCCCTCACACTCTCAATCTGTCCAATGACCCTTTGTCCCCACCCTCAATTCATCCAATGACTCTAAATCCCCTATCCTCAGTTCATCCAATGACTTTTCATTCTCCACCTTTTTGTTTATTCTTCATTGCCACAATCTTTCCATACAATGACTCTTTATCTCCACCCTTTGTCTATCCAATTACTCTTCCCCCATCACCTTCAATCCATCCAAAGACTTGCCATCTCTCACACCCTCAATCTGTCCAATGACTCTTATGCCGCGTACACACTATCGGACATTCCGACAACAAAATCCTGGATTTATTTACGATGGATGTTGGCTTAAACTTGTCTTGCTTACACACAAATGTTGTCGGAAATTCCGAGCGTCAAGAACGCGTTGACGTACAACACATAAGACGAGCCGAGAAAAATTAAGTTCAATAGCCAGTGCGGCTCTTCTGCTTGATTCCGAGCATGCGTGGAATTTTGTGCGTTGGACTTGTGAACACACGATCGGAATTTCCGACAATGGATTTTGTTGTGGGAAAATTTGAGAACCAGCTCTCAAATTTTTGTTGTCGGAAATTCCGACAACAAATGTCCGATGGAGCCCACACACGGTCGGAATTTCTGACAACAAGCTCACATCGAACATTTGTTGTCGGAAATTCCGACCGTGTGTACGCGGCATTAATCTCCCACCCTCAATTCATCCAATGACTCTTCATCCTCTACCCTCTGTCCATCCAGTGTCGATTTATTTCCACATTTTGTCTATCCAATGACTCTTCATCCCTTACCCTCTGGTCATCCAACAACATTTCATTTCCAACCCTTGTCACCCAATGACTCTCCACCCCCAATATCTGTCCATCAAATGACCCTTCATGTCCACGCTCTGTTCATCCAGTGAGTCTTTATCCCATTCCCTCTATCCAACCAAGCTCTTCATTCCCCCATCCTCTGTCCATCCAGTAACTCCTCATCCGTCATCCTCAAGCCATCCAGTGGCTCTTAATCTCCCACCCTCAATCCATCCAATGACACTTTGGGGGAGATTTACCAAAACTAGAGCACTCAGAATCTGGTGCAGTTGTTCATTATACCCAATCAGCTTCTAACTTCAGCTTATTCAATTAAGCTTTTGACAATAAATCCTTTGAAGCTGATTGGTTTCTATGCAGAGCTTCCCCAGATGTTGCACTCTCCAGTTTTAGTAAATCCCCATCCTTTGTCTATTTATCAACTGTTCATCTTTACCTTTGTCCATCAAGGGTCGCTCCCCCCCCCCCACCCTCAATCCATCCAACCATTCTTCATTATCCACCTTCTGTTTTTCCAACTGCTCTTCATCCACCACCCTACTTTCTGTTCAATGACTCTTCCTGCCCAACCTCTGCTAATCCAAAAACTCTTCATCCACCTCTCAGTCCATTGACTCTAAAGCTGGCCATACACCATACACTTCTCTTATGCCGCGTACACACGGTCGGACTTTTCGTCTACAAAAGTCCGACGGACGCCGACGGACAAAATACGGCTGACAATCCGATCGTGTGTGGCCTTCCCCGGACTTTCAGCTGACTTTTCCAGCCGCAAATCTGACGGACTTTAGATTTGGAACATGCTTCAAATCTTTACGTCGTAACTCCGCCGGACCCAGAAATCCGCTCGTCTGTGTGCTAGTCCGACGGACAAAAACCCACGCTAGGGCAGCTATTGGTTACTGGCTATCAACTTCCTTATTTTAGTCTGGTGTACGTCATCACGTACGAATCCGTCGGACTTTTGTGTGATCGTATGTAGGCAAGTCCGTTCGTTAGAAAGTCTGCCGCAAGTCCGCCAAAAGTCAGTCGAAAGTCTGTCGGACGGGCTGTCGGACTTTTGTAGCCTAAAAGTCCGACCATGTGTACGCGGCATAAGAGTTTCAATTTGTATGCAATCAGGCAGGCCCTTGCACTACATGGTTTTGGTAAATCTGAAGACAAAAATCTGCAGAAAATCGAATAGTGTGTATGGGGCCTTAAGTCCATTACCCTCAGTTATTCCAACTCTTTATCACCCCCGCCCCCTGTCTGTGCATGGCTCTTCATCCCACAACCTCTGTCTGACCAGGCACTTTTACCCCCTTGCCGCCCAGGCCAATTTTCAGCTTTAAGCGCTGTCACACAAAGCTTTCTTTTGATGGTATTTAATCACCGCTAGTTTTTTTTTTCTTTATTTTCTTGCTAAATAAACGATGAAAGACAGAAAAGTATTACGACCAAAATATATTCTGCTACATTTCTTTGGTGAATATAACCCAAATCAGTGTAAATTATTTAGTCTGTAGAAAAAGTTATACGGTCCACAAACAATGGTATATATCTAAAATTTGTTCAATCCTGATATACTGACGGGCCTATCTCATTTCTTAAGGCCCAAAAAATGCCGGGACATTACATATATCCCCCAAATGACCCCTTTTTGGGATGTAGACAGTCCAAGGTATTTAGTAAGAGGCATGGCGAGTTTTTTTTTTTGAAGCTGTAATTTTTTTGTCATAATTTTTTGGAAAATTAAGAAATTAAAAAAATGATTATATATATATTTTTTTTACATACTGTCACCAGTGCAGTACAGCGTCATCATATATGGTGATCAGGGACACTGATTGGTGACAGTACAAAAAAACAAAATAATTAATAATTGTTTTTTGTTAATATATTTTTTTACATTTTTTTTTTTTAACACATTTTGACCAGGACAATATAATGTTACCATTATACTACTCTGGGAAAGTGATCAGTACGTTTGTGGTTTTTTTTTTTACTTATTATGCATGCTTATAGTAACAAATTTCATATAAGCAAGCATTTTACTGGATAAAATTGATTCATTTAGTTTGTTTTGTTGTGATTAGCTGTGATTGGCCCAGTACAGCCATGTGATCACTGTCATCAATCACAGCTAGCAACACAATTGTATACAATGGGATGGCTTGAAAGGAAGCCATCCATTGTTTGCAACTGTCATGTGACCTGCTGTGATTGGTTACAGCGCCAACATGGTACTGGCATGGGACACAGCCGCGCCGCAGCGGGGCCCCACGCGAGGCACGATCCTTGGGGAGGTCATCTGATGTCAAGAGGGTATTGGGTGGGGAAACCTGTTTATTCCATTCTGGCACAATCCCCTATGTAATCACAATTGGAGAGGGAAATATTTCCCACAAATTCGCTAAAGTAGTTTATATTTGCGGGAGATGGGGATTTTAATGTGCCCGAGACAAGATAATTATTCAAAAACATTCCATATAAAATCAATACATTTTATTTGTACAAAGCCTTAAAAACAAGAAAGGTATAAATCATCTAAAAGACATGTTGTGTTTAATACATCGGCATACAGTACATAAAATCACATAGGGATGGATCGACGCGTTTCGCCCGAGACGTGGGCTTCTTCAGGATCCATGTTTCAAATGTTTTTAGAGCAAGTAGCTAATAGATAATATAAATAAAATACCAGTTTGGAATATATATATATATATATATATATATATATATATATATATATATATATATATATAAATATATATGTATATATATATATATATATATATATATATATATATATATATATATATATATATATAAAAATATATATATACAATATTATACAACAGCATATTATTTTACAAAATAAAGAACGAAGGGGAAATGATATATAATTTCATTCTTTTAAAAACACATAAACAAAAAAATGGTGGGAGGAAAAAAAAAAAGTCCCAGCTGTCATTTTGCTATAGGCTGGACGGGAATTGGTTAAATAGTCATCTGTAGTCTCCATCGGAAGCCCATGTGATATGGTGACAACACAATAAAACAATTGGGAATCAAGGACAAAGCATTGTCAACTTTAACAGAATGTGCCTGATCAAGGACCTTCATGGCAGGATCACCAATTATTATATTATTTTAATTAGTAAATAATAATATTTAATAAAATAATAATAATGACATTATCATGTTAAAGGTTATATGAGATTTTAACCACTTCTGGACCGCCCACCGCGGATATACGTCGCTACTTTGACGTTAAATACTAGAGTTTTGGCAGCAGCTAGGTAGCTGCCATAACCCTGATATATGTTTACACAGTGGACGATCCTCTTTCACATAAGGGTGGTCCCAGTGGCAGATTCACCAAGGGATCACTTTTATGGGCAGCGGGAGAGGTGACCCCTCCAGCAGACCCCGCCCCCCCCCCCCCTCCTGCCGCTTCCCAGTCGTTTCCGCCGCTTGCTGGAGAGATCCGATGCAGTGGTGGACAGGAAGTCGAGTGAGGACAAGATGGCCCCCACTCGACTCTATGCCCTTGGAGGACCGGAGTGACGCCAAATGTTACTTTCGCCCCCCTGTCTCACAAGGGCCAATTTTTTTTTATGTGTAAACATAAAAATACTTTTTTTTTATTGCTTTTAAGTGTAAATGTGAGATCTGAGTCTTTTTGATCCCAGATCTCACATTAACCACATGCCGACCAGTGCACGACGATTTACGTCAGTACAGTGGCACGGCTGGGCAAATGGGCATACAGGTATGTCCCCTTTAAATCATGGCATTGTGGGCGCTCGCTAGCCGTGTACTCAGTGACTGTGCCCCCGGGTCTCGCGGACTCTATGTCCGCCGGGGGCCCGCGATCGTGTCACGGAGAGGCAGAACGGGGAGATGTCTATGTAAACAAGGCATTTCCCTGTTCTGCCTAATGACATGACACTAGATCTACTGCTTCCTGTCATCAGGAGCAGTGATCGCTGTCATGTTCTAGTGAGACAATCCCCCCCACAGTTAGAATCACTCCCTAGGACACACTTAACCCCGTGATTCCCCCCTACTGTTTAACTCCTTCCCTGCCAGTGACATTTACACAGTATTCTGTGCATTTTTATAGCACTGATCGCTGTATAAATGACAATGGTCCCAAAATAGTGTCAAAAGTGTCCGATGTGTCCGCCATAATGTCGCAGTCATGATAAAAATCGCAGATCGCCGCCATTACTAGTAAAAAAAAAAAAATAATAAAAAAGCTATAAATCTATCCCCTATTTTGTAGACGCTATAACTTTTGCACAAATCGATCAATATAAGCTTACTACGATTTTTTTTACCAAAAATATGTAGAAGAATACATATCGGCCTAAACTGAGAAAGAGATTTGTTTTTTTATATATTTTTTGGAGATATTTATTATAGCAAAAAAGTAAAAAAAATGTATTTATTTTTTTTTTTTTTAATTGTCACTCTTTTTTATGTTTATAGCGCAAAAAATAAAAACCGCAGAGGTGATCAAATACCACCAAAAGAAAGCTCTATTTGTGGGGAAAAAGGACGTCAATTTTGTTTGGGTGCGACGTCGCACGACCGCACAATTGTCAGTTAAAGCGACGCAGTGCCGTATCGCAAAAAGTGCTCTGGTCAGGAAGGGGGGGTAAATCCTTCCGGGGCTGAAGTGGTTAAAGAGGCCCTGTCCTGCTTATTTCTATTACAAGGGATGTTTACATTCTTTGTAATGGGAAATAAGTGATCCAAAAAAAATTGACAGAGTAAAAACAAAACGTAAAATAAATAAGAGAGAAAAAAATAATAATTTAAAGCTCCCCCGTCCCTCCGAACTTGCATGCAGAAGCGAACGCATACGCAAGTCACGCCACATATGTAAACCGCGTTCAAACCACACCTGTGAGCTATCGGCGTGATCGTTAGAGCGAGAGCAATAATTCTAGATCTCCTCTGTACCTCTAAACTGGTAACCTGTAAAAAAATGTAAAGCGTCGCCTATGGAGATTTTTAAGTGCCGTAGTTTGTCGCCATTCCACGAGTGTGCGCAATCTTAAAGAGTGACATGTTAGGTATCAATTTACTCGGTGTAACATCATCTTTCACATTATACAAAAAATTGGGCTTACTTTTCTTATTTTTTTAATTCAAATTTTTTTTTTTTTTTCACAAACAAATTGCGTTTGTAAGACTACTGCGCAAATACAGTGTGACATAAACGGGTTGATTTACTAAAGGCAAATCCACTTTGCACTGCAAGTGCACTTGGAAGTGCAGTCGCTTTAAATCTGAGGGGAAGATCTGAAATGAGGGGAAGCTCTGCTGATTTTATCATCCAATCATGTACAAGCAAAAAAAGCTGTTTTGTATTTTCCTTGTATGTCCCCCTCGGATCTACAGCGACTGCACTTCCATGTGCACTTGTAGTGCAAAGTGGATTTGCCTTTGGTAAATAAACCCCTATGTATTGCAATGATCTCCATTTTATTCTCTAGGGTCTCTATTGAAAAAAATATATATATAATGTTTGGGGGGTTTTTGTAGCAAAAAATGCTAATTTTAACTTGTAAACAACAGATGTCAGAAATAGGCTTGGTCCTTAAGCGGTCTGATTGGGTTTCCATATGGATTGGGATGTAATATGATCAGATACAGTAGATAGATAAATAGAGACGGAGATCTAGACGGATATTTTTATGACCATTGCTCTACAAATTTATGTGTTACATTATTCAGCCTCGATATTCCCTGTAAGAGGAAAACGTTTTTGCTGGATGCCGTCCAATCTTCCAGTCTGGCGTGTGTAGAATCCATCTTTAAATCAATCTGTAAAATAATTAGGCAGCTCAGAGATTAGAGAATTTACATCTCACTCTGCCCGCTGCGGCTTTCACTTCATAACAAGATGAACGACCTCCTTAACGGCTTCATGGCGAGGATTATAGCGTCAATTCAGGCGAAAAATGTATGGAGCGCCATGTCACAGCGATCCTTTACAGCTGGCGGGGACGTATTTCAGGAATGTGTAACTGGTATTGATCGAGGGTTCGATCGTTGTGTAAGTGCTGCACATAAAGTACGACTGTAGACAAGAGCCTTGTTCTAAAAGTGTATATAAAAACCCCCAACTCTGCCCCCGGAACCATGGCTGAACTCTGCCTGACCTCTTTGGTTGCTGCCGATACACCTCAACCTGCTGAACACCAATGCATATAATGCACCACTGTCATACAAACAGGGCCGGGACAAGGGGGTGGGCAGGAGGGGCGGCAGCCCTGGGCACTGTGGTGTCATGTGAGGTGGGCAGGCATTACAAGGAGATTGGGGGTAGGGGATTTGTGTTGGAAGGGCGGCAGAAGCAGCGGTGGCCCGTCCGTTATGGGCACACGAGCCCCGCCCCCTCTATCCATGGCCAGCACATCCTAATTATTGCTCTATGATCCCTGCCCGCTACCCCCTGTTCATGCGTCCGGCCTCTTTCAGGACACCGAGCGCAGGAATTACAGCGACGTGTTACAACATGAATGAATATTCACTGTTGCAACACTGATCCTCCTCCCGGCCAATCGGGAAGCGGGCAAGATACCCGTCACCCGATTGGCTGAAAGGACAGGCGATCCTATTAGATGCCTAGGGGGAGGGGAGGAGATGCACGGCGGAGCGAGGAGGAGAAGACACAGGAGCCACTGCCTGATGCCCGCTGCAGCCTGATGTTTGCGATGCCCCGATCCCCGCCGCTGCCTGATGTGCCAGCCGATGCCCCGATCCCCACCGCTGCCCGATGTGCCTGTCGATGCCCCGATCCCCACAGCTGCCCGATGTGCCCATTGATGCCTCGATCCCTGCCGCTGCTCGATGTGCCCGCCGCTGCCCGATCCCTGCCGCTGCCCGATGTGCCCGCCGATGCCCAATCCCCGCCGCTGCCTGATGTGCCCGTTGCCTAGATGGGGTAAGTGCTGGTGAACCCTCGGACAGTGAGGGGGGGGTTGAGGTGTCACGGGGGGGGGGGGGGCGGTTGCTTGCCGCCCCCCCCAAACAAAAGACCACCAACCGCCACTGGGCAGAAGGGAAGAATGGTTCTAGAAGGGGAAATTTATCATCTGGAGTGACAAATACTTTCCTATCTTGGGAGATTTGGGGAGGTGTGCTAGGAGTGGTGATGTGGAGAGATTTGTGTTGGGAGGGGGGCACAGGACTTTTGCTAGAAGGGGGGATTGGGGGGGTTCTGCTAGAAAAGGTAACCTAGTAGAAGGGGAAAGGGATTTGCACTGGGGGGGGGGGGGGGGTGCTATTATGGATAATTGGGGGGTATTTGTGCTAGGAGTGGAACTTTGGGGGGGGGTTTGTGCCGGGGGGATTTGGAGTGGGGGTGGAGTTATTTTGCTTGGAGAGGACATTTGAGGGGTAGAAGATTTGTGCTTGGAGTTGGAATTTTTTTTTGGGGGGGGGGGTTGTGCATGCAGATTAGCGCTCGATTTTTATAGGGTGGTGAATTTTTGTTGACACGTAATGCTCATACATCTTGGGTGCAATTTGCCATGTTCACCCTGGGCTTTAGATGACCTTGTCCCAGCACTGCATATAAATGATGCAATATAATTTGTGTTGGTCTCCCGTGCTCCAGTCCTGCTCCCGGCACAAGTACCACTAGTCCTATTGCCAGCCTGATTTGCGATTTCACCTGGTGTGCAGAGGATTACAGGAATTTAACACAGACGATTGCCAGTAATTGCACACAGCCTGGGGTCCACAGATTTCTATTCAAGAAATATGTATCACATATGAACCAAATAAAATGTCTTATGTCTGCTCAGTCCAGACATATTTCTCATATTTCTCCATTCCAGGGTTTGCAATAAACCTCACATATACCAGAGCGGAGTCATCACTGTCTCATCAGTATGATTTATCTACCGGTGTGGATAGCTGCAAAATACAGATTAGTGGTGGGTAGTGCCAGATTACTAAATAGGTGGAGTAGGCACCGGCTTATGGGCCAAATGCCAAGTGGTTGTAAGTGTTCACATTCAACGCGGCTTTAAAATCGTGAAACTTCATCAGAAGTCACGAGATTTCAAAGCTGCATTTCAGTGCGACTTTGGGTGCGACTTGAAAGAACATCTGTGCAGATGGATAGAAAACAAATTGTAAGAGAGGGTGTGGCGCTGCTAATGAGATAAAGTTAATTTTGTGCAAATAGGTGTCAAAGCAAAAGTTAAATATTACCATATAACATAAAATGTGAAAAAAAAACACCATGTATATATAAAAACCTCTGGCATCAAATACAATTCATTACTGCCAGAAACTGTGCAAATGAGCAAAAAACAGCGGACAGATTGGACACTTTTGACACATTTTTGAGACCGTTGACATTTATACAGAGATCAGTGCTATAAAAATGCACTGATTACTGTGTAAATGTCACTGGTAGGGAAGTGGTTAACACTAGGGGGCGATCAAGGGGTTAAATATGTCCCCTCACTGTGTGTTTCTAACTGTATGGGGATAGGACTGACTAAAGGAGGAGACAGGTCCCTGTTCCTAACTAGTAGGAACAGACGATCTGTCTTTCCTCTCCTGTCAGAACACAGATGTGTGTGTTTACACACACACATCCCCGTTCTGGCTCTCGTGCCCGCGATCGCATGTGGCCGGCGGGTGCGCGTGCCTGCTATAGCTGTTTGAAGGGCTAACATACAGCTACAACAATTTGCGCAGGAGAGCCGACCTGCCGCAGTATAATGACGGCGTCCGGTCGGCTAGTGGTTAAATACTTTATAGAGCGGGGGTCTGCAACCCATTGATCGCGATCTTGTCCCTTGATTGCTAACCCCAGAACCCAGGGCCGTCTTTAATTTTGATTGGGCCCAGTTTACTGCAGCAGATCACGCAGCAATTGCAATTGTTTGCCAAAGGTTACAGCCTATCCTTACCGCTCACTGGCTGGTTGCTAGAGGCTACAAAACATAATTTCTGCTTGCCAATTGGTTGCTAGAGGTTACTGCACATTATTAGCGCTCACTGATTGGTTTCTATAGGTTAATGCACATCATTACCACTCACTGAACAGTGGAGCAATCCCAAATAATTGAGCAAGTAAAGCGGCACATTAATACACATACTACAGACGAGAGGGTCAGATAGTGCAGACATACTGCAGGAGATTACCAGAGACTGCGGACATACTGCATGAGATTACGAGACTGCGGACATACTCCATGAGATTACCAGACTGCGGACATACTGCATGAGATTACGAGACTGCGGACATACTGCATGAGATTACGAGACTGCAGACATACTCCATGAGATTACCAGACTGCGGACATACTGCATGAGATTACCAGAGACTGCGGACATACTGCATGAGATTACCAGAGACTGCGGACATACTGCACGAGATTACCAGACTGGAGCTCCACTGAGGCGCCCACTCCGATCACCGCTCTAACTACAGCCGCCCTGTTCCGACTACATGGGGCAGGGTCAGCGCGTCAGTGGCGCTCCCGGCCCCGCCCCCACTCTGCTGTCTAGATCGGGTATACAGTCTCCCGTGTCCTCTGTGCACTTTGCAAAGCCCTCATCGGGGCCCCAATTCACGGGTAGCGCGGGCCCCCCTACAAAGATTGGGCCCAGGGCAGGGGCCCTGTTTGCCCTGCGCTAAGGACGGCCCTGCCAGAACCTGGAGAGCAGTGGCAGCATTTACTAGAACTGATCTGTATTTTCCTCCGGCAGCAGCTGAAAGCTGGCTTCTCCTCCTCTTCCTTCTGCCCGCATTCAGCTGCTGCAGGAGGGAAATACAGGGGATTGGTTCCTGTAAATGCCGCCCCTCCTGTCAAGGTTCCCCTTTCTTCTCCTGCCCTGTGTACTCCCCTGGTCCTCTCCCTCACAGAACTCCCGACTTCCCTCCTCTCCTCCCCCACAGGCTGCTGCAGAGGATCGTTTCAGGTTGGAGAATGGGGGAAGAAGCCGGTAAATATATCATTTACTGGCCCCTTCCTTTTGAGAAACAACACAGCGAGTGATCGGTACCTGTGTTCATTCATGACTGAAGCATAGTAGACTGTGAATGAACAGGGAGACTGTGCAGAGCTCTTCCTGTTCATTCATTCTGTGCAGCGGAGTCTGCAGAGTTAGAGATTGAGGACACAGTGGAGAAAAGTGGAGAAGGTAGACTGCAGCTGCCTACAAGCGGCCCCTGCTAACCTTCGTGTCTCGCGCCGAGTGGAAGCTAGTGGAGATCACTGTAGTTGCGTTGCCTACTACAATGAGTTCCAAGCTGAACCACTGTATCTATGTAAAAATATCCATACCTGGAATTCTGTTGCTCCACCAACACATAGCTGTACACATGTAGGATGTAAAGCCCGGCACACAACTTGGCCATGACACAACACGTGTTTGAACGGAGTGTCCTTTTAAAGGAAACCTCACCCCTCTTCTTCCAAGTCATTAAAATATTCATATATAATCTTGGAGAGGAGATGAGGGGGGTAATTAGTTTGTAAGTACTGATTCTTGGTCCCAGTACCACTTTGTGGTCTAAGTAGCTCAGAAGAGGAAGTGAGTGATGAGGAAGAGCTCAGAAGTGGCGGCTGTTTACCATCCGGAGATGGCGGAACGCTCAGCGCCTGGTGCCGCCAACTCTTATCTGATTTTTTGTAAACAGAATTATGCCATCTCCGTCTAACTTATTCCATCCACCCGATCCATTTCACAGCAGAGAACTCTGAAAATGTACCCCCCCCCCCCCCCCCCCCAACAAAAAAAAAAGATAAAGTTCTTCTCCTCGGGGAAGACATTGTATTACACACAGCTGATTTCCTGCCAAGTCCAGCCATTGATGCACATTACCTACTACCTCTGGGGAGCCTCTTTAAAGCAAAGATAGCTAGCAAAGAACAATGGGCTTCTATCTGTAGATGTGGTGTTTGGTGCTGATAGCAGGCTGGCTGTGATTGGGACTCCGTAAAGCTAATCTGGATTTTTCGCTCCTCGAAATTCCCACGTTCCCCCGTCTGTTCTATGATAACATGTCACATCTGTACAAAACCTCCAGAAGCTTTGATGGCGCTCTGTTTGTTCTGGTCTCTGACCTCCGGGGCTCCAGCATCAACCGCATGTGTGACCCCTCATATAAACACAGTAATCCCAATTTCTTCTGTTGTTAGGATGAGATGGGGAGGGTGGGTGAAAAAAGAAAGCCTAATGCCAAAGTGGCGACCATTTTCCCAAGAACATGGTATTTCATGGGAAGAGAATTCATGGAAACAAAGAAGAGTGATGGCACAAAAAGACCAAGTTGTCCATCAAGTCTGACACATTCTTTTATTGGAGTATGGATTTGGGTTTGTCCTAAGTATGCTTATTTTCACTTACTATTAACTGACTCCCTACCTCTGCTGATTAGTACTGGAGACCACGCTAGACTGGCTGGATCAGTTGATGGTCTTGTGTGGGCCAAGAGGAAAAAATCCCTTCCACCTGGTCGTGCCCAACGTTGGATGGTGGTGGTGGATCCTCTTAGGGGCTTGGGCTGCTACCTTTCCGATACGGCCTTATGGTCATTTCACCGTGATTTGGGTAGGATAGAAGGACCATACATCAAAGTTGTAACTTTTTGGATACTGGGAGCTCCTTCTATCTGATATAAAGATCTATCTAAAGGAATCAGGACTTCCTTCCTCCTGCTTGTGATCCCCCTAGTGAAATAAAGATCTATATAGAGGAATCGGGACCTCCTTCCTCCTGCTGGTGATTTCTCTCTCTAGTGATATAAAGATCTATATAGGAGATCAGGACCTCCTTCCTCCTGCCAGTGATCACTCTAGTGATATAAAGATCTCTATAGAGGAATCAGGACCTCCTTCCTCCTCCCGGTGATCCCTCTAGTGATAACTAAAGATATATATAGAGGAACCAGGAACCTCCTTCCTCCTGCTGGTGATTTCTCTAGTGATATAAAGATCTATATAGGATATCAGGACCTCCTTCCTCCTGCTGGTGATCCCCCTAGTGATAACTAAAGACCTATATAGAGGAAATGGGACCTCCTTCCTCCTGCTGGTGATCCCTCTAGTGATATATAATGATCTATATAGAGAGATCAGGACCTCCTTCCTTCTGCTGGTGACCCCTATAGTGACAATTAAAGATCTATGTAGGGAATCACGCCCCCCCCCAATCAACATGCAAATGACATTTTTACACATGACATACCTTATTTTAGACCCCAAGTACTTCATCATTGGGTCTCTGTGCCTCTTTATGGAATGTAGGCAGTTTGTGGCTGGTGGTGGTGGTGGTGGGGGGGGCAGCAGGGTGCTGTACATAGCTTCCTGAAAACATAACACCACCCTGCCTCAGTACTCCTACAAGAGGTGGGCTGGTGCTTGGAAGGGGTTATGCAGATATCAAAATGCCTTGATGAGTGAATGTCAGTCTGGGGGAGTGGGCATCCCTAGGTAGGCTGTATGTGCATTCAGACCACCCTAACTAATGCCCACATGTGACTCTGAGCCTTCATGATTGAAAGAACTGAAATCCAATACTGGGAAGGAAAGGGCTAGATATAGCCATGCTTGGCATACAGTTACAACATGGTCCCATTGACATCCATGTGCAAGTTTGCGGTCGGCCTATCACACGCTAAAATCGCCGCACCAAGAAACAAAGAAGCATGGCCACAGCAATGTGAACTCACCCTCTGGCTAGTCTGGAGGTGGATGGTAAAGGGGCAGAAGAAACAGATCAACCACTTGTTTTATGGACCACTTGCAGTATGAATTAAGCCTTAGAGATCAGATTCCTTTTAAAAAAAAAAAAATAAGAATCATCGGTTAGCTCCAGACGGCAGCCCCATCATTGCGCCCATTCCTAGAAATCACCCCCACAGTCCATAATTTGCGATAAAATACAATCTTTGGGTGAATTAACCCATTATTGATGCTCTGCCAGCAGCTGTTCAGCCAGGACGCTGACTGCTCTGTCTCATGGACAACCTCCAGACTTCTAGAGGGTGCACTTTTCACCCTGTATAGATCACAGGCAGGGCCATCTTTAATACAGGGCAAAAGGGGCAGCTGCCCCGGGCCCAGTCATTGCTGTGGGGCCCAAAGCAGCTGCCTCTTAAGCCTGCAAATAGTTGATAAGTGAATTCGGGAGGGCCCAAGGAAATGTTTGGCCAAGGTCCGATCAATATTAAAGACAGCCCTAATCACAGGGGGCTGCAGGTATGACAAATGATAATAAAAGGCTATAAATACAAGGGAGATCCCACTGAATATACACCAGAGTTTCCCTTTATAGCCTTATATAAAGAAGAACTCCGCTCTGATGGGATATCAGGAAATTGATCCGCAGACTGGGTCCTTAACGGTAATCTCCGGCATTCTCTCCACAGGCGGCTATGCATTTCGGGAACAGGGCCGGGCTGATGGTAAGAGCTCAGTAAGTAGAAGTAAAAATGTCTTGGCGGGGCTCTTTAAGATTGGAGAAATCTGGAATTGGCGAACGGAGACGTGCGGAAAGATTTATTGCCTTCCATCGCAAATCTATTTTTCATATTTTAGAGGCGAGCTTTGTGCAGATCTCCCTTCCAAACACAACAGCTGCCGGGCGGCTCGGAGCGCAGGAAGACGGCGGGGCTGCCATATTTCACACTTAAGAATGCGCCGCTGATGGCGAAACATGTTATCCGCGATTACCCCCAAACAAAATATCTTTATAAGGTAACGGTGGAATCTGCAGGACGCAGGAAATGGTCCAGGGAAAGTATCGTGAACGCAGCGAGGGCAAGGCCGCTATATGGGACGCAGAAGGAGGTGCAAAGAAAAATTGCGTTTTCCTTGGTGCTACCAACAGAACTGTGTTGTGCCGCGTACACACGGTCAGAATTTCCGACAACAAATGTTCGATGGAAGCCTGTTGTCGGAAATTCCAACCGTGTGTAGGTTGCATCGGACATTTTCCGTCGGAATTTCCGGATCTCAAATTTTCCGACAACAAAATCCGTTCTCGGAAATTCCGATCGTGCAAAGTTCCACGCATCGGAATCAAGCAGAAGAGCCGCACTGGCTATTAAACTTCATTTTTCTCGGCTCGTCGTACGTGTTGTACGTCACCGCGTTCTTGACGTTCAGAATTTCCGACATTTGTGTGACCGTGTGTATGCAAGACAAGTTTGAGGCAACATCCGTCGGTAAATAGAAAAACATGGATTTTGTTTTCGGAATGTCCGATCGTGTGTACGCGGCATAACAGTGCCTTGAAAAAGTATTCATACCTCTTGAAATTTTCCACATTTTGCCATGTTACAACCAAACACGTAAATGTATTTTATTGGGATTTTATGTGATAGACCAACACAAAGTGGCTCATCATTGTGAAGTGGAAGGAAAATGATAAATGTTTTTTAAATTTGTTTACAAATAAATATGTGAAAAGTGTGGGGGGTACATTTGTATTCAGCCCCCCTTTACTCTGATACCCCTAACTAAAATCTAGTGGAACCAATTGCCTTCAGAAGTCACCTAATTAGTAAATAGAGTCCACCTGTGTGTAATTTAATCTCAGTATAAATACAGCTGTTCTGTGAACCCCTCAGAGGTTTGTTAGAGAACGTTAGTGAACAAACAGTATCATGAAGGCCAAGGAACATACCAGACAGGTCAGGGATAAAGTTGTGGAGAAGTATAAAGCAGGGTTAGGTTATAAAAAAAATATCCCAAGCTTTGAACATCTCACGGAGCTCTGTTCAATCCATCATCGGAAAATGGAAAGAGTATGGGCACAACTGCAAACCTACCAAGACATGGCCGTCCACCTAAACTGACCGGCCGGGCAAGGAGAGCATTTTTTTAGAGAAGCAGCCAAGAGGTCCATGGTAACTCTGGAGGAGCTGCAGAGATCTACAGCTCAGGTGGGAGAATCTGTCCACAGGACAACTATTAGTCGTGCTCTCCACAAATCTGACCTTTATGGAAGAGTGACAAGAAGAAAGTCATTGAGAAGCCATGTGGGGGACACAGCAAACATGTGGAAGAAGGTGCTCTGCTCAGATGAGACCAACATTGAACTTTTTGGCCTAAAAGCAAAACTCTATGTGTGGCGGAAAACTAACACTGCACATCACCCTGAACACACCATCCCCACCGTGAAACATGGTGGTGGCAGCATAATGTTGTGGAGATGCTTTTCTTCAGCAGGGACAGGGAAGCTGGTCAGAGTTGATGGGAAGATGAATGGAGCCAAATACAGGGCAATCTTAGAGGAAAACCTGTTAGAGTCTGCAAAAGACTTGAGACTGGAGAGGAGGTTCACCTTCCAGCAGGACAACGACCCTAAACATAAAGCCAGAGCTACAATGGAATGGTTTAGATCAAAGCATATTCATGTGTTAGAATGGCCCAGTCAAAGCCCAGACCTAAATCCAATTGAGAATCTGTGGCAACACTTGAAAATTGCTGTTCACAGCAGATTTTCCTCAAGAATTTGACGGTATTTTGCCCCATCCATTATTCCTTCTATCCTGACAAGTGTTCCAGTCCCTGCTGCAGAGAAACACCCTCCATAACAAGATATAACCACCTCCATGCTTTACTTTAGGAATGGTGTTATTTGGATGGTGAGCTGTATTGGATTTTTCGCCAGACATATCGTTTGGTGTTGAGGCCAAATAATTCAGTTTTAGTCTCATGTGACCAGAACACCCTTTTTCCATGTGGCTTCAGAATCTTCAAGGTGTGTTTAAGGTGGTCAGATGAGAATAAAACTGAATTATTTGGCCACCAAACGATATGTCTGGTGGAAATCCAATACAACTCATCATCCAAATAACACCCTACAGTAAAGCATGGAGGTGGTAAAATCCTGTTATGGGGGGAGATGGTAATATCCTGTTATGGGGGGGAGGTGTTAATATCCTGTTATGGGGGTGTATCTCTGCAGCAGGGACTGGAGCACTTGTCA